>CM066032.1:1473865989-1474401910 GCA_033557465.1 Ichthyophis bannanicus
CCTTGAGCAGTCTCTAGACTCCCGACTTTGTCCGCTAGATAGACTCCCGCTTTGGCACAATGCTCGATTTCAAATACAAAATAAACCGATGGCGTGGAGCCCCTGGTACACTAGGGGCATTTGGATCCCTAACCAGCTGTTCTCTGATGGTCGCTGGAAGACTTTTAGTGAATTACAAATTGAATTTGGTCTCCCAGCGAAACACTACTTTCAGTTGGTGCAACTTCAGCATTGTCTTCGGAGTGCTAAGGTGCTCCCGCCATCGGAATCCCATACCCAAGGATTAACGGAGATTATCCGCTCTATCGGGAGCTTATCGGGTGTAGCATCTAACTTTTACAAAACTTTATGTAATACTGTAAATAGAGGCACTCCTATAGCACAGAAATCCTGGGAGCGGGAAATGCATGTAACTTTGACCCCGGAGCAATGGAGCCTAGTCTGGAGCAAGGTGACACGGGTCTCTCGATCCGCCTCACTCACTCAGACACTTTTCTTTCTAGCCCACCGATGTTTCTATACTCCTGACAGGTTAGCCAAATGGAACGCCACCCAGAGCAATAGATGTTGGACATGCCATACGGCCATTGGTTCACTCACTCATGTTATGTATGAATGCCCCGCATTACAGTATTACTGGAGTCGGGTCTGGGGTCGTATTCAATCTATTTTACACTTTCAAGAGCCCCTCTCTTGGAAGATAGTGGGACTCCGCTCAGCTGCGGGGATCCCCTCTCTTCCTAAATCGGCTTACTTCCTTTTAGACTTTATGCTGGGCATAGCTATTTCCCTAATTACGAAATACTGGAAAAATAGCTCCCATCTGAGCCCCAATGAATGGTGGAATCATGTCTGTCTCTACAGTAAATATGAGCAAATACCTCGTATGTTAGCTTCTTCCGCTCAGACCCCTCACCACTTGTCTAAATGGAAGATGCTCAACGACTATGTTCAAACTGCTCAATGCTCTCATCTGACTGTTTAAATCTATGTAAATCTCTGTCACATGATCATTCCGTATCGCAGACAATATTTCTGTTTGTTTTGATGTACAATTACTGTTGTTTGTAAGCGCTCACATGATGATACTTATCAGCTTAGAGAAGAAGCATAGGGGTGGGGGGTTATTGGGGTTGCTTTTCCTTATTGTATGTTTGTATTTGTTTCCTTTGGTGTGTTGTTTCTTTTTGCTTGTTGTAAAATGAAAATAAAAGTTTAAAAAAAAAAAAGAAATTCCTCAGGTTACATTCCCTTTCAAGAGCTCAAAGCACAGAGAGATGGATTAGAAAAGGAAAACATTAAATGGGAACAGGACAAACACATACTGCAGGTAGAACTAGATAAATTAAAACAGGACTTAGTAACATAGTAACATAGTAAATGACGGCAGATAAAGACCAGCATGGTCCATCTAGTCTGCCCAGCAAGATGGCAAGAGTAGGTGCACCTGTCACTCTGTGCAGGCCACCCCTCCTCATGTCTTTGTTTAGGGGTAAACCCACCACGCCATATAGGACACCCCTATTTGTTGAAACGTTATATGGTTCAGAAGTTAGATGGTACCGTTTATTTTGTTTTTATCCTATTGCTGTAAAGGGATCCACTGTGTTTGTCCCATGCTGTTTTGAATTCCGTCACCGTGTTTGCCTCCACCACTTCCTTCGGGAGGGTATTCCAAGCATCCACCACCCTTTCAGCGATAAAATATTTCCTGATATTGCCCTTCAATTTACCACCTTGCAGCTTCATGTTATGCCCTCTAGTTTTACAGCTTCCCCGTCTTTGGAAGAGGTTTGTTTGTTCATCATTTCTCTTTAAGTATTTAAAGGTCTGAATCATATCTCCCCTGTCCCTCCTCTCCTCCAAAGTGTACATATTTAGGTCTTCAAGTCTCTTCTCATAAGGCTTCTGATGCAGGCTCCAATTCATTTTGGTCGCTTTCCTCTGAACAGTTTCCAGTCTTTTTACATCTTTTGCAAGATATGGTCTCCAAAACTGAACACAGTATTCCAAGTGAGGCCTCACCAGTGACTTATACAGTGGCATAAGTACCTCTTCCTTTCTGCTGGTAATCCCTCTTTGTATGCAGCCCAACATCCTCCTGGCTTTTGCCACCGCCTTGTCGCACTGTTTTGCCACCTTGAGATCATCAGAGATAATCACACCAAGGTCTTTCTCCTGAACCATGCATACCAACCTCTCGCCCCCTATTGTGTACATTTCCCTTGGATTTCTGCTACCCAAGTGCATGATACTGCATTTTTTCACATTAAATCGTAGTTGCCAAGCATTAGACCAGTCTTCCAGCTTTTGTAGATCTTTCCTCATGTTAACCACTCCCTCAGGGGAGTCCACTCTGTTGCAAATTTTTGTGTCGTCTGCAAAAAGACAGACTTTTCCATTCAGTCCTTCAGCAATATCACTCACAGATACATTGAACAGTGCCGGACCCAGGACCAAACCCTGGGGCACCCCGCTAATTACCTTCCTCTCATCCGAGTGAGCTCCATGTACAATCACCTTCTGTCGTCTGTCAGTCAACCAATTTCTAATCCAGTTAACCATCTTGGGACCCATCCCCAAGCTACTGAGTTTATTGACAAGCCTCCTATGAGGAACAGTATCAAAGGCTTTGCTGAAATCCAGGTAGATGACATCCATCGCATGCCCCTGATCTAGTTCCTTGGTCACCCAGTCAAAGAACTCAATCAGATTTGTTTGGCAAGACCGTCCTTCGGTAAAACCATGTTGCCTCGGATCTTGCATCCTGTTGGTTTTGAGAAAGTTCACTATTCGCTGTTTCAGGAGCGTCTCCATTACTTTTCCTGCCACCGAGGTAAGGCTCACGGGCCTGTAGTTTGACACTTCTTCCCTGTCACCACTTTTGTGTAGAGGTACGACATCAGCCATTCTCCAGTCCTGAGGAACCTCTCCTGTTTCCCAGGATCTGTTGAAGACATTCTTTAACGGTCCTGCAAGAACCTCTCTGAGCTCTTTCAGTATCCTAGGATGTATCTTATCCGGTCCCATGGCTTTGTCCACTTTCAGTTTAGAAAGTTGTTCTAACACCTCATCTTCTGTGAATGGTGTGGTATCTACTTCATTCCCATTTTTATATTTGGGAGTCACAGCTGGTTCATCTCCAGGATCTTCTTTAGTAAAAACAGAGCAGAAGTATTTATTTAGCAATTCCGCTTTTTCAGCGTCACTTTCCGCGAGTCCTTTCCCAGCACTTCTGAGTCCTGCAATTCCAACTCTGATCTTCTTCCTTTCCTGAATATACCTGAAGAAAGTTTTGTTGCTGCCCTTAACATCTTTAGCCATCCTTTCCTCTGCCTTTGATTTTGCTATCCTTATTACTCTTTTAGACTCTTTGTGTTGGATCCTGTATTCATTTCTGTGTTCTTCTGTTTGCAAGCTTTTGAATTTTGCGAAAGTTGTGTTTTTTATTTTATTTATTTATTATTTGTGTGCTTTTCTATACCGCTCCTTCCAGAGATCAGGGGCGGTTTACAAGGAACTTAAACAACAATATAGCAAAACAGTGCAATATTGCATTACATTAAACATTAAGTGAACATAAACTAGATTACATAAGAACTAGGTTACATAGAAAACAATGTGTGGGTTATTAACATAAAAGGAAACATAAAACTATGTTACAAGGAACCAAAAAGTAGGTTATTTACATGGTTAGCAAGAGACTATAATAGTTATTTGCGATCATAAGTACAGTGTTGGGAGTAGGCTAACTTGGGTGGATATAAAAATGAAGTCCGGAATTAGGTGGGGTAGACTTGTGTTTGGTTGGTTGCATATTTTTGTGTAGTAAATTTGATTTCAGGTTGTAGGTTGCTATAGTGTTGACTAAATAGGTAGGTCTTAAGTTCCTTTCTAAAAGATGCCTTTATTTTGCCTTTATTTGAGCAGCCACCTCTTTGGAAAACCAAATAGGTTTCCTTCTCCTCTTTTTTTTATTTACTTTACCTACATATTTATCTGTTGCCCCATTTATCACCTTCTTTAGTTTAGCCCATTGCAATTCCACTTCCTTTATCTCCTTCCACCCCGTCATCTCCTCCTTTAAGTACTCTGCCATTTTATTGAAGTCAGTGTATTTGAAGTTTAGGACTTTGAGCTTGCTATGATTGGCCTGTACCATGGCTTTTATCTCAAACCACACCGTGTGATGGTCGCTGTTGCTCACAGGGGCACTCACGCAGACATTCGACACACTATCACTGTTGGTGAGCACTACATCCAGCGTTGAGCTTTCCCTGGTTGGTTCCATCACCATTTGTCTAAATAATGCATCTTGGAGAGCATCCACAATCTTTTTGCTTCTTTCCAGATGCGCAGAAGGAATAATCCAGTCCACATCAGGTAGATTAAAGTCACCCAATATGATCGCTTCCCCCTTTGCTGCTATCTTGGCAATATCTTTAATCAATTCGTTATCTCTCTCTTCAATTTGAGTCGGAGGTCTGTAGACTACAGCAATATGGATGACAGTGCCATCTCCTCTTTCCAACGCAACTTACAAGCAGCTCAGGACAAACGCAACTTCCAACGCAACTTACAAGCAGCTCAGGACAAACACAAGGCTAGTGCATAGTGGTGTCCTGACCTCCTGGGTTCAGAAATCAAAATGTCTCAAGCCTTCCTAGCCCAGTCTGCCTCCGTTCTCTCAGCAGAGGACTCGATTCCAGAGCCTCTGGATGATGAAACGGATACAGGCCCAGAATACAGTTTAAGGCTTGTAACATCCTTGATACTGGACTCTTTTGGACACCCCAATGTTATCAGCAGAATAGGGGGTCAGGATAAACTAGCTTTGATTGACACAGGGGCTGGAATTAGTTTTACAAACAGAGCTTCTCCCACTGCAGATCAGAAAAATATGGAAATTTATGAAATTCAAGGAATTAATGACACAGCTTCCAAATGTGTGGCTATCCCAGTTAAATGGGGTATCCCTGTGCACAGTGAACAAAACAAGGAAATGTTGGAAACCACTGCTTCCACTATAGTGAACACACCAAAAGAAATAATTGGAATTGACGTCCTCAACCAGTTAAATTTGGTGGTGGATATGGCTAATCTTAAATTGTGGCAGTATTCAGGAACTTCAAGTGCTTCTAAAACTTTAGTGCATGAAGTCATTCCCATGCAGTTAGCAACTCAGTGCACCAAGGCAGCTCAGCAGTATGATCTGCGTATAATTCCCTCAGAGGTGGCTGATATTCCAGTCTGGGCACAAGACAAGTTAGATTGTGGGAAAATGCACACAGAGATACTGTTGGAAGGCGAGGATCCTCCACCACAGAAACAATACCCAGTACCTCATCAGGCTATAGAACCAGTGACTAAAATTGTGAAGATACTGGAGGAGAGGGGTACAGTATATATTGATGGTAGTAGCCAATGTGAAGGAGGCAGGCGACTAGCAGGTTTTGCAATTGTACAATTGGACCCAAATAACCAAGTGGTACTACAGAGACAGTATTCCTGTGGGTCAGCATCAGCACAGTACTGTGAACTGGCTGCTTTGTGGCTTGTATGCAACAATATCAGGATTCACACCCCGAGATACAAATCATTTTAGATTCTGATTATGTCTTTAAAAGTGCCATTGCCCTGTTACCCTGGTGGCTGGCAAATAAATTTAAATCTACAGATGGGTCCACAGTGAAAAATTAATCACTGTGGACTATGGCACAAGAATTGAGTGAGAAGTTTCAGAGAGTACATTTAATTAAAGTGAAGGCACATTGGAAGAAAGGCCCTTTAGTGAAAGGAAACACATTAGCAGACTCACTAGCCAAGGAAGCATGCCATGTAGGCCTCATATGGCCTGGTATGAGCAGACACGCATGGTTGCTATTGCTACACATTCCACAGATTATGATCAGATAATACCACCAGATTAGTTCATAGCACTGCAGACAAAGTACCCTGAACTTTCCAATTTGAGGAAGCTTGTGCAGGACGCCCCAGATAACCTATATCAGCACACACCCTTTCTCACACTCACTATAGAGAAAGACATTCTATGTGCAAAAAGAGAGGAAGGCTTGGTTATAGCTATCTCCAGAGCTCGAGGTAAAGAGTGGATGCATTGGGTTCATGGTGCAGGCCCTATGGGACACCCTAAAGCAGAAGAAATGCAGACTATCCTTAATAGGTTGGTATGGTGGCCAGAAATGAAACATGATATACAGGATCATGTTTCCTCCTGTGTAATCTGCTTCATTTGGGAGGCAACCTAAAAAGAGAAGGGGCAGTTAATGTGAGCACCTCCTCGTGGCCCATTTGAGAGATTGCAAATAGATCATGTGGGCCCTCTTCCGTTAACAGCTAGGAAAAATAGATTTTTACTCACTGTTGTTGATTCCTTTTCTCATTGGGTAGAAGCATTCCCTGTCCCAGATCAAACTGCTCGAACCACTGCAGAAATCCTAACTATGTAATTTTTTACACGCTGGGGCATTCCTAAGACTATTGATTCTGATAATGGTCCTGCATTTGTTTCTCAGCTGATCAAGGAATTGTTTGATTTTCTAGGCATAGAACAACAACTCCACATTCCGTACCATCCACAGGCAGCAGGGCAGGTAGAAAGAATGAATCAAACAATTAAGGCCCACCTCAGCCCTATGCTTAACCTGACCGGGAAAAATTGGAATCTGGTGCTCCCTTTAGTCCTTATGCGTATCAGAGCTAATGTCTGTAAATCCACAGGTTTTGCACCCTATGAAGCCTTAATGGGAAGGCCAATGCCACGGTGGGAAAATCTGCTGCATCCTTTTCTTCCAGAGGACGAGACCGTAATTCTCACCAATGAGTGGATGAAATCCCTGCAAGAACATCTGAAAGAAATTCAGACCACTGTGCTAGCTAACACAGAAAAAGCTAGAGATTATCTGCAGGAGGTGCATGCAAAAGGTTCCGATTTAAGGCCCCTCAAGGTTGGAATTAAAGTGATGATTCTGAGACCTAGACCAAACCTCCCCTTTGGAACTGCAAAGTGGGAGGGACCGTACTTAGTTACTGATACCTTAGGCCCAAGCCTATACCAGATCCTAATGCCCGACAACCAGCAGTATTGGAAACACATCACCCAGCTGAAACCATATGGGTAATACGTGTTTTATCAGTCTTTGTTTTCAGATACCATCTGAAGACAGCACGGGCAGCTGCTTTCTGAAGACAGCATGGACAGCTGCTTTCTTAACAAAAGTCACTTGAGGATGGTAACTATTTACTTCTGCTGTATAGTTGTTGTGTCCTATATACTGGACATGTGTCTAATACTTATGTAGATAAGTAGTAAACATTATTTCTGTTGTTGCATAGTATAAGTCGGGAGCTCTAGTTTACTCCCTAGTAGAGTGAAACGAGTTAGCTTTTATTATGTCTCGGTTTCCTGTTGTTCTTGTATCTGCTCTCTTCTACCCAAGTCTCATTACAGGAACTATCATCCGAATATGCACGATTGGCTGGGCTAACTCCACAGGTGGGGTATATCGCTATCAAGAAATACCCCCACCTTTCCCGGAAGGAAAGGATCTGGTCATCCTGAGTTTCTGTTCCATACAGGACAAGCCAGTGTTCTACTCATTAAACATCACTCAAGTACAGTGGGCGCCACCAGTTTCCACTTCTCTAGAAAGGACACAAGACTAAACATACACCACTGGTCTCCATCACCATTAATGGGACAACTTATTCCACACCACTGGTTACCAATGACTCTATGGACATTCCAGACTTTATCTCATATGCTGTGCATCCATTACCACTTGGCATGGGAGAAGAGACATTATATAAACTGCTCAAACCTTAAAACAACATCCACTGAAGTGAAACACACCATCACTTATGAGAATGGACATATTCGACAAACTGTTGAACACTTGCTACAAGATGCTCATGTGTCTGTGTGGGAATTGTTATTTGGTTACTCACCTACTGCTGATCATGTCTTCAATGGTTTTATTCACCCTATTATTATTTTAACTGCTGTACAATTATCATAATTTTCCTGTGTTGTAAAATGAAACACATGTACATCTCCTTGCAGCACATGTCCTACAGAATAACATCAACATTTTAAGGTAGTTACACTTAATTTCTCCAGCATCTACCTCTACATCCAGGCTCATTTGGCCTGCTAATTTGGCTAATTTGGCATTTCCTACTACATGGAATACCAGAGTCAGCTGCAGTCTAGTATTGCTTCCTACCCTCACTCATAGCATCCTGGTACCTTTCGGCTTTAACCTCCTCAGAAATTCCTGCATCCCTTATGCACTGCTCACTCTCTCTAAGACGGGCACTGAGGTGGCATATTGGGTCCCCCCCCCCCCCCACAGTAGTGGCTGCCCTACCTAAGACACGAGGTTTGGACTCATAATGGGACTTGTTTATCTCTAGAACACTAGAGACAGTACTGTGCAGGACAGGGGACCTGCTGGACATAGCAAGGTATTTAATACAGGAGGTATTAGACTAGCTGCCTACTATCATGTAATTGCAGCTGGGACAGGTACCACAGGTTTGCTTCCACCATTTCCAGGCACAAATAATAAATAAAAATAAAAAAGGTGTGGGAGATGTCAGCATACATCAGCATGACATTATGCCTAGCATAGGTGTCATGGCTTTTCCCAGACCTTGGATTGCAAGCAGCTTTGGCACTCTGGTGATGTCAGTCTCCAGATTTAATGAGCGTAGTTTATCTGATGAGATTAGCTCTTACCCCCTGGTGATGTCAGTCTCCAGATTTAATGGGCCTAGTTTGCCTGATTAGTCTGTAAGACAACAACCCCTCCTTGCTATTCAGGAGAGATCAGACCTCAAGCAAACCAAATTATGACAAAGGGAGGTGCTGAAGAATTTCACTATAAATACAGAGAAACACAAAAATATCTTTCTCTTCTTATTTCATCGGACACTCCTTACCCCCCCCCCTTCTTTCTCTTCTTATTTCATCGGACACTCCTTATCCCCCCCCCCCCTTCTTTCTCTTCTCTTCTTATTTCATCGGACACTCCTTACACCCACTTCTTACCCCCCCACCCTTCTTTCTCTTCTCTTCCTATTGTTTGAACACCCACTTCTGACCGAAGCAGCTTTATAACAGCTTTTTACATCTGTTCTGTACCTTTGTAATAAGCCTATTTCTATATAAAACCCTTTTTCCAAGCCACACCTGCTTTGGTTGCCTTATTGTGCTACTAACCCTACTGTCTCTGTGAAATGAACCCAGGACCAAATGGAGCATAACCAAAAGTAGAGAGCGGCGAAAGGTTACAATATACACCAGTCTTTGGGCCATCCTGTGCTGAATGTAGCTGCGTATGCTGCTGTGTGTAGGTATGCCCTATCCCCAGGAGGCTAAGGACCTGATCACAGAGGTCCAGTTGTCAGCCTGGTGTTATGGTACCTGCTGCTGTTGATGTGTTAAAATCCACCTAACCCCAGGAGCACTTAGATCTGCCTAAAGAGGTCTGGTAAACAGCAAACTGACATGGTAGGTTCTGCAGTTGCAGGATCACAGATCTGCCCTACCCCCAGGAGTCCTGAGACTTGATGACACAGGTATGTAATAAATCCAGATATTGTGGTAGTTTATGCAGGGTCAGGTCACACATCTCCCCTACCCCCAGGAGGTCCAGACCTGATTACACAGGTCTGTAATAAATCCTGTTAGTATGGTAGTGTATGCAGTTGCAGGTTCACACATCTGCCCACCCACAGGAGTCCTGAGACCTGTTCAAAATGGTTCAACCCTGGTGATATGGTTGTGTGTGCATTTGCAGGTTAAAACATCTGCCCTACCCCCAGGAGTCCTGAGACCTTCTCAAAGTGGTCTGTCAGTCACCCTGGTGTTATGGGATGTGCTGCTGTTGATATATTCTGATCCACCCTACCCCCAGGAGTCCTGAGACCTGATCAAAGTGGTCTGTCAGTCATGCTGGTGTTTTGGTATGTGCTGCTGTTGATATGTTCTAATCCACCCTACCCACAGGACTCCTGAGACCTGATCAAAGTGGTCTGTCAGTCACCCTGGTGTTATGGTCTTTGTTGCTGTTGATGTGTTCTAATCCACCCTACCCCCAGGAGTCCTGAGACCTGATCAAAGTGGTCTGTTATCCATCCTGGTGGTAATCAGGTCTCAGGTCTCCTGGGGGTAGGTTAGAACATCTGCCCTACCCCCAGGGGGCCTGAGACCTGATCAAAGTGGTCTGTTATCCATCCTGGTGGTATGGTCATTTATGCATTTGCAGGTTAAAACATCTGCCCTACCCCCAGGGGGCCTGAGACCTGATCAAAGTGGTCTGTCAGTCACCCTGGTGTTATGGTATGTGCTGCTGTTGATGTGTTCTAATCCACCCTACCCCCAGGAGACCTGAGACCTGATTACAAAGGTCTATCTGAAATCCAGATATTGTGGTAGGTTATGCAGGGTCATGTCACACATCTGCACTATTCCCAGGAGGCCCAGACCTGATTACTCCTGGGCACTCTCGCTAATTTATCTATTCTATGTAATTAGTTGCTCATGTTAACTAGTTGACAGATTTGTCCATTCTATGTAAATAGTTATCCCATGTTTTTCCAAGTTGATTCTCCTGTTATATGTAACGCCGAACAGCCTGTTGTTCTGGTCTTTTTGTTCTTTGTAAACCGCGCTGATGCCGAATAGTGCGGTATATAAGAAATTGTAATAAATAAATAAATAAATAAATATTATGGATCCTGATCATATGGTAGGTGCAGCTGTGGTTGTATTCCAATCCACCCCACCCCCAGGAGCCTTGAGACCTCATTTAAAAAGTCTGTAATAAATCCAGATATTATGGTAGTGTATGCCGTTTCAAGTCACACATCTGCCCTCTCCCCAGGAGGCCCATACCTGATCGCAGAGGACCATTATAGATGCTGGTGTTAGGGTATCTGCACCTGTTGGGGTTTCAAAGCTCTGCCCTAATTCCAGGAGGGCCCAGACCAGATCACAGATGCTACTAGCTCAGCAAGGTGTAGTGGGCCATGCTCCTGTTGCAGTCGCCCACAATTGCCCTATTCACAGGAGGCCTTAGTCGTGACCACAGAGGTATAGTAGAAAGCCTAGTGTCATGGTGGTGGCACCTGGCGATGTGTGCAGGGCCACCTACCTCCCGCTCTATCTCAGAACATATCACCCAGTACAGCATGTCACAGTGGCCCAACAGCCTGTGGGAGGCCAAACTATGTACATGTGGTATGTGACTCACATGATGGTGTGCTAATGACTGTCTTCCCCCACAGAGGATGCTGCTGCTGGTGAGGGCCCATCTACATCAGGGCCCCCCAGAACATGCCCCACAGTGCCAGTCCAGCCAGAGGAGGAGGAGGAGGAGGAGGAGATGGCAGAGGGCAAAGAGGAAGAGGACAACATGGAGGGTGGCGGAGGGTGGGGTGGGGCGGGAAGGAGGGGAGGGGAGGGGTAAGGTGAGTTGTATGCATCAGGGGGTGAGGAGGGCAAGGGGGAGGTGGAGGAGGCAGCAGAGGAAGAGGAGGAGAGTGGGGAGGGGGCGAGAGAGAGGGTGTGTGGGAGGGGTCAGGAGGGAGGAGGGGGTGTGGAGGGGGGCAGGGTGACTCTGTGGGTTGAAGGGAACACAGGACAGCACAGGGCACTGTGGGTCCTTGCCAGCTTCAACATGTGTG
The DNA here is from genome assembly GCA_033557465.1 of Ichthyophis bannanicus. Taxonomy (NCBI): domain Eukaryota; kingdom Metazoa; phylum Chordata; class Amphibia; order Gymnophiona; family Ichthyophiidae; genus Ichthyophis; species Ichthyophis bannanicus. The sequence continues at coordinate 1,473,877,702 of CM066032.1, forward strand.
CGGCGATGGTGTCCACCTGGGGGTAGCATCCCCATCCATTGCCACAGACAGGACCCATGCTCATGCCACAACACAAACACCGGGCTCCTGGCGTGGATGTGGTGGCAGGTGTGTGCAGGACCTATATGTGGCAGTGGGTGGTGTGCTGCAACGCCAGTGGACCCAGGACCATACCATCCGGTGGCTGGCAGGCGCCATTCAGTGGTTGGCTACCGAGATGCACATGCAGCGTGCAGCTGCTATGGGTGGTGCATCTCAACAGCCATCCCCTGATGAGCGTCCATGGAGCATTTAATGGGCACAGGGGCACCCACACAAGTGTCCTGTGCTGTCCTGTCAACCAGGACAGAACATGGGGTGTTCTGTAAATATTAAGCAATGTAAATTTGTAAACAAGTTTGTACGTACAGCACAATGGTCACATGTCTCCCTTACAGACAGACTGTGGACGTGAGCATGGGACATGTGTGTAGATCCCTATGTGTATGTGTGGTAGACATAGGTAACATACATGGACCGGCTCCACACACAGGTGTGGGGCTGCCCATGTGCATAGGCATCTGTGTCCCCTGGTGCACCTGTGATGTGCCGATGTGCAGTGTGTCCCAACAGCTATGGTCACATGCATGCTGCCTGTGATTTGTAGGCTGCATATCTGATGCACCATGCTCGTGGGGCAATAGGGTAAAAGGCTAGCAGCAGGTATGTGGCAGGAAGTGTAAGAGGGACTGCTGTACCCAGGAGCTGCACAGGAGGATAGCTGGTGAGGGCGAGACAGGTCGATGCAGGTCCCAAGGATGAGTGGTGGGGACTACAAGCGCTGGGGAAGAGTGACCAGCTGACGATAGCGAGCTACCTTTGTCTGACTGAGCCACATGCAAGCCTCTGTGGGTAGACAGCCACATAGGCCCTGGTGTGGGCAGGGAGGATCGTCACACATGTATGTATAATAATGGAAAGCATATGGAGTGGGAGAGGGTGATAGATCCCTACAACAGACGTGTACCACTGTGAACATCTTGCTGGGCAACGGGTGAGGTTGGGTATACCCCCACGCATAGGTAGGAAGGTGACCTCCTGGCATAGTCCATGGCACACAGGGCATGATATAACCTATGTGCGTTGATTGGTGGCAGTGCAGACATCACACCCCTGAGGGATATGGGTAGGCACATGTGGGCAGGGTGACAACATGGGGTGCAGGGTACTCAGGGGATCACAGTGCCATGCATTGGAAACAAACACATAGGTAGTAATAGGTTGTGATGTCTTTATTTACAATGTTCACATCCTCCGTGGCCGGCCACGGTGACCACGGCCCAACCCACTCCTCTGTCCCGGGACTGCTGGTTCCGCCTCTGGCGCCGGTGCTGGCTGCTGTGTTATGGGCAGCCATGGCCTCCTGGGCATCCGCAATACAGAATAGCGCCCCTGCCCTTGTGTCCGCTGTGGCCCGCAGCTGGTGGATCTCCTGGTGAATGGCCAACAGAGCCTGACGAGTGCCTGTGGGTGGGACACAAGGTCATGTGTGAGACACCTGTTACAACGCCCACTGTGACACATGCACCTGTCAGGCATATCCCACCAGACCAGTCTGCAGAAAAAACATGCACGTGACGACTAGCAATGCATGACCGTGTGTACATCTGTGTGTCCCATGAGCCATTCTCATGCCAGGAAAGGGTCCTGATGAGGGGTCGTGTGAATCACAGATCTCACACATGGTACAGCATCGCAGTTCAATGTGTCAATGCATGATCTGCGCACTGGTCGTATGAGATAAGCCAGATGACGTGGGGAGTCATGGCACACACATACATAGATCTGTGGGGCCCTGTTTTCTATAATGCTGGCACACAGTACAGATTACGGTGACAAGCTATGCTAAGTACCAATACCCATGGTGAGGGGTCAGTCAAGTAAGCTGCCAAGGTGACCTGGGATAGGTGTTTATCACTGTGCGCTTCCTTGGGGTATATAGCCGTGAACAGTGTGCATATGTCTGAGCTCCTCAACATGCTGACACTTGACAAGCTCTGCTACAATAGGGGGGAACGCACATGGCACAGACCCCCCCCCCCCAACATAATATACGATCTGCTATGTTGACAACATATTGTGGTGTGCATGCAATCTCATTGTGGATGTTAAGTCAACCCCCATGGTGATTGTTGTGTATGCTGTTACCCACCTTCAGCATCGTGCCTTGCTGAGGCACTGTGGGCCTGCAGCTCCGTCAGGATCGTAGCCATGCTGGTGGGAGGTGTGGCTGATGTCCCTGGCACCTGCATAGTGTGGTGACTCCCCTCCATCTCCAGACCCTCTGCAGCCTGTGAGTTGCTGCTAGTGGCCCCCACTATAGCGTTGACATCCAGTGTCATGTCCTCTCTCTCAGGCAGCACATTGTTTCCTGTTGTGCCCTCACCATTGCTGGCGGTGTACCCATACATTGCGGCCTCTGGCCTCTCAGCATCCTGAGGCCCTGCCACATCTTCCTCCTTATGTGCCTCCATGGTCCAGTAGTCACCTGAGGGGTGGAAAAGGGTACACAGCACAGATGAGTTTGCGCAGTGCACCTATGTACACCTGTGTAGTACATCCACACCAAAATCAATGTGTTGTCTGCCTGTGCCTGATGTTGGTGTGCCTACAATGGGGACAGCACATGTGCCTACAGTGTACTGTGCCTGGCAGGGGGTGGGGGGGGAGCAGCCTCATTCTCTGGTGTAGCTGTGCCACATGGGATGCGGTGTCTGGGGGATGGTGTGCTGAGTGCCGTGCCCTCTAACTGCGGTATCAGGTATGGACTGGCCGCCTGACCTTGGATGTGGCCTCAGCAATACATGTGGCCGTGGTGCATGTAGGAGCCCTGAGTGGGATTGTGTGCCGTCATTGTGTGTGTGAGCGATGTGCTTGCATTGTCCTGAGTGCTATGCACGTTAGGTGTTGCAGGATGTATCCGTGTCAGCCAGACATGTGTGGGGGCCCTCCACTTTGCAAGACACTGTGCGGTGTGGGTGGAAAGTTATCCCATACTCCGTGGGTGTGGTGGGGTGTCTCTGGGGATGGGTGGAGCACTGCTGGGCATGGCGTTGCACCGTGTGTGGGGGTATGGGAATGTGTGTGTGGCACTGCGGGACGTGTATAAGGGCTGATCCCAGGTGGTGTGGGGTTTGTGCTATGTGCAGTTGGTATGGGTGTGGCAATGTGCATACCAATGTCTGGTTAGGGTGGGTGGGGTATCCCCACTGTATGTGTGCCCCGACAGAGTGCCCTGCCCTGTATGTGTGCAGCATATCTACTTCTACTACCACTACTACTACTAAGCATTTATAAGGCACTACCAGGCATATGCAGCGCTGTAAAAGTGAAAACACCCAAAGACAGTCCCTGCTCAATGGAGCTTACAATCTAAAAAGACAAAGCAATAAAAGCTGTAGAGAAAAGTTAGGAACAAGAGCAAAGAGACAAGAGCAGGAGAGACAGGACAAAGGAAAGAGATAGCAACAAGTGTTAGAGGAAGACAGAAAGGTGATATAACAGAGGGGAAGGAAGGAGAACAGAAAACTCATGAGCCAAAGGCAGAGGTGAAAAGATACGATTTTAACTTGGGTTTGAAGAGGGGCAAAGAAGATGCCTGATGTATAGACAAAGGACATTTATTCCAAGGGTAAGGAGCAGCAGGGTGAGATGTGCCGACCTACCTGCCTTTGGATGGGCAGTGTCCAGCGCTTCAGGTAGTCCATGCAGGTAGATGGGGCCCAGACGGTCTGCGAGCTCCTGCTCCAGGGGTGTGAGGGTTGGGGCGAAGGGGGCACCCCCACCGGTGCCCATGACATGTTGCCTCTCCGCCACCATGTGTGTTCAGACACCATGCTTAATGTCATTGAATCTCTTTCTCAGGCTGTCCAGGTCCCTGGTTGGTCCCCCTGCCTGGGCTATGGCCTCCTGCACCTCCTCCCACACGTGTATATGTGTGGCCACAGTGGTGCTGTTGCTCAGCCGGCCATAGACCACCTCATACCGCTCCAACACACTGACTAGCAGGATGTGGTTTTCTTGCTGTCTGAATCTCACAGCCCTCCTCCGTTTCTCAGCTGGCACTGGTATATGCCTCCATTTGGCAGTGGGTGGCCCCTGGGTGGGCTGCGACACACCCGATGGACCTGCAGCCACCACCACAGGCCCAACACTCCCTGCCAGCTCTGGGTCCTGCTGAACAGATGCCCCCCCTCCTCCCCTCCTGCCATGTCCTGTTGCTCCATCTCTCTGCCCTCTGTGCCCTCTCCCTCCCTGTCACACATCTCTGCCCCTCAGCTCCTCTGCTCCACCTCCCACCTGCTCCTCACCTCCCCTCCCCTCCATGCCACCTGCTCCTCAACTTCACTCCTGTCTCTCTCTCCTGCTCCTCATCTCCCCTCCTCTCTCTCTTATCTGCTTTGCAACACACCTCCCAACACCAAACCTACCTCTGACAATCTCCACAACCACTCACCAACCCAGCCACTCTCCACACCAAACCTACTTCTGACACTCTCCTTGCTTCACCAACAACCAACAGCGCACGCCTTCTCTCCCCCGCCTACACAAACCCCTCAACATGTACCAGGTGTGCATGTGTATTTATGTTTTTTTTACGCTGCGCGCATTGTGCATGCACAGTAGTGTGAGCACATTGGCTGCGCATGTTGTGCATGCGCCATGGAGATGCGGAAGGTGCATGTGCGAGACACCACGTTGCACATGTGCTGTGCATGGCTGTGAGACATGCACATGTGCTGTGTGCCATTATGTGCATGCACCAAGTCTCACGCTCACGCACAGTGCATGCATAACATGGTGTCCCGCACATGCACCTTCCGCGTCTCCGTGGCACATGCGCAACATGTGCAGCCGACATGCTCGCGCCACTGCATAGTTCTGGTGTCCCATCATGTGATGTCATATGTTTGTGTCAGGATGTTTTGTGCGTTTGGTTTGCACGTACATACTTGTGTCCATTTGGGTGGACATGAGCTCCTGCTTTAAGGTTCAACATTTCTTTCTGCAGGTGATTCAGCATATGGGTGTTGCCCCTGGTTGCTGACCCCTGTGCATTAACCACGGACACATGCAGAGAGGAGTTGCAATGCGGCCCATGCCTCCAGCCGCTCCATCATAGAGCGCACCTTTGGCGTTTTAAAGAGTCGCTTCAGGTGTCTGGATAGGACAGGCGGGGCCTTACAATACAAAGCACAGACTGTGTCAGAGATCATTATAGCCTGTTGCATCCTGCACAACATTGCTCTCAGGCACCATATCCCTGTCCAAATTAATGAGGATCTGGAGGATGATCCTACGTGCCTCCTCTATGTGGCCGTGGTGACACACGTGAGGGCACAACAGTCAGGCGGCAGGTGATTGAGAAGGTCTTCTCATGTAAGTACTGCACATGTTGCCACATACATTTGTTTAGATATGTGTGTACTACTACTACTACTAGTGAACATTTGTATCCCAATAGCAGTAAGATGCAACACTGTACTGACATATAACAAACACTGCCTGGCCATCTGAGCTTACAATCTAGTCATGACTCAAATGCAGAAAATGTGAACAGGGCACAATAGCGGGTGGAGGTGGATTATGTGTGTCAGGATTAGTAGGCTTGGGTGGTAAGCTGTCACACATGATTTGTGGCTAATTGGGAAAGGGGCTGCTGTGCAGCCACAGGTAGTTAGTTTGAGGCTTTGGGTGCAGCAAGGTGAAAGGCATGTAATCTGGGGTCAACAGTAGGAGAGTGGCCCATAGATGGGACCAGTTGCCTAGACGTGTGTGCTTCACATTTTGGAATATGAGTTGATTGATTGGTTTGTCTGCTCTGATGAGCAGGGACTGTGTGTTACTTGTTTCTGTATAGCGCTACATATGACAAGTAGCACTATGTACATGCTTTGTAGTAGTTGTATTAGTGGTAGTTGAGATCAATAAGGGACGTTACTGCAACAGCACAGTGTGCCTGCATGTATAGGTCAGCAGGAGAGCCGTGACATGGATGCGGAGACGGATAGGGAACCTGTGAGGTATCCTGACAGGGGGAGTATTATTGCCATTATGTGTGTGGCTGTAGATTGTCCATGGAGTGCAGTGTTGCATATTTCAAGGCAGACAGAGATGATTCAAAGGCAGATCAGCAAGGTATAGGTTACAGTAGGCAAGCCGGGAGCTGATTAGGGGGTGGATTGGGGTTTTAGTTGTGTGTTCAGGGAGGACTGGGGAAATATAGCTGATGTCATCTAGAAAGAAACCACAAGCCTCAGCTACAAGCTGGGTATGTGTATAGAGGAGGGGAGTGAAGTCCAAGACAACAAATACATTGAGGACCCTGGAGAAAGGAAGGTATGGTCACACACACACAGACGCTCTGATGTGAGGGTAGGTTTTAAGTGCATGTTATGGGATATCCATGCTTTGCCATTATTAATTTCACACAGTGGGATGACATACAGCCATCAATGTCAGGTGGCAAGCAGACATTGGGGTGTGTTTTGGCAGATATAGCTCAGGCGTGGAGAGATATATTTGCAACTCATCAGCACACATCTGGTAATGTAAGTCAAGGGATGAGATAGCCACACCAAGGAAATGGATATTGACAGAGGATAAGGAAGAAGCCCCTGGATATTTCCCTGTAGTACAGGAACTATCAGCGGGGTAGCAGAGGACACTGAGACACCAGAACACACACTGAAGGGGCAGTGGGCGTGATAGTGTTGGAGAAGACAAACTGGCCAGGAACACATGTGGATATGTGTGCCAACAGCAATATATGGGGTATGGGGGTGCAGGGCAAAGAGGTGAACAACAACATATGTACAACATGACAGATCACTGCAGACATGTGCTCCCCCTGATTGTCATCACAAAGTAGCTGTAGGTCTACCTACACCAGACTACTGCATGTTGGATGACGTACAGTCAGCTGCCACTGCACCACAGCACCAGGAGGGTCACCAAGAATGTACTGTGGATTGCGGAGCACAAGAGAAACATGCATATGTCATGTTGGAGCTGTGCAGCACACATTGCACCTTCATGTCCTCAGCTCGCAGACCCCCCAAGATCCTTTACAGACTGACTGTTCCCCATCATGTTGTACAGACTCGCTTCATGCTAAAGTTATCACTGAAGTGTGTGTGGCAAAATACAAGGACTCGTACTCTGTCCGTCCCCTTCCTCACCTCTCTGCTGCCCTCAAAACTGTTGAACAGAAACATCTCCTCGCCTCCATGTCCTGCTCGGCTCTAAGGCTGCAGTACTATCCTGCACCCCATATCGCTCCCACTGCCCCTTCAGTGTCTGCAGGTCCTAGGTGTTCGGGTGGTGGGCTGCACGTACACCCTTCCCTGACATTGTAGCATCAGCCAACAGCAGTGTATCAATGCATTTGACAAGCCTTTATCTTCACTAATCTCCAGTTGTGCACATACAGACCATATGCTACTGCTGGCACACACACCTTAGCATACTGTGTGGGTGGGTGTTTTTGGGTTGGCTGTGTGATGATACAGCATGCAGGCATTTTGCATTATCATGTGGTGTGAGGGGTCTGTACACCTGGGGAGCAGTGGTGACTGTGCTATCTCTACCTTACTGCTGTTTACCTTGTGAACATTGTGGCCATGTGTTGTGTGTTGTGAACTGACCTATCCTCTTGTGTGCTGACAGACCACTGCGCAACAGCATTTATGTATCACAGATATCGCAATAATGTGGACATGTATCAACAATGGCTGGACATGGGGACATGATGATTCTACACATTTCAATGACATCTTCTCCCTTCACTGTGATGCATTGTGGCCTTTGAGAGTCTCAGGGGATCCCGAACAGACACTTGCTGCAAACACATGGTAGGTTGCACCTTTGATCTTTTGGGAATGACATCAGCCTTTACATGTTAATGATTTACTGTTTGTTTCATGGACCTTTCATGTTGAGTCTCTGTACACCAACATTGATGCACATGGAGTGGAGCTGTGAAATGACTGTGTAACATGGGCATGGACATGACTATATCCATGTGACACCCTCGTCTGCGGTTCCAATTCCAAATGTCCATAACATGCAGTGTGTTCTGTGTTGTGATCATGTTATGTTTGCCTGTGTGACATTTCATTACATACATATTGATGTTTGACTCTCTGAAATTTGGGCTGATGTTGCAAGCAGCATACCAATACATTGTTTATCCTCTTCTGACACAGGGCAGAGGACACACACAGCACATCTACTACAGTGCATCCAGCTTCACCATCACCCATCTGTTGGGGGACACAACACCATGGAACTATCCCTGGGAAATGGCACCATAGGATGTTTGACCTCTGCGAGTGGAACACATGCCTAGGATGGACATTATTGTTGGACAGCTACTTTGAGCATTGCAGGCCTGTCCAACACACCATTGCTGCTGTGCTCTGGCTGGGTGTCATGTTTATCGCAGGAGACACACATGACCGTTCCATTACTGTGGCATATTGAGATGTCACACTTGACTATGCCTGCCCAGAGTTTCAAGGACAGTCTTAACGGGACTTGTTGGGTTGCAGACACCCTTTGCACTGTGGACACCATGTACTGGTCCCTACATGTGCAGCAGGGACTGACATTGTCGCTGTATGTTGTACATCCTTCTGACATTGTGTTGTTGTGTTTTGCCCATGTGTGTGACCGGGAACGCAGGATACACTCATCTGTTTAGTTCAACACGAGCATACAGCCATGCGTGTGGCACAGGGGGAACATTGGAGAGGTCCTCTTGTCCATGTCCGCCTACCCTCCACTTGGACATGACACAGTATTTGCCACCACACCACTTTACTGCACACCAACATCTTGGATTGATGTTTGCACTCACCAAGGGTGTTACAGTGCATGTGTGGCATCACTGTATCATGTTTCAATGGACACGGTGCATGTGCATGTGACTGACTATGTTGGTGCAACACAGCATGTGGCAATATGGCTTCTGTGTGGGTTACTGTAACATGTTTGACCTTTCTTTCCATCTCTATATACAGGTTATTGTGTTTGTTTACTGTACCGACTTGCCACTCTACATTGATTTACAAACCTAGCATTGCATGTCTGCACAGGCCTATTTATCCCCTGAGGTTCTGACACTCACATTGCCCCGTTATATTTGGAGTGTAGCAGTGTAGGTGTCCATTTTCTTCCTTCATTTGTGCATTCCATGGACCGTGATATATGTGTAAGGACACTGTATCCACACCAACCAGTGCAGGGGGACCTTCTGCATAGTGTCAATCTCTGCATGTTTCTGCGGATGGTTTCATTTGGATTCTCTGTGTTCATGTGCCTCTGCTACCTGTTAGCATATCCTCATTGTGCATGTAATGATTGTTTAGGGTTACATTGGTGATGCTTTGATTCCTATATCAGGCATTATGTGACAGCTGTAACATATATTTCAATATGTGTGTTTACACTTTCTTACTTTTAACAACATATGCTGTTTCATTTTTGTGCCTCATGTGCTGGCAGACAGATCTATTTTTATGAACAGATCATGAATGATGTGTGTTGGGCCCTCATCATGCACTGCCTACTGTCTACTTGCACACATATGTAACTAATGCATTTGGGGAATGCAGCAGCATGTTGGGGGTAGGGGACTAATGCATACTGAACACAATGCACTTGATGCACATTATCTCTCCTGCCCATCTGTTGACGGGCCAGTGACTTTTCTGTAACATGTGGGTTGCTGCCCTGCAAAATGTGTTTTCAATTTTTCCCCCGTTATCCAATCACCTTGATATTATGAAAGGCGGTTTCTACGCTATCTCTGATGATTAACCAAAATAAAAATATGTGTTTGACGTACATTTGTCTCTGCTGCTGCTTGACCACACTGACACACGTAATTAGTGATTTCCTGGTCATGTACATGGCCCACCTGTGCTCACATCCTTGTACGGTGCCAGCTGTCTATCTGCCAGCCGCCTGCCACATCACTGGGGGTTACGGGTTCCCATAAACACATTCCCTTTGAGATACTATCTTTGCATTGTGCTTGCTGTGGTTGTTTGGGATCATGGTTATGGGCATGTGTTGGAACACCATAGATTGCAGGTTTGATTCCCACATGGGGTTTTATTATTTTATTGTGTTGTGCTAACCTGACCATGGGCTGCCTACAGGTTTATCACCTATCCACACACCCTTCCATCTCTTCACTGTACACCAAAGTGTGCCATCTGTGCTGCCTATCCATCACATATTAGCTGTTACATATGTCTCTTTGTAGTGTTCACAGGCAGTCCACTTGGGGTATTGGCATTGCTGTGGTTCAGCTGGTCTGTACCACACTTGTTTTCAGGTTCAATTCTCACATGCTCCTGTTCTGTTCCATATTTTGCCCTGCTCCACAGAGCATCCCCTGCCGCCCTTTGGGTTTAGGTCCTTTCCTCTTCTGCATGCTGTAGCCACTGCATAACATTTCATTGTATGTGTTCATGCAGTTATATTTGGTTCTGGTCCCAATTACAGACTGTGATTTGAGCTGTACACACCAGATCTGCATGTGCATTCCATCATGGTTACTGCTGGAGGTGTGCCTATCCTGGCAGACAGCAGGCTTCTTGTGTGATGCCCTTCAGTATTCTTGTATGCAGCCTTTGCTAATTTATTTATTTATTTACATTCTCTTATATACTGCGCTATTCTGCATCAGTGCGGTTTACATTGAACAAACTGAAATTACATTGAACAGGGCATTATAACTTGGAGATAACTATTTTACAGGGAACATGGGCTATGGAGGGTTAATGACCTCGCATTGGTGGTGTAGCCTACCAGTTTGTGCATTGAAATTTGTGCTAATGGCCATAGGTTTGATTCCTCTTTGTTCTCTTTCATTTGTATGCCTGTCCTGCACAACTACATTTCATTCCTGTAACAGTCATATCTGTGCAGATCTGTACTGTTGGCACATTGTACCCTTATCACAGTTGCCAACCATCCTTCTGTCCTTCTATGTGTGTCTGCCAGCTGTGTGCCGTCCTGCTCTGATGTGCAGGCTGCTATCCCATGTCCTGCACTGGTACACATTTCTGCATTGCAGCTCTTCCTGGTTGCCTCTCCTGTGTGTGCTCTGCATGGCATTGCTACTCCTCTGTCCTCCTGTCATTGCACCTATCCTGCCACCTCTACCTCCTCTGCTGGACACGTCTTCCCATCCTCTGCCACACACTGTCATTGTTGCATGGTACATTACCATCACCCTGTGCATCGCTATAGATGCCCCCGATATGTTTGTCCATTTTTCCAGCTGCCACATGGGCTGGACGCAGATTTGTCTGGTCCATCAGCTCTGATCTACTTCCTTCCATCACTTGTGCATTGTCTTTCCTTGGTGCTCTTTATAGTGTTAGGGTTACATCTGTGTTTGGGCCATACCTTTCTTGCTTTTCAACTTGGGGGACCTTACTGCCCTTGGACAACATTTCTTGAGTCACCTATACATCCTTGGGGCATCTTTAGCCACACCTTAGATTCAGGCAGCTTATGGGATGCCTAATATGGTGCCTTGGGGGTTGATAACCTTTCGTCACACCTTCTGGGGCACATTATGACCCGCTTTGGCTGACGTGGTGGTTTATGATGTGCTTTCTGGTGCGCCCTAAAAGGTGCATTAGGTTATGGCACTGGGGTGCGGGTATTTTTAGCTGGCAGCACAGATTGTTGGAATGTTTCTGACTGTTACAGACAGGAAAAGGAATTGCCTTGGCCACCCTTACTCATTATGCCCACTGGGGGATTGAACTCATGAACCCTGTTTTAGCAGTCATTGTATTAACCAGTGTGCTATACCTCTATTGCTGTGATTGTAGGTCAGCGTGTGAAATTAAGGTTGACGTGCGGTAACGTGCACGGCTCCCTCTATCGCACGATAGCGGACATGGCGCACTTTATCGCTCGATAACCTGCGATTGCTACCTTAAGACCAGAACGCCGACTACCTTATATGGCATTCCTCACAGTAACGCTGCAACTAGCGGCAGTAACATTAAGATGGTTTAGTAAACATACCCCTTATTTACCACTGGTTAATGATTTACATGGTAAATTAAGATGCAGTAAAATGCACTATTTTACCAGAACTTATTAACTTCTCAGCATTGACTTTGGGCGCATCATTTTTAGGATTCTTGCAATATGGCTTTGTAGTCTTCCATTTGAAATTAGGTGTTATATTGGTAAGACTTATTTTTTCTTTGATGCACACATTCACATGTGCTCCAAAGTTGGTATAAATGGGTGCCTGTTCCCTATGCATGTACTCATGTATTTTAGTAAATTCATCACAATTCCACCCCTGCTGAGCCCCCAGGAATGCCTGTATGGGGAATGGGTATAGGTATGTACTGTCCTGTCACCACATATACTTACATGCATGATAACTACTGCAATTTCATTAAGGCCTTTTCCATATGTAAAACAGGCTTGACCCACATAACAACCATTATAAATTACCCCTTCGAAATTTTCATACATTTGCAATTTACAATTGCTTTTGTAGAGCATTTCACTGATATTCAGGACAAAATACTGCATTTAAGAGTAATTTAAAAAGTAATGTGGTAAAAAGGGCAGGCAATGAAAAATAGCAAGAAACCTAGAACAGGACTGTGTAAGATGTGGTTGCAAGTCCAAAAATGATATCAAAAGATGCTGGTTTCCAAAAGAGAACAGTTTTGAAGGCAGAGAAAACAATAAGAAATGCCCCCTCCCTCAAAGGGGTTGGGAGGGGACACATAACATGGCTGAGCCCCTCACTCACACAAAAGGATTGCCTTGAGCTGGGGAGGGGGGAAGACACAATGGAGGTGAAGGATGGGAAGTGTGAAAGGCTGTGGTTGGGAACAGAGGGAAAAAAGGAGAACTCAGCGGGAGCACCCTTGTGTACGTTGCAAGTTCTGAGAATTTTCTCATGGCTGGCATGGAATAGCAGGTGTCATTTGCTCTTCGGCCCTTCCCGCCAAATTCCATCATTTTATGCTGTTGAAGTGGCTTTAAAAGGGGGATTGAAAAAGGGAGACGTGGTGGGAGGGCTCTTGTTGCAGCTTTGAATGGTATTGGGAGCAGGAAATGACATCACTTGCCATCTATTGGCTCCCAGAGTGGCTTGAGGTTTGGATGGATGGGGAATATAAACCATAGACTCCTGCAGCACAGGCATCACTGCTGCTTGCATATATAGGTTTTTCAGAAGGCTTGGTCAATTACATAATGTTGCCCATAGCCTGGCATCATCATAGGCTAGGGATTGGTTTTAAAAGCAATATTTATTTATTTAGATGGTTTTATATACCGCTTTATCATGAAATCAAAGCGGGTTACACAGCAAACAAATGAAGTGGCAGGGTGCTTGGGTGTGGGCATGCAGTGATAAATCGAGGCGAGAGTGGTGTGAGGTTGATTGTGTGGTGATCTATATACAGTATGAGCTATGTACAGGAACTATTTACATTTTTACATTTTGGGTGGCAGAGAGTGAGTTTGTTTGGACAGTACATATATGACTAGAATGTTACCATCTAATCATCTCTGAAGCAATCTGAGAAGGGCAATATACTGGTTTAACTGAGATTTTGTAAGGTTAAAGTTGTCAAGAGTTAATAAAAGCTGCAGGCAAGTTTTTCCACCACCCTTGGATCTATTAAATGTTATTTGTTGAAAGGCTAATAGGAGACAACTGACTGAGTAGTGGATGTGTGCAATTGCCAATGATAGGAGAAAAGGATATATGCTAAATAACATGACTTTTGCATCAAAACACTTTCTGTACCACCAGAGTATGCTGTCTATTATCTAGGCATGCAGAATTATTGTTTTTGCATTCAAGTCTGCCTCTGAACTTGCATTTGTCTCAAACTAGCTTTCAAATTATTGTCTTTTACCATTTTAAGTAAAATATCCCTGTTTTATTTCCATATATTAAAAAAAATGCTACTTTTGGTAAATTTTATCATTCTATTTTTTAAGCAATAGCATATCGTAATGTATGTTTTAGCTATCATCTACAAATGGACTCTTCCATTTGACTAAGGGGCATATTTACTAAGCTGGACTAATGGTTAACATATGCTATTTGCAACTAGGTTCACTGAATAACATAACCACTAACCCAGCTTAGTAGTCATGCCCCTAAGTATCTGTTTTCCATATCTAACCGTGAGACCTATTTATGACACGTTCCATCAAAGCAGAGCCCTAGCACTATCGCCAGCTGGCCACATATCCTAGCACACATGTGCATGTATTGAAGATCCTCAGTATGGATGAATTTGGCTGAAATTTGGTAGAAAAGTCTTCTACTCTGATTCCAATTCACCTGACAAATCTATGGCCAGAGAGAGCAACACTGATAGATGTACCAGGAAAATGAGAGCATATAGGAACCAAAACTTAAGGCAGAGGAAAACGATGAAACACACTTTCCAAGTGACAAACTTGGAGTGGAGGAGTGGCCTAGTGGTTGGGGCAAGGTACTTAAGGTCAGGGGTTCAAATCCCCCTAGAGGACAGCAACCTTGGGCCGGAAGGACTGGGGTTTCTAGTCCCACAGGTGCTCCTTGTGGTCTTGGGCAAGCCACTTAACCCTCCATAGCCCATGTTCCCTGTAAAATAGTTATCTCCAAGTTATTAATGCCCTGCTCAATGTAATTTCAGTTTGTTCAATATAAATCACACTGATGCAGAATAGCGCGGTATATAAGAGAATGTAAATAAATAAACAAGAAGCTTTAAGGATGCATCTTGTCGTTTTTAATGTGTTGTTTTTTTCAGCATGTACCAAATAAAAGTGCATGCTATCTTGTGTTAGGGTGTGCTAATTCAAGTTAGCATAAACTCAAATGAAATACAGAGTGCTATAGCGAAATAAAAATAACTGAAATAACAACAACAACAAAAACAAAGGAAACAAAATGAAATGAGCAATTTTTTTCCTTGTATTCCTCTAAGAAGTATATACTTATAAGCACTGAATCAGAGACATCCTTCAAAACCTTCAGACCCCGTTATATTAATTTAAGTTGTGAGTGTAAATATAGCTTTTGATTTGTGTAGACACTTTGGAAATCAAGAGTAGGTAGGGAAAATCAGGCAGCTGAATTATTATTCATTACTGGGTAACAATGTGTACGTTAATGTGAAGTGTCTGCATATATCACACTGCGTTTCCCCTGCCTTTCCACTGAGTGGTTTTCCATGATGTGCTACCTATTATTATAACTGTTTCCATGAACTAAAGAAATGATCAGGCACCACAAGAGTCCTAATATGGTAGGGAAAATGTTAATGTCTGTTTTTAAATAGTTAGAGAAACTGCACTTTGCCACCCCTATGTTGTTAGTTTTATTAGCGCATATATTGTAGTTCCTTGAATTGAAAAACTGTGCAGGTAACAATTATGTGTTCAAATGGCCAAGATAAGTATAAGGCTTACCGCAAAGTAAATGAAATCTGCAAATATTCAAACTAGCTCAAGCTCCATGAAAGTAATGAACCAAAGTATTTGGACTGAAATAAACCGACATCCACAGAATTTATCAGGGCTTGACTTTGCCAAAATATTTGTAATTTAATTTAGAAACTCCAAATCATATTTACTTGTCCGTGGTTTATAATACATTTTGATGGCAAGTGGCCAAATACTGAGCTAACATTTGTATAGCTAGTGTTCTGATTACCTTGACTAATCCTTAGTTTTTCTTCCAAATTTGGGGATGTGCATGGGAAACTGATCTGAAGGAGTCTATTTCAATTTGGTTTGGAGATTTCAACCTGACTGGACTATGTTCTTCAAAAGATCGAAATGCTGATAACCTCAGTCAGTTCAGACCAATTCAAATTTATGAAGGAAGCAGAGCAGTGTATTCTGGGCTCAGTATCTTGCTGCATTCCTGTGCCTTGCTGATGCCCAGACTACTCATTTCCTGCCCATTTCCTGATTATCCCTCCCTTCTCTATTAAAAAAAAAAATGCACAGAAAATCCTTCTCTCCTGCTCTGTCAGGAGCCCTTGGGATCTCGGGGCTGCCGCAGTCTGGCTTGCTCCTCTTTCTCTGCTTTTCTAGTTCATCTTCGTTCTGTGCTGATTCTGTATCACTCTTCTTGTTGCCTCACTCGCTATTTGATGCTTTGCCATCTTCATGGTGCATCAGGGTGTTCATGCCATGTTTGTGGTCCTCTTTGTCTCTCTTTTGGTGCTTTTAGGTGGTCATTCTACTATTCATTCTAATTTTGTCTCCTTTTGGTCATTTAGGCTTTTCATGTCACTCGTTATGCTGCTTTTCCAGGACTAGCACCTGGAGCAAACTTCACTTTTACACCCCCATGGTGGGGTCAGTCTTGCAGTATGCACCATGCAGATGTTGGAGATCATATCAAAAGAGTGATCCTGTACTTGAAGGAAGCAGGTGTTGTAGTTTAAATGCCATTGCTTACTCGGTTTTAGATTTAAATTATTTTACACAGTTAGATCCCAGTACTCCTCCCTCTCTATAAATGACCCATTTTTCAGCTTCTGCTGCTGATGTCTAGTTCTACCTTCATATCTGTTTGTGCACTTACAGACTATGTGCTTTCCCTCCTAAGTGTCCCTTACTAGGGATGTTCATTTGTTTGTACACATTCAATTCATTAGTGCACCTTAAACAATTTACGTATGCACTACATGTATTTAAATTCCCCAACAATTATTTCTTGTTTCCACATGTATAAATCCACTGGTTTTAAACTTTTTATAGTGGCTGCCTTTCATAAAAAGAACAGAGACGATCAGACTAGGGATTTTTGTGTATAGTATTATATGTCCATTACATCACCCCAATGTTTCATTCATCGGTCTATCGTGTTTTTTATACCACTTTATCATTTCAGTCAAAGTGGTTTACATTGCAACCCAAATCTGGTAAGGTACATTAAACATGGATACTGATAGCTTGGATTTTTCTGAGGCAATGGAGAGTTAAGTGACTTGTCCAAGGCCACAAACAGTGCTAGTGGGAATTGGACCCTGGTCTCTTGTTTCCCAAGCCAGTGCTCTGAAGATTCCAGCACTCCCAACATGATTTCATATTTCAAGCAACTTTGCTTTGTATTAGGGAAAAATGTTCATTTGTTTGTACACATTCAATTCATTAGTGCACCTTAAATAATTTACGTATGCACTACATTTATTTAAATTCCCCAACAATTATTTCTTGTTTCCACATGTATAAATCCACTGGTTTTAAACTTTTTATAGTGGCTGCCTTTCATAAAAAGAACAGAGACGATCAGACTAGGGATTTTTGTGTATAGTATTATATGTCCATTACATCACCTCAATGTTTCATTCATCAGTCTATCGAGTGTTTTATACCACTTTATCATTTCAGTCAAAGTGGTTTACATTGCAACCTAAACCTGGTAATGTACATTAAACATGGATACTGATAGCTTGGATTTTTCTGAGGCAATGGAGAGTTAAGTGACTTGTCCAAGGTCACAAAGAGTGCTAGTGGGAATTGAACCCTGGTCTCTTGTTTCCCAAGCCAGTGCTCTAAAGATTCCAGCACGCCCAACATGATTTCATGTTCCAAGCAACTTTGCTTTGCATTAGGGAAAACTCTTTACCATGATTCACAATCAGCATCCAACTTCTCTGCCATTTGTGAGAAAGTCAATTTCATCTAACATCATAATAGAGACCCAAAGAAGCTGAAAAGAAAATGGTGTGAGTTCCACAAGAAAACCAAGCAGAAGGCCAATGAGACAGGTCCTGATGGTCAGCCAAGGACTATGACTGAACTTGAGCAATAGATTCTGAACACCCTTACTGTAGATGAGGACTCCGAGAGGGAGTGAGCGAGCTAGTCACCTACAGAATTCAACAGGATAATAGCAGGTATTTCCAGCATTAATTGCATTCCATTTCCCCTGTTCCTTTCACGTTTTCCCATGTATGAATCAGACTTCCACTATATCTAGGGCTAATATAGGGGAATGCAATCACCTACCACCCTATCATTGCTACATTCACCCATGGGAGAGGTTAATGTGCCATACCTTTCCAATGGTGTATGCGGTGGAAGAAAGGTGTATACCGGTCACCAAACATGTCTTACTGCAAGGCCATGGTGTGGCCTCACCTTCTAGCACCTGAAATGCTGCAGTGGTCTGGCTACTTCCCTGCTAACATCCCCTCCATGTGTCACTGTGTGTGCAGATGTACAGCACTATACAGATGTTCTCCATAGGTCTAGATCAGCGATGGCGAACCTATGGCATGCGTGCCAGCTGTGGCACGTGAAGACCTTGCAGCTGGCACGCGGGTAGGTCCGCAAAAAAGAAAAAGCTGGCTCTGGCTGCTGCCGCGGATGCGGCAGCGGCAGAGTGCAGTGTCCCGCGGGGCCCCCTCCGCCCGCTAAGCCCCTCTGCAAGGGCTTTCAGATTCGCGAGGGAGAGCGTCTCCCTCGCGTCTCTGTTAAGCCCGCAGGAGCTAATGGGAAATTTCCCATCAGCCCCTTTAGACGCGAGGGACTGATGGGAAATTTCCCATTAGCCCCTGCGGGCTTAACAGAGACGCGAGGGAGAAGCTCTCCCTCGCGAATCTGAAAGCCCTTGCAGAGGGGCTTAGCGGGCGGAGGGGGCCCCGCGGGACATTGCATTCTGCCGCTGCCGCGGGAGCGGCAGCAGCCAAAGCCAGCTTTTTTTTTTTTTTTAATATGCCATGGGGGGGGGGGGGTTAGGACTGCTAATGGGCTGGGGGGGGTTAGGACTTCTAATGGGCTAGGGGGGGGTGTAGGACTGCTAATGGGTTAGGGGGGGGTAGGACTGCTAATGGGCTAGGGGGGGTAGCGGGTAGGACTGCTAATGGGCTGGGGGGGGTAGGACTGTTAATGGGCTAAGGGGGGTAGGACTGCTAATGGGCTGGGGGGGGGTAGGACTGCTAATGGGCTGTGGGCTGATGGGGGCTGTCTGGAAATGGGGTGATGGGGGGTTAGGACTGGTAATGGGCTATGGGGGGGTTAAGACTGCTAATGGGCTTTGGGCTGATGGGGGCTGTCTGGAAATGGGGTGATGGGGGTTAGGACTGATAATGGGCTATGGGGGGGGCTAGGACAGGAAATGGGCTGATGGGGAGGGGTTAGGACTGGATGGGCTGTGGGCTGTTGGGGGGGTTAGGACTAGTAATGGGCTATGGGGGGTTAAGACTGGTAATGGGCTGTGGGCTGATGGGGGCTGTCTGGAAATGAGGTGATGGGGGGTTAGAACTGCTAATGGGCTATGGGGGGGTTAGGACTGATAATGGGCTAAGGGGGGGGGCTAGGACAGGAAATGGACTGATGGGGAGGGGTTAGGACTTGAGGTGGGCTGATTTGGTTAGGACTGGTAATGGGCTGTGGGCTGATGGGGGGGGGGTTAGGACTGGCAATGGGCTGTGGGGGGCTGACTGGAAATGGGCTGATGGGGTTAAGACTGGAAGTGGGCTGATGGGGGGTTAGGACTGGTAATGGGCTATGGGGGGGTTAGGACTGATAATGGGCTATGGGGGGGTTAAGACTGGTAATGGGCTTTGGGCTGATGGGGGATGTCTGGAAATGGGGTGATGGGGGGTTAGGACTGGTAATGGGTTATAGGGGGGGCTTAAACTGAAAATGGGGTGATGGGGGTTTAGGACTGGAAGTGGGTTGATGGGGGGCTAGGACTGGTAATGGGTTGGGGGGTTGCTATGACTGGAAATGGGCTGAGTGGAAGGGGAGGCTTGAACTGCAAATAGCTGATGGGGAGGGAGCTTGGAATGGAAATGGGCTGTGAGGGAAGGGAGCTAGGACTGAAAATGGGCTGATGGAGCAGCTAGGATAGGACTGGAAATGGGCTGTTGGGGGGAGCTAAGATTGGAAATGGGCTGTGGTGGGGGCTTGAATTGAAATGGACTCATGGAGGGGCTAGAACTGGAAGTAGGCTCATGGGGGGGGCTTGGACTGGAATTGGACTGAGTGGAGGGGAGCTATGATTTGACATGGGCTGATGATGGGGCTAGGAAATGACTAGAAATGGGCTGATGGGGGCTAGGATTGGAAATGAGCTGATGAAGGGACTCAGACTGAAAATGGATGGGGGAGCTAGGACTGGAAATGGGTTGATGGGGGGCTAGGACTGGAAATGGGCTGATGCAGGGACTAGAAAGGAATGGATGCTGGGTGAGACTGGAACTAGAAGGGAGCTGATGTTGGGGGAGGATTAGAATGGGATGGGGCTGGGAGAGTAAAATGGAGAGGGGAAAAATATTTTGTGTGGGAGGAATGAAAAATCTACAATTGGCCGGGTATTGGGAGAGTAAGTGGGGATTGAGGATGGAGCGGTAAAATTTGTGTGGATGAAATAGGAATGAGGAAAGAGCAAAAGGAGAAAGATTAGTATGTTAAAGCAGATGTAGAGAGAGAGAATGGAAAAAAAGACTAGAAGAGAGAAGAAAGAACAAATGGACAGCAGACGATGGAGAGTTAGCAGAAAACATGAAGAAACCAGAAGAAACTGGCTGGAGCAATTGCAACTGAAAAAAAATGCACAAAAGGTAGAAAGATATCTCTTTATTTTGAATTTATTAACTGGAATATGAAACCTCTGGGAAATGTGCATCATTAACGTCTGTGCTTTGTTTGGTACAAGAGGAAATTAATTTATAGTTTTATTTCTACAGTGTTGTACATTCCAAGTTTGACTTTTGGGGTTCCCAGTTTAATTATTGCCTTCCTGTTTCTAAATTGTGATTCCTTGTTTGGTGATGGTCTATGTTCTGCATGTGTAACTGAGCTGAGGTTTAATTGACGTGCTGGCACTTTGAGGAAATTCTTTGGTTTTGTGCGGCAGTTTGGGCACTCGGGCTCAAAAAGGTTAGCCATCACTGGTCTAGATATTCCCTATAACTCCCTACAACCAATAAGAGTGAATAGCTGAGTTGGAATGAAGCTTGGTGGACCACATAGTGTACTCTTTAAGCCTGATGGTATGGGGGTTAGAGTGTATTATTCTTTTCCGACAAATATATCTGCCCTTTGTGCCTGCACTCTGTGTGAATCACATCACCTCTCTCTTGACCTTAAGCAGTTTCCACACTTCATTGTTCTTATGCAGAGTGCCTCATCATATATAGCCAGCCCAGTTTTCCCTGCATGGATGGTATTTAGCTATGTGGATAGACTACCTCTCTACCCTCCATCTGGGCTCCAGCATTATAAATGTGTAAAAGGGAGTATTTGCAAGCTGCGGACATGCAAAGGATGTAGCATGGGATGGCACATCATTCTGATCCTTCACAGTGTGGGTTTTAGGCTTAACACTTGAATAGTGCAATTAAGCATAGGCAACACTGGTGCCATACAAGGCATGAATAGCACTGAAAATGCCATCCTCAGTCACACACTGCATACATCTAGGCAAGAAGAGATATCTTAGATGGAATGCACATATGTTGTTTTGGTCATAATGAGTTAAGGTTTTGCTTGAAAACAGTGATGGAGTGCATTTGTTTTCCTCCCTACAAGTGAGGCTATGGACAGTGATCTGGGTGAAGGTACAAGGGCTGAAGTCATGAACCAGAACCTTGGAAAGGTCAGAGGGTATTACACACCAAAATAGAGAACCAGGTGGCTAGCCAGCAAGGACTGAAGATTAGGAGGTAAGGAGGCATGTTGGTATCCAGGATGAGGGCAAGGATGAGGGAGAGATGGATGGCATTCAACTTCTTACACCATTTCCCTTCCATAATGACTAGAGGTCTGTTGAAGGAGTGCCAGTAGCAGTGGAAGGTAAAGAGCCTTGCAAGAACTGGAGAAGACATCATTCACTGAGGTGCGAGGATCACCTGCTGCAGCAAAATCAGCAGTTCCAAACTCAGCATTTAGAAACAATAGAGCTGCAGAGAAAATTAGTTACCATCTGTGAGTGTCAACTGCAAATGAAGAAAGATCAGCTAGCAGTAGCTGAGAGACAACTGGGGATGTTAGAGGCCCTGTTAGATGAGGTGTGGGCCCTGCACAAAGATCTCCACCACTGCAGGCAACATTCACACCATGACCTTTCCAGCTGTGCATCCACCTGCCCCAGCACCATTTCTATCCCTAGCCTCCCAGACACATGAGCAAAGCTGAAGAGGAAGGCAACGCCACACTTCTCCATTTCCATGACCTTCTGAACCTCTCAGTAGCTTAGTATCTTGGAAACACCACCCTCCACACAAACTTTGGGACCTGTGATGCATGGAAGGGGGGGGGGGGTGTCCTCAGATTTCCCCCCATTCCATGGGCTTCCTATTGCACAGTTGAATGATGTATCAGAAAGCTCTTATAAGAGCAGTGAAACATCATCCAAAACATCAACACAGCCAACTATGCAGCTTGAACAGCAGGGGGAAGATGGAAAAGGGCAGGGGGGGGGGGAGAAAACTGGGGAGGAGACATGGAAAAAAATAAACACCTCTTCCTACTTTGCTGACCCCAAGAGATGGGTGGAGGATGGTCAAAGGACTGGTGATGGAAGATGGATGGGGGGAAAAGGTAATGGGCTATGAGAGGCACAGCTGTTACAAAGGGGTAGGTCACAGGGGCTGTGGCCCCACCAAAATATTGCTGCTGCACTTGTGGCTTCCCCTACTTTGGCCTGTGGGGATCTGATCTCCTTCAGAAGTAGGGGAAGGCCAGCGATCGCGATTCAGAAAGCAGCAGGCTGACCACGGGGATCCCATCCTGTCTGCCCGTGGGAAATCGTATCCCCACGGGCAGACAGGAGAGGAAGGCCAGTGATTGCAGCCGCATGGAGTTCAGCTGACCCAGGAGTAGAGTTTGGCTCCCCATGGAAATGGCATTCCAACTCCACTGATGAGAGGGGTTGGGGGATTGGAGTTTGTGAGGGAAAGAAAGGGCTGAGGTGGGCATGAGAGATGGATGCAGGGATAGCCAGGGGGGTAGAGGTAGAAGTGGTGGTTTTGGTGGCTGGGAACCTCACATGTACAGTATTTATATATATTAAAGCATCTACCTTCACAGAAGCTTCCTGTGTATAAGCTCATTTTTTTGCAGTGGTGCAGAGCTAGTGGGGATGAGCTGTGTCCTATTCCCTCGGGGCTTCTGCATCATCCTCTATATCTGGGTCTGTCATCTTCACTCCTTTGGGCAGAGGTTGTCACCACCTAATTGCCAGATGTGAAGCATGCAGAAGGCGGCCAAGAGAGCAAATAGAATGCTAGGTATCATAAGGAAAGGAATGGAAAATAAAACAAAATATATTATAATGCCTCTATATTGTTCCATGGTGAGACCACACCTTGAATATTGTGTGCAATTCTGGTCTCCGTATCTTAAAAAGGATAGAGCGTTATTAGAAAAGGTTCAGAGAAGAGCCACCAAAATGGTAAATGGGATGGAAGGATACTCCTATGAAGAAAGGCTAAAAAGGTTAGGGCTCTTTAACCTGGAAAAGAGATGGCTGAGGGGAGATATGATAGACGTCTATAAATTAATGAACAGAGTGGAACGGGTAAACGTAGATCGATTGTTTATGTTATCAGAATATAGAAAGACTAGGGGACATGCAATGAAGTTACAAGGTAAACTATTTAAGACTAATAAAAGAAAATATTTTTTCACTCAACGTGTAATCAAACTCTGGAATTTGTTACTGGAGGATGTAGTAAAGGCTGTTAGTGTAGCTGGGTTTAAAAAAGGTTTGGACAAGTTCCTGGAGGAAAGGTCCATAAACCATTATTAAGAAGGGACCCAGGATATCAATGCTTGACCCAGTACAAACATTGTGGAACCTGTGTCTTGGAGAAACTGCTAGGTTCGTATGACCTAGATTGGCCACTGTTAGAAACAGGATACTGGGCTTGATGGACCTTGGTCTGACCCAGTATGGCATATCTTATGTTCTTATGGCTATGAATATCTGGAAGACATTGGTTGGAATATGGAGGAGTTCTCCCCTGGATCAGTCCAAGGGACTGGAAAAGGTCAAAGGTCCTCTTGATGATGGATTGGGATATGTCTGTGGGTCCTGTTGTACTATTCCTCTCAATCTGTCTGGGGTGTGACAATGAAGGTGAGGAACCACCTTCTTACAGTAAAGCCTCTATCACCTACTGAGGTAAAGAGGATTAGAACAGATTAGAGCCAATAATCAGGGTATTAGCTGTGGTGGTTAGGCATTGCAACCATGTGCTCAGTTGTTGCAGCCAGGGGCACAGAGACATCCTAGTATGTGCATGTCTAGGTGGCCGAGTGGGCTGACACAGGGCTAATTTAGCAGCCATACACCAGTAATTTATATGCCAGAGTGAGTCAGGGATTTATGAGTCATAGCAGGAGCCTGAAAACCTTGGAAACAGATTGTTTTTCTCACCCTGTGTATTATAGACCACCTGAATTTTGAGGAAGTGGAATGCCTTTCTGCTGTGGTTTGTAGCCTCCCTCTACCATGGAAGCCTGAGGGTCACATGTGTTCAATGAGCCTTGAAACAAACGGAAATTTGACCACGTCAAAGAATTGGGTCATAATTAACTTCCCTTGCTGCACAGTCTAAGGGAAAGTTACATATTCTTTGCTGTGGGTGACAAAGGGCCTCAGAAACTGTGAGATGGCTGACTGTCTGAGACCCACTATGATGGCCATTACAGACATGAAACTTCCAGTGGCAAAGAAAGTGAGGGCTGTGGTGACCTTGAGGTTGACCGGCATGAGCTTATTCTTCTATGTGGTGGAGCAGAGGAGCGGCTCTAGCTTTTGGAAGAGATGGTGAATGGCTGCGTTATTAAAGTGGAACCCGGTGAGGCACTGCTCATCAGTAAGGTCTAAGAATTGAATCCTGAGCCCAAATATTCTATAATATGAATGTCTCCTGGTGGGCCTCCTGTGTTTCCTGCAAACCTCATGCAGCATGGCCTGTACAAACCATCTACTCAGATCACCCATAGCTCCTGCCTCCCTGCAACCACACCCGAGACTCTATAAATCCATGTGCAATGACTTCCTCCATCCACAGCAACAGCAATGAACATTAAACCATGACAAGCTACATATTCAGTAATTTTATTCTTTATAATGGTTTCTACCATTTTGCCCGCTCACTGGTCTGTAGTTCCTCGAATCATCCTATATACCCTTTTAAATACTGGCATTACACTGGTCGCTCTCCTATCTTTAGGCACTATTTTTTTAAGTGCCATCAAGTCAAAGCTGATTCTTGCCAACCCAGCAGGTTTTCTTTGCAAGGTAAGGTATAATTGGAAGTAGATTGCCAGGCCTTTGCTTCTGAGGCAATGGAGGCAGGGCCAGTGCTAGGGTTTCTAGCGCCCCCCTGCAACCTGTAAATTGGCGCCCCTCCCTCATTATTATTAATGTTGGCTGCACCCTACCCTCCTTTTCCCAAAAACCACTTTGTGAACTCTTTTCAAGCAATATTAGTATTTCTCCTTCAAATCCAGTGTTGTAGGAAAATTGCAGCAAACGAACAATTGCATAGCCAAAATAAAAATAATTAGCAGTAAATACTTAGCATCATACAAACAGGCTGTGATAATAAAAAAAAAATAAATCTGATTCTGGTCATCCCACTAACAACAACATAAACATTCTCCAGTGCCAGGCATATTGTGAACTAATATAAAACACTGCAAAAGTCACTGAAGATCTACAAGGCCAAATCTACCATACCATAACAGCATACACTTCCAAAACTCATACAAAACACTGCAATGGGCCCCAAAACATCTATATTCCTATTTGAAAAGCTGTAGAAGTTAAATTACTACAGTACAGATATCTATATACAAACTCCATGTTAACAGAACACCTGGACTTGGTCACACACTCAGAACACAGACCCTCACCAAGTGCAGAATAAGTGATCACAATCTATAGTAAAAATAAAAATATACAGACAAAAATTAAAATGAAACCCCAAGAAGCCAGACTCCACGTGCAGTGACACACCAGATAAGAGATACAGTTCCCCATACTGTGTGAAAAATAAAGATAGCACAAAATTCAATCACTAAATTTAAAATAAATTTATTTTTTCTACCTTTGTTGTCTGACGATTTTTGATCATGCTGGTCCCGATCTGAGGTTTCTCTTTTCCTCTGTCTTCTCTTAGCTCTCTTTCTATGGTCTATATTCCATCTACTATTTCTTGTGTCTCCTTTTCATTTCTTCATTTTCTTCCATCAGCCTTTTTCCAGTCCCAATAACCCTCCCCAGTATCATCGTCCTTTACAGCCTCCCCTCCCAGTGTCAATCCCCTTGCATTCCCAGCACTGCAACTGGTCTCTATTCCCTTCCAGTCCCCCTCCTTCACCATCATCCAGCCCCTTCTAGTCCAAATACCATCCCATCTATCAGCGAACTTCCAGTTCCAACCACCCTCTCCTCTGTCCATCCCCCTTCCAGTGTCATCCCAAGGTGTCAGCTCCCTTCCAGTCCCATCCCCAAGCGTCAGCTCCCTTCCAGCCCCCATCTTCCCTCCATCCCCCTCCTTCCCCTCTTTCCACTCCCTTCCAACCCCCCTTTGAGCTCCTTTCCAGCCCCGACCTTCCCTCCTGTCAGCTCTCTTCCAACTCCCCTCCTATTAACTAGCCACTTTCCAGCCCCATCCCCAAGAGTTTGCTCCTTTCCAGCTCCCCCCAGTGTCGGCTCCCTTGTAGCCACCATGTCTTCGCTCTTCCAGCTCCTCCGTCTCTGCTCCCTTCCTGCTCCCCCCATGTCTGCTTCCTTCCAGCTCCCCAGTGACTGCTCTCTTTCAGCTCCCTCATGTCTGCTCCCTTCAAGCTCCCCCCGTGTCTGCTCCCTTGTAGCTCCCATGTCTGCTCCCTTCTAGCTCCCCAGTGTCTGTTCCTTCCATCCCCCCAGTGTCTGCCCCCTTGTAGCCCCCCAGTGTCTGCTCCCTTCCAGCTCACCCCAGTGTCTTCTCTCTTGTGGACCCCCATGTCTGCTCCCTTTCAGCTCCCCCTATGTCTGCTCCCTTCCAGCTCCCCAGTGTCTGTTTCCTTCCAGTCCTCCAGTAACTGCTCCCTTCCAGCTCCCCCATGTCTGCTCCCTTCCAGCTCCCCAGTGTCTGCTCCCCCATGTCTGCTCCCTTCAAGCTTCCCCCAGTGTCTGTTCCCTTCCAGCTCCCCAGTGTCTGCTGCCTTCCAGCCCCCCCCCCAGTGTCTGCTCCCTTCCAGCTCCCCCAGTGTCTGCTCACTTGTAGCTCCCTATGTCTACTCCCTTCCAGCTCCCCCCAGTATCTGCTCTCTTGTGGACCCCCATGCCTGCTCCCTTTCAGCTCCCCCCATGTCTTCTCCCTTCCAGCTCCCCAGTGTCTGTTCCCTTCCAGTACCCCATTAACTGCTCATTTCCAGCTCCCCAGTGTCTGCTCCCTTCCAGCTCCCCCATGTCTGCTCCCTTTCAGCTTCCCCCTGTGTCTGCACCCTTCCAGCTCCCCCCATGTCTGGTTCATTGTAGCCCCCATGTCTGCTCCCTTCCAGCCCCCCAGTGTCTGCTCCCTTCCAGCTCCCCCCAGTGCCTGCTCCTTTGTAGCCCCCCATGTCTGTTACTTTCTAGTCGCCCAGTAACTGCTCCCTTCCAGCTCCCCCGTGTCTGCTCCCTTCTAGCTCCCCAGTGTCTGTTCCCTTCCAGCCCCCCAGTATCTGCTCCCTTCCAGCTCCTCCCAGTGTCTGCTCCCTTCCAGTTCCCCCCAGTGTCTGCTCCCTTACAGCTCCCTCTCCCCCAGTGTCTGCTCCCTTCTGGCCCCTTTCCTTCCCTCCCCTTCTGTTCTCTCCTCTCACTGATTCATCCTTCAAAAACAGAAAGCAGCCATGGGAATACTTCTCTGTTCCCGCGGCTTTGCTATTTTTCACACTGCTGGGTGGCCGAGTTTCTAAAGGCAGTAATAAGCATTTCCTGTTTCTTGTTACTGCTGGAAATGCCGCGGTCCAGCAGTTTAAAAGAGAGCAGAGCCGCGGGAACAGAGAAATGTTCCTGCGACTGCTTTCTGTTTTGAAGCAGTGGGTGGCGGGTGGCTACCAATGGCACACCCCCCCCCCCGCCCCCTACCATGCTTACTCAGCAGTGCCAGCCCTCAATGGAGGGTAAAGTGAATTGCCCAAGGACTGCCAGTGGGAATCAAATCCTGATCTCTTGGGTACTGGGCTATTGTGCTAACCACTAGGCTATTCTTTAGGTACTGTACTACACATGATTTTACTTATAGTTCACAGATTACTAAACATAAGTCTGGAATCTCATATATATCTTCCTCTGCTTCCCATTCCCTCACCAGCCTCAGCACCTTCCCATTCACTTGAACCCTCTACACCACTAACTACTTTTGTATGTCTTACCACATATCCAGCCTTATATTCTCCCTCTTAACTCCTATATTTCTACCCTATCTAACCTCCTGAAAAGACCTGCCTCTTCTTTTGTCTTTTACCCTCTCCATAGCCTTCCCAACCCTTTCTGGTCCTTTAAATTGTCTCCCCTCTCTGTCTTTCTGTACGCAGTTTCATAGTCGACTCAAACTCGCCTCATACTATTCACCCAATTGTTTTATACTGATTGTCCTTCTAATCTATTCTAAAATTATAGCTTATATCATAAGTTAGCCTATGTTGAGTTCAATGTAAAACAGTGTGTACTTGCATACCCTGTATACGTTTTGTTATATGTAAACCGCTTTGAATCATAGAAAGGTGGTATAGAAATAAATTTAAATAAATAAATAAATTCTTAGTTTCATAGTCCCTGTTTTTCCATCCTATCCAATCCTTGAGTCCTAAATTACAATCCCACCTAAGCCTTAGTTCTTTACTTAAACCAGACCAATTTTAGAGTCTATCGTCTTCTGACCTCTCAGTCCTAGAGTGTCTACATAAATCTGAGCCCATCCCCATGTCCTCAGTATCTGCCCTTCTGCCTCTTTTTCCACTTTCCCCAACATTTATTGCTTATTCCTTACCTCATATCTCTTCCCCCTTCCGCAGTATCTGTCTGCCTACTTCCTTCATCAATATTCATTTACCCTGAACTTCCTTCTCTTTACCCCAATATCGATTGCTCTGGTCCTCGCTACCCACCTAACCCCTGCATATGCCCTTGCTGCTCCCTCCAACATTATTCAACCTTTTCACTCCTTTAGAATCAGACTCTTTCTCTGATCCCCAGTCCCCTCATAGACTCCCTTTTCCAAACCATAAACCTAGAATAAGCATTAGCCTCTTGGCAGTCCCATACTCAGCATCAGTCCCTTTTCATCCCATCAACTCACTTCCAACCTCAGCCCCAAAATCAGCATTAGTCCTTTCCAACCCCAGTACCAGCTCCCTTTCAGCCACAGCACTAATCCCATCCCCATTATCATTAGCCCCCTTCTGTACCCAGTATATTTATTATCTCCAGCATCAATCCCTTTCAGCCTCCTTCCACCACTAGCCCCAAACCCAGCCCCAGCATCAGCCCCCTTCCATCCCCAACTATAAGCCTAACCCAGCATCAGTACTAATCCCTTTCCAGCCCAAGCATCAGTCCCCTTCCATCCCCAACTATAAGCCTAACCCAGCATCAGTACTAATCATTTTCCAGCCCCAGCCCCAGCATCTTCCCCTCTCAGCCCCCATCCAACCTTATCTTCAAATCCAGCCCCAGCATCATTTGTAGCTCCTTCAAACCTCAGCCATAGCGCCCTGATTAATGCTGGTCACAGCAGCAGGAGTTAGTTCCTTTGCTTCCACCATTCTGCATTTCAAAAGCTGCACTTCTAGCAAGGCACCAGCTCCTTTAGAAGAACAGAGTAGCAAGGGCAAAGAAACAAGCTCCTACTGCTAGAAAGGGCAAACTGGTGGTAGAGGCATTGGGCTCACTTAAGCTGTAGGGCTCTGGGTCAGTGCTTCACTGGCTCATCCCTTAAGCTGGCCCTATGCTTTGCCTTCTCACATTGGCTTGGCCTATTCATGCCACTGTTGGAAGCCTTTGCCCCTGTTTTGGCACCACAAGGTGTTAATGCCACCCATAGTTCTTTCTGATGCTGTTGCCTCTGCTGTTGATGCCTGCCAGAAAGTTTCATAAAATGTGGATGAAAAACCCCATTATTAGACTCCAAAATAGGATTCATTAATTCCCACATTGAACTGAAATGAGCTTTTGTGATTAAAAAAAAGAATGAAAGCAATGAATGAGGAAACTGATCTGAAAAGAAACTGAACCAAAAATAGTTTGAATGCTTTTTCATTTGATTATACTTGAAGACTTTCAGCAGCATATGTAAAAAATGAAGACCAGCCTTTCAATCACCACAAGCCTTTCAGTGGTATAGCAAACTAAAAAAAAAGAAAAAATATCTGTATTAGCAAAAACAGCTATACAAAAAGAATGAGTATTTTTCAAGATTACAGATATAAAAAAAGACAGCTTTTGTTATTACCTAATATAATAGGAGACAAATACCAAAAGAAAATCTGAAATCATAGCTTTTATCTATTTCAAAGGCAAGCTTTTATCTATTAGAAAGAAAGAAGAAAATTATTTAAATAAAATAAAACATGAGAATTTTCAAAGATAAGTCTGTGCATAAAATGGGATTTTATGGACAGAAATTGCCCAACATATATGCATGTGTACATGTGCACATATAAGGTGGTAATTGCTAAAATGCATGACAGGAATAATGCGTGATATTTGCTCTTATCATGAAGTACAAGGCAAAAACATGCGTTATTTTACCATAATGCACAATTTTTTTTATTTATTGTTATTTTGTTTACACATTTATAATCCGTCAACCCCATGTCCTCAGCAAAGTACAATATAACATACATAGTAAAATACAGATATCAATACTCAGCAATAAACATAATTAAAATACAGTTTTACTCAATATTGAAAGCTTTCCTAAAAAGTAGGACCTTTAACAGCCTCCTAACATTTAAAATATCTATTACATCATGAAGGGACCTAGGTAATAGATTCCAAAGTTGAGGACCCATAAATGAGAACATGGGATTTCTGGTTCTAGAAAGCATTGCAAATCACAATGAAGGAATTGCAAGAAAGATTGAACTTGAGAACATAATTGTCGTCCTGGTTCATTGGACAATGCAATGGTGGTAATCAGAGGAAAACTAACTCAAAAATCTAAAAATCACCCAGATAACTCAAACTATCCAATACCTCACTGGCAGCCAATGATGATGATGCAAAACGGGTGAGATGTGATCAAAACATTGAATGCCTATAATAAGCCGCGCTGCCACATTTTGAACTAATTTCAACCCTTGAATAGAGCAAGTCAGGTAATTCATGGGCATAGTTTGACTGTCTCATGGGGGGGGGGGGCAAAGAGTGGGGTGACATTTTCATATCCATTTGAATACATGCATCTCATGCATATTTATTATGGCTAGCCCCATAATGGGTTAGCTCCCAAAAATACCTCACCTTCCTTCCCCCCAGAATAGCTTAACAGGATTTGGTGACACCACCATACCATCTTGACCTTTCCTCCCTCTAAAAGCATAACAAGGGCTTGATGACCCCTCCTTAGCACCCCCACCCCCAAAAGTAAAACGTATCCCTTCCCAATATGTTTTTCCCCTTTACCTCCTGCCATGTTCTACAACACTCAGCATGGGAGCTGGTCAGCAAAAGAGAGAGGAAAGTGCAAGGTGAGGAGGTTGGAGCCCATCCTAGGGTAAAAGGCATGTCCCAAACTCTCTTTCTTCCCCCTCTGCCCCCATTGCCTCACTTCGCTCTACTGTTCATGTCCCACTACCTTCATCCTTGCTCTCCACTCTGTCTCCTACCTCTTTAAGTCACATTCCCCTAGTTACCCCAACATCTTTTCTTGCTTTCCATGTCCCACCCCAAACCAGGGATTCTCAACCCAGTCCTCAGGGCATAACTAGCCAGTCGGGCTTTCAGGATAACCACAATGAATATGCATGAACCAAATTTGCATGCACTGCTTCCATTGTGATTATCCTGAAAACCTGACTAGCTTTGTGTGTCCTGAGGACTGTGTTGAGAACTCCTGACCCAAACTCTTTGTTTCCTCTCTGCCATCATCCTTTAGCCCCCTGCCCTACTCTCTGATTCCCACTTATTCGTTCCACATTTCCCACCCTCTCGGTCTCTCCTACTCTGTCTCCAACTCCTCAACCTCTGTCCATTGGCTATTTCTCTATCCTCCTGTCTTCACTTTTTCTTAAATCCATATCTTCCTTTCAGCGTTTCTCCATTTAGTTTCTGCTTCCCTCTCTCCCCTCCCCCAAGTCTTGCATCACTCCCGTCTGTATCCTCCCCCCCTCCTATGGCTCCCTGTTATATCCATTACATCCCCTCCAACTTCTCTATCACACCCCCATAAGTCCATCTAGGTTTCTATTGCCACTTCCACTAACTGTCCCCTCATGACCAGCATCCCCCTCAACCAATTTAATCCCTCAATCCAGCATCTCCTCAATCTGGGCCCCAATTCCCCCTCCCACTCATTACCCCTTCATAACCAGCACGTCTCCTCCAATTCCTCCATTTCTCCCCCCAAATCAGCATCTCTCCCATCTGTATTCTTATTCCCCTTTCTATTGTCCCATCATGTCCAGCATGTCCCTTATTCTCTCTCCCCATCCCCCTTAGTCCAGCATATTTGTTTTCTGCCACCAGCTCAGGCTGCTTTCAAAAACTCACTAAAAGTGCTGCAAAGCTGGCCCCGCCCCCAATGCAGACTTCTTGTATCAAGGTGGGGGGAAGGAACCAGCATCATAATGCTTTCAGTACAAGTGTTTGAAAGTAAGCCCTGCGCTCTTCTTGGTTTCAATATGGCATCAACCCAAATCTGTCTGCAGCCCTGATCAAATCAAGAAGAGTGCAGGGCTTGCTGTCACACACTCGTACTGAAAGCACTGAGATGCCAGTTGTCTCCTCACCCACTATAGGAAGTCTGCATTGGAGGTGGGACCAGCATCACAGTGCTTTCAGTATGTGTGTGAAAGCAAGCCTGGAGCTTTCAGTTTGATCAGTGCAACAACCTGAACCTGTCTGCAGATCCCATCAAACTAATAAGAACTTCGAGCTTGCTTTCACACACTTTGGCTGAAAGTGCTGCAATGCCGAATACAGGAAGCTAAGTTATAAAACCTACCAATTTCCCACAAATTAATCAAATTATAAAGCAGAGAAAAAGAGCATTAGAACATTTTTGTTGGAGCACACACCAGGAAGGAAGGAAGGAAAAGTCCCCTTCTTGCAGTGTGACGTTCCATTTTTATCTTTTTATAAAATTTAGGGACACCACCCTAACAGAGGATCGAGGGACCCATAACCCTCAATACCAACCGAAAAGAAATAGAATGAGACTCAGTACTTATCTATAATTATCTCAGCTTCCCTGCACTGTATCAAAGTTCTCCGAACTGGATATACATGCTTGCTCTATGTATCGAAGCAAGAGATGTATAGATATAGCTGTTTATAGTTGTCCCATCACCGTAACCAACTTCCCGTTTTTCTTCAAAGTGTTGTCATAAAGACAAGTTCCAAAATTTCATCCGCAAATAAGTCCAATCTTGTAAATTTAATCCGCAAATAAGTCCAATCTTGTGACCCAATGTTGTAAGGTTTCGAGCGTCCGGCATTCACGGCTCTTCCTCAAACCAAATTGCGTTATGTTGTCCTCCCACTAAACGGAGCTTAAAAACCCCGGGAAAAATCACATGATCGGTCGATATCCAATGGACAAGAGGCTTCTGAGCAATCTAAATTAAAGTCCACCATTCAACAGTTTGATTCAAACCAAAGGGTTCTACAGAATTCAAAGAGTGAATCCAAAATTGTTCTCGGAGGGTCAAACGAGCATATCTATCTCCCCCCCTTAAAAAAGGTGGAATGTGATCAATTATCCGCCATTGAAAATCTTGAAAGGTATGGTTATGTTCCTGACAATGGGAAACTAGAGGTGCTGTTAGGACCCCTCGATTAAGACGGGATCTATGTTCCTGAAGTCGCTTTTTCATATTCCTAGATGTTTTCCCAACATAGCATAGATTACATGGGCAGATTAAAATGTATATAACAAAGGATGTCAAACATGTCGTAGTGTATTTAATGTTAAATTGTTGATGAGTTTCGGGATGTTCCCAAAACGCTCCTTCAATCGTCAAGGCACAAAAATCACATGTCATGCATTTAAAGTGTCCCATTCGATTTTCATCCGTTAGTGTAGACTGTCGATAGTTATGGTGCACTATCCAGTCTGCAATATTTCTACCCCTCTGTAGCCCAAACATCAATGGTTTGGCAAAGGTAGAATGAATAGATAATATAGACCAACGGGCTTTCACCAGTTTAATTATCTCCGAAGTGCCCGGCATGTAAGGTAGCACGCCTACAAAAGGTGGAGAAAGAGTTTGCTCAGGAGTAGTTTTAGGGAAATCCCACCATTCTCCATGATTAAAATGAGCTTGTTTGTAGGCTCGATCAATCAGAACTCGAGGATATCCTCGTTCCAATAATCGGGTCTTCAGATGTATCGCTTGGAATTTAAAGTCATCCACAGTAGAACAAAGTCGACGTAATCTGAGAAACTGTCCAATTGGTAATCCTCGTTTTAAAGGACCCGGATGATAACTAGAGAAGTGCAATAGTGTATTGCGTTGAACTTCTTTGCGATATAATGTTGATGTTATTTCAGATCCTTCTTTTATTAGACGAATATCTAAAAAGTCAATATGACTTCTATGCACCACAGGCGTGAATTGAAGGTCTGTAGACAAAGAATTTATCCAAGCAAAAAACCGATTCAAAGAATCCTCCGTAGTTGTCCAAAAAAAGAAAATGTCATCTAAAAATCTAGTCCACATACGTATCTGTTGAAACCATAAAGAGGGATAGATGTATCTAGCCTCAAATTCTACCATAAAAAACGTAGCTATAGATGGGGCGACTGTTGCCCCCATCGCTATGCCATGTATTTATTGAAAGTATTGGTCCTCAAAAAAGAAGAAGTTTTTTGTTAGGACTAATCGTAAAAGGTTTAATATAAAAGATTTTGGTAATCGAGTAGGTAAATCTAAAGGGACACGTTCAGCCATCTGTAAGGCTGCCTCCTGCCCGATATTAGTGTAGAGTGCTTTAATGTCCATAGTTACCATAAGCCAGTTTGTTTTATCACCTGGCAAATCTCGTAAAAGTGATAGAAAATGAAAAGAATCTCTTTATTTATTTAGCTATATTTATATCCTGCTTTTCACTGGGTCAAAGTGGTCAATTGGGGGATACATTTAACACAAGGGGATGAGAGACACACACATTCATACTTACAGGGAACATGGGCAATGGAGGGTTAAGTGACTTGCCCAAGGCCACAAGGAGTGCCTATAGGACTAGAAATCCCAGTCCCTCCGGCCTGAGATTGCTGTCCCCAGGTGGGACTTGAACCCCCAGCCCTCCGGCCTGAAGTACCTTGTCCTAACCACTAGACCACTCCTCACCTTACCTCCTACCATACCTTCTCTTATGTAAGAAGGTATGGTAGATAATAACGGTCGAAAGAATAAATCACAAAACTGTGAAAGAGGTTCCAGCAAGGATCCACGGCATGAGACTATCGGTCTGCCCGGCGGGTTTTGTAGATCTTTATGAATCTTAGGTACCATATATAAAATCGGTGTAACTGGATGTTGGACATTCAAAAATTGGTGTTCCTTATTCGTTATCCAATTATTATCCTTATTCGTTATCCAATTGTCAGCTCTCGAATTTCAGCTTGAATAAGAGCTGTAGGGTCCTGTGATAGAACTTTATAATATTTCCCATCCGATACATGTTCCCGTACTATCCGTTGATATTACTGAGTATCCTGAATAACTATCACCCCTCCCTTATCAGCCTGATGGATGACTATGTCCGGGTTTTCAGACAATGACCGTAAATCTAGATGTTGATGTCGATTAAGATTAGAAAATGTAGTTTGTAATTTTGTCCTCTCCCATTGAGCCACATCAGACAATACCAACTTCTGGAAAGTGTCAATGACGGGATCAATCATTCCAGGTGGCATCCACTTAGATGGATTTCTAATCAAAGAGACATCCCCCCAGGAACGGTTGAGGTAGCAAAAAAATGTGCAATTTGCAACTTCCTAAAAAAACGATATAATGCTATTCGAATTTTAAAGGGGTCATATTTGGGAGAAGGGACAAAAGATAATCCCAGATGTAACACTTGCATTTGGTCAGATGTTAAGGTCCTAGTAGATAAATTAATTATTGGGATCTCGTGTGGGATCGCGTGGTCGGTCCCCTCCGACCGTCTTCGAGATTTGGAGGCCGGTGTATTTGAGGGCGGCCTCTGTAAAAAGGACGTTTTGAAAATCCCCCTCGGATAGTTGACGAAGCTGTAGAAGAGGAATTATCAGAGGATTCCTCACTCTCCTCAGTAGATCCCTCAAAAGTTGCTTGTCTTTTCATTTTCCACCTCCCTTTTTGTAGCAATTGTCTCCAAGTATATACTTGATTCTTCTCATAATCTCCCACATCTCTTTTATATTTGGTAACATTTTTCTGTTTTGTTAAATCATAAAACTGTTTCAATTGAAGATCTAAATCTTCAAAGTCCATATTAAACTTCTCTCGTTTGACCCTCCGAGAACAATTTTGGATTCACTCTTTGAATTCTGTAGAACCCTTTGGTTTGAATCAAACTGTTGAATGGTGGACTTTAACTTAGATTGCTCAGAAGACTCTTGTCCATTGGATATCGACCGATCATGTGATTTTTCCCGGGGTTTTTAAGCTCCGTTTAGTGGGAGGACAACATAACGCAATTTGGTTTGAGGAAGAGCCGTGAATTCCGGACGCTCGAAACCTTACAACGTTGGGTCACAAGACTGGACTTTTTTTGCGGATGAAATTTACAAGATTGGACTTATTTGCGGATGAAATTTTGGAACTTGTCTTTATGACAACACTTCGAAGAAAAACGGGAAGTTGGTTATGGTGATGGGACAACTATAAACAGCTATATCTATACATCTCTTGCTTCGATACATAGAGCAAGCAGGTATATCCAGTTCAGAGAACTTTGATACAGTGCAGGGAAGCTGAGATAATTATAGATAAGTACTGAGTCTCATTCTATTTCTTTTCGGTTGGTATTGAGGGTTATGGGTCCCTCGATCCTCTGTTAGGGTGGTGTCCCTAAATTTTATAAAAAGATAAAAACAGAACGTCACACTGCAAGAAGGGGACTTTTCCTTCCTTCCTTCCTGGTGTGTGCTCCAACAAAAATGTTCTAATGCTCTTTTTCTCTGCTTTATAATTTGAATACAGGAAGCTGGCATGTATTGCTTTCAGCTAAAGTGTATGCAAGCAAGCCTGGGGCTGTTTTTCGTTTGATTGGGGCTGCAACCAGCCGGCAAAAGGAGTGGAAGGGAGGCAGTCAAGCATTTGGAGGGGGAGCAATGCTCCCACTTGCCCCTGCCCACAAACTAAGTCCATGTGCTAATCCAAGATATGATATAATATAGAGCTTAAGAGTTCTTATGAATGGATAGTCCCAAAACTTAAAATGGGGAGAAGATGGTTCTTGACCCATACTAAAGAATGAACAAAATAGCTTTGGTCTCATGGTACTGACCACTAAGGGTCAGTACCATAAGACCAGTACTGTTTTGTAAGCTGCAGGAGAAAGGGCAGCAGAGAAGGGGGACCATTCCTACCTCATACACCACTTGCACCACCAGGGAGCTTCATTTTGGGAGGGGGGGGGGAGGGTGAGTGACATATTTGCATCGTTATTTTAAGATATATATTACATGGATAGGGAACCAGGATATCAAACAGGTGAGGGATGAGCTGACGCCCCCAAGATACCCAAAGAGGGAGCAGAGGTTCTCATTCAATGGCTTTGCCAAAAGAAAAAAGGAAAGGAACATACTCCCAAGCAATATAATTAAAATGCAGAAAAAATTGTAGTTGTTTAATTATTTGGCCTGAAACTAGTGGTTGGGGCAAGGTACTTCAGGCCGGAAGGTTGGGGGTTCAAATCCCACTAGAGGACAGCAACCTTGGGCCGGAAGGACTGGGGTTTCTAGTCCCACAGGTGCTCCTTGTGGTCTTGGGCAAGCCACTTAACCCTCCATAGCCCATGTTCCCTGTAAAATAGTTATCTCCAAGTTATAATGCCCTGTTCAATGTAATTTCAGTCTGTTCAATGTAAACCGCACTGATGCAGAATAGCGCGGTATATAAGAGAATGTAAAATAAATAAAAATAAACTCTAAGGGGTATGTTTACTAAAGGGTAGTAAGGGAGCAAAGGTGCCATTAATGGGCATTATCAGCACCATGAGCAGCTAACACCATGGAAAGTGCCAATAATGCTGGATTTATGTGTGGAAGCTGGGCCCATGGTGTTAAGGTGAAAGTGGGTGGAGAGTAGGCATTAATGGGGCAGACATAGCATGTGTTGTTTTACTGATTGGTTGTGTCACCATGCATTAGAGCTCTCTGCACTGGGAACCCTAATGCCATCTTAAAGCTCGCAGTAAGGTTATTTCTGAGGAGAGACAGCCTGTTTAATGCATACAATGTGCTTCACCCACAATGCAATGTGTGCCTTCAAGTCAGTCCTGACTCCTGGCGACCCAGAAGCTCCTGGGTTTTCTTGGCAATGTCACTGGAAGTAGATTGCCAGGCCTTTCTTCCAAGGCAATGGAGGGTTAAGTGACTTGCCCAAGGCCACAAGGAGTGCTATTGGGAATTGAACCCTGGTTGCTTGGTTACCAAGCCAGTGTTCTAACCAATAGGCTACTCCTCCACAGGAGTTCCCAAATTAGTGATAGTGGTGTTCCATTGGCAGCAAGAGCATGGTGCCTTATTAAGAAAGAGAACTATGTTGTTGGTGAGAAAGTGGCAAAGTGGGTGACGCAGTGGGGCTGGCTGGTCCACTAAGCTGCCAAGGCTACAGCCTAGGGTGTACATATATGATGTTTAGTATGAGCCCAATGTGACAGTGGCAGCACACATTCATGCTACTGCAGTCAAAAAGAAGTCGCGGCGCCCACACTGCCACCATGCTGCCATGTCAGTATTGTGTGAAGTTGGGAGTGGCAGTCACAGCGGATGCGACCAGCTGCAGAAGAAATCTCTGTTCCAGCTTTGTGTGTTAGATGAAATGCTGCAATTGCCTCTGTCAGTGAGATGCCAATGCAAAAAAGGCCATTGATTGTCAAAACCGGTGGGTATATCCAAAAGTCACACTCTGTATATGTTTGTTGACACCCATCTCCTTTTTTAGTCGGGAACGACCTGCCCGAGAGGGAGGAAAAAGAACCTTCTCCTCCTTGCAGGAAGCACACTTATTTTAGCAAAGGTGATATTCCTCGTCAAAAGCTGCTGGGATCCAAAATGTACACTGTCAAAAGCAGCTTTTGACAAGGAATATCGCCTTTGCTAAGATAAATGTGCTTACACTATTTTCACGGTTTTATGTGAATTTATTCACTGGATTAAAAGGGGTTCTTCCTGCAAGGAAGGGAAGGTTCTTTTTCCTCCCTCTCGGGCAGGTCGTTCCCGACAAAAAAAGGAGATGGGTGTCAACAAACATATACTGTGGTACTGCAGAGCCTATGCAAACAGAAAAAAAGGTTTTAAATCCAGAAAAAAGATTCCAATACCAGATGCGACATTACGAGGAGCCAGATAGGGGGAGCAAGAGAGACCTTCCAAGGCCTAGAGAACCGCACCCCAGAGCTGGTGATGTAATGCCGGCCAACAGCCAATCCAGGAGAGGGGGAGTTCCTTCTAAGAAAGGCTGGGAAGTTGAAAAGGAGGAAGTAGGACAAGCAAGAGGGGCAGAGGCAGAGGTAGAAGCAGAGGAAGAAAAGGAGTCTTGGCAAAGAGACCAGAGAGGAAGGAGTTCCTGGCAAGAAGACACAGTGAGTCCGGTGCAGCCGAATACCAGGAGTTCTTGGCAAAGAGACACTGGAAAGAAAGGTACCAGGAGAGAAACAAAGGTCAGAGTTTTATATGAGGAACCGGTACCAGCAGATGCAGGACACTGTGGAAGTTACCAGAGAGATGATGAAGTCATTGCTATAAGAGGTAACACTCTTCAATCAAGGAGCAAAAGGTGTGGGTGTGAAAGAGTGGTAACTCCACCCGAAGGCCAGCTGAACAGTGGGAAGCCTACTACTCGCGTAAGGCTGAATTGCAGCAGGACTAGGCCTCAAGACTCAGCTAGCGGGGATAGGCCCAGAGAACAAGGTAAACCACCTTTTTATTCTAATAAGCATTATAACTTGCTGACACAGGGAGCACAAGGAACAGAGGTGTGCACTCCTTACCAAGCTGTCTGTAAGAAAGGACACAAGCTTTTATCAAAAGAAAGACTGTTTAATACAAGGCACCAAGAAAAAGGAAGATACTTCCATAGCAAGCATTCACATGACCAAAGCCCAGACCTAGGCCCAGAACACTGGAGGCTAGTGCAAGCGGTATATGAGAAGCCTCAACGTATTCCACAAGAATATACTGATACAGAATCACAGTTATCAGACCCACAGCCTCTGCAGGTGGAATTCAATGAGGACCCTCCTGAGATAGCCATGGATTGCAGCTACTGTCAGGCAGGAAGCCTAGAGTCTCTGCCTGATGTGTAAAGCAGGGCTCAGTAGCAAAGCCTGTGTGTTTTATTTGTATAAGGTCCTGTGAAGTAACAGTAGACAAAGCAATATCTGAATATGTTTTCTTTTCTACCTGAAGCAAGGTTTTCTTTATGTTGATGTAGACTCCACTATTTGAACCATTGTACATTAGGGGAAATAAAAAGCCTTTCTTTCCCTACCCTCGGACTTTGTGTTCACTTGAAGTTTTGGTACACGGTAGGTCCTGGGAACAGATACCCAGACCCCGCATACAAGGACCAAACTCAAAAAATAGAAAAATAACTCATGTCCACCCGACCTGCCTTAACCACCCTTGGCCACTAGGGCGGCGGTGCGACAATACAGAGTGTGACTTTTGGATATACCCACCGGTTTTGACAATCAATGGTCTTTTTTGCATTGGCAGTTTATATAGTGGTCATTTGATTTTTGGAGATTGATTTATTTAGACTGTCAGTGAAATGGCAAGCATGTCTGCAGCAGGTACAGCAGAGCATATGGTGATCCCTCCCTACCAAGGTCTAAGGCAGCAGCATATGTGCCCACATCCCTCAGTGGAGGGAGGCAGGAGTGACAAGGTGTGCCTAGCTGTATATGTACCATTTCAATAAGGCCAACTGCAGCACTGAAGTGGGAGGGAGGGATCGACTGGCATGCTGTCCACCATGATCATTGGACCCTGGCACCTGGCTAGTTTTCCAAGTGGATGGGCTGGCCCTGGAATCCGGTTGTCTCCACGCGCACATATTGAGTGGATATGTGCATGTGGGGGGGGGGGGGGAGCGGAAATATGACACTGAGGCAGGCATAGTATGCAATATGATGACAGTTCATGTCAGAGGAAATATGCCCACCCTGCCCCCTCACCTGCCAAATCACCACCATAATATGTGTGTGAACCAGTGACCCCCTACATAAGTAAGCAGTCAGTCAGTTACAATCCTCTGAGTCATATGTGAATCTAAATAAGCTATGTTGGTCAGCAAAATATGAGATTACTCCATGACTGCCCCACAAGCACACATCAGGAAATGGGTAAGTTGGCCATTCTGCTAGGACACCCATGGTCTGCAATGTATGTGTCCATGTATCATGGCCTACCCCTTTGACTGGACAGATCCCATATGTAAGACATGAATGTCAGTTGAACCAGCAGCATAGCAAGGCAGTGCAACATACAGACCTAACAAGATCTCTCTCTCCCACATCTCCAAACATATCTTGTCAGACAAGTATGGCAGACAGATGGCAGAGATCTAAGCAGACAGAGGCATACCCCAACTCATGCCCGCATGCATCTTGACAATGACCTTCAACATTTTGTCCAGCAAGAGTCCACACACTCAGCTGTCACACTGACTGGATGGAAGAGCAGGCTAATAGCACCAGTATGCTGAGCAAGCGTCAACAACACCCGAGCATTGCAGTGCGTGCTAATAGTGCCTGCACACTGAGCAGGAGTTGATAATGGTGGAGCAACAAAGGAGGCCTAAGGGGCAGGTATAAATGCCAATTTATACCACTTTTGTACAGTGGGTTTATGTATGTGTGTGTGTTTGTGTGTGTCTCCAGAATAGTGTGAGCTTCAGCAATGCACTGTGAATGTATGTGGTGCCCAAGCTTTATAGCTGTGCATACAACATGCTACAGGTCAGCTATACAGAAACCCCACATGCTGTGCAAGACACCATTTATAAGCAGAAGAATAGTTTTCAGCAAGTAGTTGCAATCTGTGGCTGCGAGGCTGTAATGCATTCCCCATTACACCATCATTAAGGCCCATCCTCACAGCATTCCCCTACACTTACCTCCCAACATGATGCTGTTGTGCAGCTCTCAAATCATCTGCTGGTTTGACTGGAGTGAGCAGGGGGGATTCATGTGTGTGTTGCAGCCCTCATCTCTGACTGAGCCTCCAGGACTCAGGACACACCAATTTTCACAGGTGAGAGGCCTGACTAACGCCAACTGCCATAACAGCTATATCCATGGCAACAGTGTCAACCCATCTGGGGCAGCTGCAACCTATAGGGAACTAGGCTCAGAGGGAGGGCTGGTCTCTGTGAATGTCCAGTCCATTCATTAGTTGGTGTCACTGGCAGGAATCTGTAATTTACCTGCCTGCATGTTGCTCTTGTGCCATGCTGAATTCGCAGAGTGCAAGCAAGGGAACTCTTTGCTCCATGCAGTGTATGCACATACAGGGAGGTATGTGTAAAGCAAATTCACACACAGTGAACACCACCGCAACACTGTCTACTGATCATTGGCCAAAGAATCCAGCAGTACATTACCTATATCCCCAAATGAGAGTACAAATGCACCTGTATGCCTGATTGTAACAGTGGGACATTGACCTCTGAATTGTGTGTGCACACTTCCAGCTGCTGAAATGTGGCACAAGATGTCATGTTGGTCTCTACATCACCCAACATCATATGGGAAGGCAGTGCCTGGAGGTGCATCTTGGGTGGGGGTAGGGCTGCGGGGGACAGTACCATACATGTTTAGTATGTGCTCTTCGTAGGTGGCATTGCTGGTCAAAGCCTATGTTTCACATGGCCAGAGCCTATGCGGGTCTACTCAATGTCTGCATGTGTTACATAAGAGAGCCTGCATGACAGCCTCACTGGCTCTCCATGGACATTGAGAGTGATGGTCACAAGGATGGTGTTAGAGTACAAAGAGATAGGGTATGGTGGCATATGTGTCCCCAGAAACTTTTCCAACATCCAACCCCATGTCCAACCTGCTCTGCTTCCATGCACTCTTGGGGGGGGGGGGGAGGGGATGTGCCTGCAGCATGGGAGAGTTCATGTGCTGTGCTGGTTAGTTTTGGTGTGTCCATGGCTAGGGATATGACATTATATGTGAGTACAAGCATGGAACTAGGTTCAGTGCTCACTGACAAGAGCTGTGTTGGGGAACACTTTATTTGTATAAGTGACAGATGTACCCCACTGTGGGCCAGCATGCACTCTCATCCTGTCTTTGGCCCACTTTTCACTGTGAATTGCATTCTGTGGGCCAAAGACAGGCTGTGTGATGCTAGTCACAGAATACCAAGTGACTAGCATCACACAATGTAGACAATTATTGCAGCACACTGACAATGATAGAGATTTGCTCAAGAACCTCTATTGCAGGGTTTGTTCCGGGGACTAGGTAATGTGTGCCCTTCCTCACAATCAGGGTGACTACAGAAACAGATGTGATGAATCGCTGCATTCTCCATATGGCCATCAGATGCATTTATGTGCTCAGATTATGTGGTGCATCATGGGTAATGGAGGGACTAACCGATACTGGCACCCAGAGCCCCAAATGCAGCCATAGTAGTGACTGTGATCACTGGAGCATTGCCCAGTATTTGTTTGTCTTCTATGATGGTGGGAGACATGTGCATGGCCCCCTGGGGATGGCAGGATGATCTGTGATGAACCGCAGGGTCATAAATGTGGTTTGAGT
Source organism: Ichthyophis bannanicus (assembly GCA_033557465.1). Classification (NCBI taxonomy): domain Eukaryota; kingdom Metazoa; phylum Chordata; class Amphibia; order Gymnophiona; family Ichthyophiidae; genus Ichthyophis; species Ichthyophis bannanicus. The sequence goes on from CM066032.1 coordinate 1,473,921,917, forward strand.
TAGGTGTATGTGCAGGTGTACCTATCTTGCAGTATACAGCAGCTGACAAGGGACATGTGTTGCCTCAGGGGTTAGTGCCACTCTGTGGCATAGCAGACCTCTGCATGTGACTGTTATTTGACATTGGAGGTACAGTGGAGGGATGGGTATCTTGACCTCACATGTGGCTTGGCCTTTGGACAAGACATTTATTCTGCAGCTATGTGTCTGTTCTGCAACTATAGTACTGCATTTGCAGTGCAGTGCTTACTGCATGTGTGCCGCTGTAGGCAGGCCCTAGGTGTGGTGTACCACTGTCTTAGAATGTGCCAGCCATGTTGTTTAATGTCCTGGGTTTCGGCCATTGCAGTCAGGGACTTGCAGTCTCTTTCATTCTAGACATTGTTGGACAGAGGTGTGGAGGTATAGCCTAATGGTTAGAGCACTGGCCCAGTAAGTGACAGACCAGCATTTGAATTCCACTTGTTCTCTGTGGCTGTGAGAAACTCATTTCAATATACTGCCAGTAACAGCTTGGGGTCTGGGGGACACATATTCTTATACTTTTTATGTGTTACAATGGCACATTGTGTCTGCAGACATGTACATTGCAATCACTTTCATCTGACAGAATGACTTTATTGGATCTGCTGTAGCACATTGCAAAGGGTCTGACATGTTCAACCTGCAGATGTATGACATATGAATTTGTACATGATTGGAATATTTCATCTTGACTGTGACTGAACATCTTTGACTTCATCACATATATGCAGTACGGGCAGGCATATCCCACTCCTGAGAAGGTCACATGCAGGGATTATCCCACACCATTACTTGCTGCATATGGCCAATATGAGAGACACTTGTCCAGTTCTTATGTGCACATTTTTCAAGGAGATTGTATGGTGGCTAGAAAAGATGAGACAGCTGTCTCACTCATATGGCTGGTACTGGAACTTCTCAGTGGCACAGTTACCATTTTTCAAAATTAACTACAACTGCATTTGTGCAGGCACATCAGGTATATCATGGAAGCAAGGCCATACTGCACTCTCATCTACCGCCATCCATCTTCCAGCCCATTCATCAGCATGTGCACATCATGTACAGTCATGTATTCTCCTGCCAGCTGCTACAGCATGGCTCACACAGGAACATTTTCCACATTCAGATGTATCACTCACACCTCGCCTGTGAATGATCTGCACGTATCCACCCTTGCTCAGCCATCCTTTTGATGCCCACATAGTGACGATGCTGGCTCCGCCAGGGCATGATTCTTCCCAGTCCTAAGCCACACACTGACATTACAGTATATTACATGGGCACCCCTCACTGATACAGTACAGATGCCCCATATATGCTCATCCCACTTACTGACTAACACGTAGGTTACATATAGATCTGACATGTCCAATAGCCCTTACCTTTTCTTCCATCATCACCTAAAATGTGACTTTCACAGGGTTCCCTTCTCCTGCATTAAGGAGACTGCCATTTTCGGGCTTTAAGGTGCACCTTAACTCCCAGTGTCCTGTTAGTGCCCAATAAGTGGAGCCTAGCACTTTAACACCGGGATGCCTATTCCCCGCCCCCGCCTTTACTGCACAATAACAACCTTAGCACTGCCGTTAACACTTGCTAAACAGTGCACCCTTAATGCTCTTTAGTAAATGCATCCCTAAGATTAAAAATAATACTGATACCAGTAAATATATATTCTCCAGAAAAACAAAGGAGATGTAAGGTGCTCACATGCCAAAGGACAAAAAGAAAAAGAGAACCACAGCACAGTTTCTAACACCAAAATAAATTATAACTCTTTTTCTTTTTGAACATCTATTTTGCCTCCAGGGAAACCCCTCCTACAACAGTAGGTACAGAGCAGAAATAGAACATTTCACCATTGAACCTAACATACAAGAAAAAAAAATCTGATTCCAGTGTCATCTCATTAACAGCCTTTCCTGTACCAGGCAGAATGTAAACTAACACAAAACCCTACAAACGTCATTGAAGTCCTGTACTGCAAATCTACCATATCATAATGGCACCAACTTCTTAAATTAACACAATATGGAGCTTATGCAAAAAACAGCAGCACCATAAATATTGTAGTGGGCATCTTAGGAGCCAGTGCTTGTGACCTTCTCGACCCCTCTCCCCATTGTCTCTTGTACTGGTCTCATGTTCTCATCTCACAAGATCAGCGCAGCATCGTTAGACAAAAATGCAGATAAGAACAGTTATTGCTTCAGATATTAAGTGTCTGTATGTGTGTTGGTATAACAGTGGTGTGCCTGTCTGTGCATGGGATGTGGCAGTGGGTGCTTTTGTAGGGGTGGGGTGTGGGACTGTGGTACATGTGTGTGTGTGTGCTGCAAAGCTGGGGAGGCTCTCTGATGCAGAGGTGAGGTGCCTGTGTGTGTGTGCATCTATGTGATGCAGAGGTGAAGTACCTGTGTGTGTGTGTCTGGCATGCAAAGGTAGGATGCCTGTGTGTGTGTGTGTGTCTATCATGAGGAGGTGGGGTGCCTGTATGCATGTCTGTTGTGTGGTGGTAGGGTGCCTGTGTGTGTGTGACTGTGTGGTGTGGGGGTCTGGACAGGGTGTTTGTGTGTATTCTAGGGGGAGAGAATGCTTTTGGCATCATCTTGCACTCTTCCTTATACTTCCAACTCCTGCCCTGCTGGCTCCCCTCCTCTGTTACCCTTTAGACACTCCCCCCTTCACTAACCACCCTAGCATTCCCATTACCCGCCCTAACATCCCCTCTCCCATCCTCCTTTTTTAAATAGGGCACTGCCCCTTTAAATTGTCCCTGCCTTTATCTCACTTCCTCCCACTCCCAACACCTTTTCTGCTGCAGGCTATGACCTTTCTCTTCTCATTGGCGCACCGGTAGCCAACCGCCCATGGGCAGATAAAAGAGCGTCTTTCTTCTCTTCTGTGTGCAGGGGATTGAATCCCCATAGGCAGACACCTTGACTCTAGACTGTGACTGCGGCCTCCCCCTTCTCTTCTGTCCACAGGGTTCTGATCTCCTGCAGGCAGATAGAAAGGGTCTTTGCCATGATTGAAGCCATCATCTTCTCTTCTGTCTGTGGGGGATAGGATCCCCATAGGCAGAAGAGAAGTGGTAGGCAGCCATTGTGGGGATCCCCCATAGGCAGAAGATATCCACTTGTCTTCTGCCTGCAAGAGATTGGATCCCCACGTGCAGACAAAGGGTCATGGCCATTGGAGCAGCTCATTTGGGAGGTAATGCCCCCCCCCCCATCTATGCCCATACATTGAAGGAGGGGGTCTGATCAAGGTAGGGTGGCGGGGGGGGGGGGGGGGGTTGAAGAGGGAAATCTTGTTTAGTTGCTCTCCAGAGCGAGGATGGTAATGAAGGTGAGGGGCTTGATTATAGGGGGAGTTGCTCATGTGGTGTCTAAATTAGTGGAGTGGTAGTTGGAGTCCTTGATTGGCAGGGAGCTTGTCATAAGGGGACTGGATCGGCAGGGGATCAGGCCATTGGGAGTGTGGGAGATGTGATGCTAATGCGGCATACCCATACCGTATGTTGTGAGCAGTGACCATGATAATGGGCTACTGGTTGTGCCACTGCACTTAATGCCACCTCTTGAGGTTGTGTTAAGCATAGCCATGCTTTTGGCAGCTGTTACAGCTAGCTCATGGCAATAGCCCATGTTCTGGCTATCACTGACTGACAAACCCACTCTCCAATCTAATCCCACCCACTAAAACCTAAGCAAATAGCACAGAAATATCCCTGCATGCTAATTCTTAGTGCAGGTTAGTGCATGCTGTACAGAATGCACTTAAGCCCACACTAATGGTTGCCACAGCTTAGTAAATATGCCCAATATTTTTTGATGAGAAGCTCAAACATTTAATGTAAAGCAATCAAGTAGAAAAATATACTGACCCAGGGGAAAAAGAAACTTCTGGGAATCCTCAACTGTAACTGTGATATAATCTATAGTATAATTCTTGAAAGTGATTTTATTACAGTACAGACATTACAGGCTCAGTACCACCTGCCATCAGCATTTCAGCAAATCTGTCTCAAGGAAACTTCATATATTTTTGAAAATTTTAAACAAAAATGTTAAACAACCTGAAAACAAATTTAAAATGACTCTACTTAAAAGGACATTTTTAAATAAATAACAGATGAAATATGCCTCATCAAATATCTTTCAAAAAGAAAACCCCAAATACTGACCAAAGACCAAAGAACAAAAGGAATACAAAAAAGCTAAGTTGCCCCTACAAAAACAGTTTTTCTTTTTTCAGACAAAACCAATAGAAGGGAGCACAGAGACTCACCCTCACAAAACGGTTGTGTCCATTTTAATCAATATAGGTTCTCAAAAGTGTTAAAATGTCAAAAAGCACTTATCTTTATAGCAGCAGAACTGAAAAGTGTAGAATGCAATCAGGAAAATCACAACATGCATGTTTCTGATCAGATAATCACGCTGTCTCAAGTGCTGTAATTCCTTCCATTCAATGGAAATAAACTGCCGTAGGATGCCCCAACGTGAAACATTTGATTTTCAAGGGTCAACTGTCCAAATGATTGGCTGGTTGTCAAAGCCACTCAAAACAGAACCACCACTGAGAAAAAGGGAAACCCCATCGTCACCGGGGAAGCCCTTTATTCACTGAATAAAGTCATTCCAAACTAAACCAATCGATCTCCCAATTTAAACCGTGGGGGTGCATGGAATTCAATATATAAATCCAGCGTTGTTCTAAAAATTGTAAGCGAGATGTTCTGTAAGAGAGAATGCTTCTTAAGGCACGCACATTTACACCAGTCCTAAAGCTGCTATAAATACCCAGACCTACTTTCTGCAAGTACATACGTAAGTTATGGCATTTTATAATCAATACTCATACTTGCATGCTCCACCACACTTCACCCATATGCATGTTCACAGTGTGTGTGATACAAACAGCATGCATTGTTTTACATTAGTTTGTATTTTAAATATTTGGAATAAATCTTGACTGGGTTTTCCTAGGCATAGTTTTCCTGCATACTGCTTGCTGCTATTAGGTGAGTGAGGCTGTGCTTGCAGTGGGAAGGGGTTAACTCCCTGCTGAGACTTTGTGAAGAGACAAGGAGCTAGATAGATAACTGCAAGCACATTTTGGACTCCCCTCTGTTGGTGAGTGGAACTACAGAGAACTTTATAGCTTACCATTTTCCTAGACTTTTTAACTGTATTTGCTCTGACTTTTAATTTTTTTTTTTAAATTTTATTGCATGTTTGAATTTATTTATTTGTGTTTATTTGTAGCTTGCTATGCTTTCTTTATTTGTTTTTAATCTGGGCTCCTGTCCTACTTGCCACTTTCTTTTTTCATTCTAGTTCCTTCTGCATCTGCTAATTCTCTCTGCGACTTTCTCTCCTTTTACTCACTAAATAGTAAATAAACCTAGTTAAACTTGCCACTTTCCTTCTTATCTGCTGAATCTTTAATTCCCTCCCTTCCTCTCCTTGCTCACCCACCCTGTGGTCTGAATTTCATATATAGGGGTATGTTTACTAAACCGTCCTAATGTGCGCCCGGCGCTAGTGTGCAGGATGCCATATAAGGAGTGTGCGTTTCAGTATTAACATAGCAAACCGGGATTATCGCACGCTAATGTGCGCTGCGCGCTAATGTGCGCAGCACACATTAGCGCACAAGAAATACGCGCGGGAAGCATAAGCAGGCGCGCTGATGTGCAAACAGAGGAACAGAGCTGCAGTACAATGGTGAAAACACTGACTGATGGTACAGGGGTCATGGGTTCAATCTCCCACTGTGCCCAATGAATAAGGCTGGCTGAGGCACTACCTGTTATGTGTAATATTGCATTATGAGGCATTTTAATTTATTTTAATTACTGCTGCTAGCAAACACACTCTCAAAGCGCTATAACATAAGGTGCTGCATAAGGCACCCCATAAGGTACCCCAGAGGGCACATTTTAAAGTGCACTGTCTGCCAAGGCACCCTACAATGTTGCTTAAAGGGTGGCCTATAGGGCGCCCTATGAGGCACGGCAAGGTCATAGCACTGTTTTTGATGGCAGCACTGTGCATTTTAACGCATGAAAATGTTAAGTAGGTGCGCTAACATGCAAGGAAAAGCAGCAGTGTAGCACAATGATTAAGACACTGACTGATGGTGCAGGGGTCATGGGTTCAATCCCCCACTGTGCCCAATGAATAAGGCTGGCTGAGACACTACCTGTTATGTGTAATATTGCATTATGAGGCGTTTTAATTACTGCTGCTAGCAAACACACTCTCAAAGTGCTGTAACATAAGGTGCCGCATCAGCCGCCCTATAAGGCACTCCAGAGGGCATACTATAAAGTGCACTGTCCGCCCAGGCACCCTAGAATGTTCCTTATAGTGCGCTTTATAGGGTGCCATATGAGGCCCCGCAAGGTCATAGCACTGATTTTGATGGCAGCACTGTGCATTTTAACGCATGAAAATCTTAAGTAGGTGCGCTGACATGCAAGGAAGAGCAGCAGTGTAACACAATGGTTAAGACACTGACTGATGGTGCAGGGGTCATGAGTTCAAATCCCCAGTATACCTAATGAATAAGGTTGGCTGAGGTAATTCCTTTTTCTGCTTGCAACTGTACAACAATCTGTGCTGCCATCTAAAAAGAACCCCACCCTAGTGCCATAAATTAATGCACCTTTTAGGGTGCAGCAGAAGGCACATCCTAAACAACCACGTCAGCGAAGGCGAGTTATAATGTTCCCCAGAGGCCATGTTGAAAGGTTGCCAAATCCCAAGGCACCATAGTAGGCACCCCATAAGCTGCATGAATTGAAGGTGTGGTGTAAGATGCCCCAAGGATGTATAGGTGAACCCAAAAACGTTGGCCAAGAGCAGTAAGGTCCCCCAATTTGAAGGACAAGAGAGGTATGTGCCAAACACACACATAAACCAAACACTGCACAGAGCAGAAAGGAAAGACAATGCATAAGTAAAAGAAGGACGTAGATCAGAGCTGATGGACCACACAAATCAGCTGCAGCCCATGTGGCAGCTAGAAAAATGGACAAACATATCGGGGGCAGCTGTAGCTATGCACAGAGTGATGGTAATGTACCATGCAATAATGACAGTGTGTGACAGAGTATGGGAAGATGTGTGCAGCAGAGGAGCCAGAAATGGCAGGATAGGTGAAATATCACGATGACAGTGGAGTAGCAGTGCTATGCAGAGCACACACAGGAGAGGCAACCAGGGAGAGCTGCAATGCAAGAATGTGTAGGAGTGCAGGACGTGGGGTAGCAGCATGCACATCAGGGTAAGATGGCACACAGCTGGCAGACAGAAGATGGACAGAAGGATGGTTCACAACTCTGATGAGGGTACAATGTGCTCACAGCACAGATCTGCACAGATATGACTGTCACAGGAATGAAAACTAGTTCTGCAGGACAAGCATACAAATGAAAGAGAACAGAGAGGAATCACACCTATGACCACCACCACAAACGGCAATGCACAAACCGGTAGGCCACACCACCAACGTGAGCTCATTAGCAAAGGCTGCATACAAAAATAGTGTAGGGCATCACACAAGACGCCTGCTGGCTGTCAGGACAGGCAAACCCCCAACAGTAACCATGACCAAATGCACATGCAGATCTGCTGTGTACAGATCAGATCACAGTCTGTAATTGGGACCAGAGACACATGCACACACACAATGAAATGTTATGCAGTGGATACAGCATGCAAAAGAGGAAAGAAACTAAACCCCAAGGGCAGCAGAGGATGCTCTGTGGAGCTGGTGCAAAATCTGGAACAGGACAGGAGAGAATTCAACATGCAAACAGGTGTACCACACACCAGCTGAACCACAGCAATAAACCCCCCCAAGTGCACTGCCATGTAAACACCATAAAGAAAGAGACCTATGTAACAGATAATATCTGATGGTTAGGCAGCACAGAGGGCACACCTTGGTGTACAGTGAAGAGAGGGAAGGGTTTGTGTAGAGGTGATGAACCTGCTGGTACCTAATGGTCCAGTTAGCACAACAGAAAAGAAAAAGATAAACCACATGTGGGGAACAAACATGCAACCTATGGCGTTATAACACATGCCTCTAACCACTACCCCAAACAGCACACTGAGCACAATGCAAAAATACTACCCCAAAGGGAGGGTGTGTATGGGAACCTGTAATACCCAGTGATGTAGCAAATGGCTGGCAGATGCACAGCTGCCACCGTACAAGGATGTGAGCACAGGTTGGCCATGTACATGACCAGCAAATCAGTAGATACAAGTGTCAATGTGATCAAAGAGTGGAGGAGTAGCCTAGTGGTTAGAAAACTGGCTTGGTCACCAAGCAACCAGGGCTCAATTCACACTAGCACTCCATGTGGCCTTGGGCAAGTCACGTAGCCCTCCATTACCTTGGAAGAAAGACCTGAAAATCTACTTCCAGTGACACTGACAAGAAAACCCTGGAGTCTCTGGGTCACAAGGAGTCAGGATTGACTCAAAGGCACACATTGTATTGCACGTTTGTCACCATGATCAAGCAGCAGCACAGACAAATGTATATCAAACACATATGTTTATTTGGGTTCATCTTCACAGATAGTGTAGATCCCGCAATCATAATATCAAGGTGAGTGGATCCAAGGTGACAGACAGAAAGGTCACTGGCCCGTCCACAAATGAAGGGCAGGAGACATAATGTGCAGCACTATGCATTAGGCCCCCACCCCCCACATGCTGCCGCACGTCTCAAATGTGTTACTCACATATGAGTGCATGTAGACAGTAGGCGGTGCATGATGAGGGACCAACACACATCAATCATGATCTGTTCCCTAAAATATATCTATCTGGCAACACAGGAGGCACACAAATGAAAACAGCATATGTTGTTGAAACGTTGTAACTTTAGAACCACAGATTGAAAATAATGTTACAGCTATCACATAATGCCTGATATAGGAATCCAAGCTGCAACAATGTAACCTTAAACAATCATCAAATGCACAATGAGGATATGCTAACAGGTAGCAGAGGCACATGAACACAGACAGAATTCAAATGAAAACTACCTGCAGAAACATGCAGAGATAACACCATGCAGGAGGTGCCCCTGCACCGGTTGGTGTGTAGACAGTGTCTGTACACATATATCACCATACATGGAATGCACAATTGAAGGAAGACAACGGACACTCATACTGCGACACTCCAAATATAACGTGGCAATGTGAGTGTCGTTACCTCAGGGGATAAATAGGACTGTGCAGACATGCAATGCAAGGTTTGTAAATCAATGCAGAGCTTCACATCTGTACAGTAAACAAACACAAGAAACAGTATATAGAGAGGGAAATTAAGGGCAAACATGTTACAGTAAACCACACAGAAGCCATATTGCCACATGCTGTGTTTTGCCAACATAGTCAGTTATATGCACATGCACCATTGATATTTCAACATGATTCAGTGATGCCACACATGCACACAAAGACCCTTGGTGATTGAAAACATCAATCCAGGATGCTGGTGTGCATTAAAGCAGTGTTGTGGCAAAACCTGTATGATGTCCAGGTGGAGAGTAGGTGGACATAGACAACAGGACCTCTCCATCGCTACCCCTATGCCACACGTATGGCTGTATGCTTGTGTTGAAACAAACAGATGAGCATATCCTGTGTTCCATGTCACACACATGGCCAAAAGAAACAACTGTGGAGGAATGTGCAACATACAGTGACAATGGCAGTCCCTGATTCACACATGGGGACCAGTACACAGTGTGCAAAGTCCAAAGCGTATCTGCAATCCAACACGTCAGGTTAAGACTATCCTTGCAACCCTGGGCATGCATAGTCAAGTGTCACATCCCAATATGCCGCAGTACATGAAAGGTCCTGTGTGTCTCCTGCGATGAGCACAACTCCCAACCAGAGCACGGCAGCAACAGTGTGTTGGATAGGTCTGTCATGGGCAAAGTAGCAATCCAAAAATAATACTGTCCATCCTAGGCATGTGTCGCACTCGCAGAGGTCAAACATCCTATCGCACCATTTTCCAGGGAAAGTTCCATGGTGTTATGTCCCCCAACAGGTGGGTGATGGCGATGCCACATGCACTGTAATAGATGTGTCTGGTTTGTTCTCTGCCCTGTGTCAGAAGAGGAGAAATATTGTATTGGTATGCGCCTTGCAACATCAGCACAAATTGCAGAGAGTCAATCATTAAGAAACACATAATAAAGGGACACACAGGCAAACATGACATGATCACAACACAATAAACATTGCATGTTGGGGACATTTTGAATTGGAAGCATACACACGGGTGTCACATGGATATGGTTCTGTCCATGCCCATGTGACACAGGCGTTTCAGAGCTCCTTCCTATGTGCATCAGCGTTCGTGAACAGAGAGCCAACATGAAATGTATATGACACAAACAGGAAATCATTAACATGTAAAGGCTGATGTCATTACCAAAAGAACAAAGGTGCAAACTACCTTGTGCTTGCATCAGGTGTATGTCTTGGATCCTCTGAGCCACTCAAAGGCCATAACAGGTCACAGTGAAGGGACACAATGTCAGCGAAATATGTAGAATCTCCATGTCACCATGTCATGCCAATATCTGTGATACAAAAAGCAGGTCAACAGTGGTATGTCAGAACACAAGACACAGTTCTGTTCCCAACACATGTCCACAATGATTACATGGTAAACACCAGTAAGGTAGAGATAGCACAGTCACCACCGCCCCCCAGGTGTACAGACCCCTCACAACACATGATAATGTAAAAAGCCTGAACACTGTATCATCACACAGCCAATACAAGAACACACACACACAGTATGCTAAGGGCAGCGTGCCAGCAGTAGAATATCGCCTGTATGTCCACAAGTGGAGATTTGTACACATAAAGGCCCTGTGAAATGCAATGATACCCTGGTGTTGGCTGATGGTACAATGTCGGGGAAGGGTGCACGTGTAGGCCACCACCCATAAACCTACAACCTCCACACACATGCAGCTCTGTTGGACATGTCCCAGAGACAGTGTTGCTGAAGACATACTGGACAGGAACACATGGGGATATGTGTGTCAACAGCAAAACATGGTTTAGGGAGGTGCAGGGAAAAGAGGTGAACCACAACATCTGGACAATAGGAAAGATCACCGAGGACATGTGTTCCCCCGACTGCTGGCACAGACAATATAGCTGTAGGTCCACCTACCCCAGACCACAGCATGTTGGTTGATGTACAGTCCCCTGCCAATGCACCACAGCACCAGGAGCTTCAACAACTATGTCCTGTGCATTGGGAAACACAAGGGAAACATACATATGTCATGTTCTAGCTGTGCAAAACACACTGCACCTTCCTGTCCCCAGCTTCCATGCCCCCCAACATCCTTTACAGGCTCACTGTTCACCATCACACTGTACACATCTCTCCCATGTGAGAGGCATCAAGGACATGTCTTTGTCAAACTACAGGGGTCCGTACTCTGTCCCCTCCCTCACCTCCCTGTTGTCGCACACACTGGTGAACATAAGTGTTTTCTCCCTACCGTGTTCCCAACTCACTCCAAGGCTGCAGTATTATCCTGGGTCCCCCATGTTGCTCCCAATGCCTCTTCACTGTGTGTACTGGTGTCCCAATGTCATCTGATACCCCGCTATCAATTGCTGTAACACATGGAAATATGCAGGGGCACCTTGGGGATCCTCTGTCCAAACACATTTCCTGGTGTGTATATCTCATACCTTGACTAACATTAACAGCTGTGTGCTACTGAGTTGCTAAACATATATCTCAATGTCTGCGTTATGTCCGCTAAACCACACCCCGATGTCTGCTTTTGACCTGACCTTGATGGCTGCATGTCAGCCCACTGTGTGAAAGTGATAATGGCAAAGCATGGATAGCCTATATGTGCACCTAATAACCCCCTCCCATCAAAGCCTCTTTGTGTATGTGGCCATTACGTTCCTTCTCTAGAGTATGCAATGTAGTTGGTGTCTTGGCATGCACTCTCCTCCTCTATGCACTTATATAGCCTGTAGTTGAGTAATGGGTTTATGTCGACATGTCATCAGCTAGATTTGCTTAAAAAAATTTGATGAAAAAAATTAAAATATTTCCCTGAAAACACCCCTAAAACCCAATCCACCCCCACATTGATCTCTCTGCTTGCCTACTGTAACCTACACCTTGTTGATCTTGCCTGAATCACCTCTGTTTGTGTGTACATATGCAACACTGCACTGCATGTCTATTCTGCAATGGAAAAAAAAAACCCTGGCTGGACAATGCACAGTTTCCCTATCCTTCACCGCATTCATGTTAGGGCTACGCGATGACTTATACAGTCTGCCACACTGTGTTGTTCCACTAACTCCCCGTAAGGATTTCAATTACCATTATGACAGATAGTACTGAGCATGTATATATTGCTACATAGCACATGTAGCGCTATACAAAAATTACATACCCACACATCCAGCTTACAAGAGCATACCACACACACACAATCAGCTCAAAATACCAAATGAAAAACACGCACAGCTGGACAAGTGGCCCCAAACATGGTCCTCTCTCCCACTGTGAAACCCACACCACATGCCTCTCACCTTGCTGCACCCAAAGCATAACACAAACTAACTGTGGTTGCACAGTAGCCGCTATCACAATCATCCACAAACCACGAATGTCACCCCAAAACTTCCCACAAGTCTAAAACCACCCACCCACATCATCTACTTCAGCCCTCTGTTCTGCCCTGCCCACATCGTTTGGTTCCCAGTCATGCTTATATTTGACGTTGGGATGGCCAGCCAGTGTCTGTTACATGTCAGTACAGTGTTGCATCCTACTGATATTGGTCTACAAATGTTAATCTGTATTAGCACTACACACATATAGCAACAAATGTGGGAACATATGCAGTACGTACATGAGAAGAACTGTGGAATCACCTGCCGCCTGATTGCTGTGCCCTCATGTGTGTCCTCACGGGCACGTACAGGAGGGCACGTCGGATCATCCTTCAGACCCTCATTAATCTCTGCAGGGATATTGTGCCTGAGAGCAATGTTGTGCAGGATGCAACAGGCTATGATGATCTCTGCCACAGTCTGTGGAGTATATTGTAAGGCGCCGCCTGTCTTATCCAGACACCTGAAGCGACTCTTCAAAACGCCAAAGGTGCGCTCTATGACAGAGTGGCTGGTGGCATGGGCCTCATTGTACCTCCGCTCTGCACGTGTCCGTGGTTGACGCACAGGGGTCAGCAACCAGGGGCGACACCCATATCCTGCATCACCTGTAGAAAGAAATGAGGTTAGTTAAAGCATGAGCTCATGTCCCCTCAAATGGACACAGGTATATATGTGCAAAACAAATGCATAACACATTCTGAAAGAAACATATGACATCACAACTATGCAGCATTGCAACATTGAAGTATGATGACACAAAAGGACCACATGGCCTATCTAGTCTGTCCATCCATATCAACAGGTACAACAGTCCCCTTTTTACCTTTATAGATCCTCTGTGTTTGTCCTATGCTGTTTGGAATGCAGTTACTGTCCTCCTCTCTACCACCTACACTGTGAGAGTATTCCATGGATCCACCACCTATTCAGTAAACAAATATGGTGGCATATCACCCCTGAATCTATCTCCCTCCACCCTCATCCCATGCTCCCTCATAGCTGAACTTGCTTACAATTTGCAGAGGCTCTCTCCTCAACATATATGCCACGGAGGTATTTCTACATCTCCATCATGTCACCTCTATCCCTCCTTTCCCCAAGGCGTACATCCTAAGATCCTTCGGTCTGTCTTCATATGCTGTATAGTGAAGACCACTAATCATTTTAGTAGCCACTCTCTGCTCCGACCCCATCCTGTGCACATCCTATTGAAGGTGCAGTCTCCAGAATTGCACACTATACTCCAAATGAGGTCTCACAAAAGACATATACAGAGGCATTCTCCCTTCCTGTTTTATGTTAGACATTCATCTCTGTATGCACCCAGACAGCCTTCTAGCTTTTTCCCTCACCTATTCAACCTGGTTAGCTACTTTGACATCAGCAGACACAACCACACCTAGGTCCCGCTCTTCTGTAGTGGACAAGAGTACTTCACCCCCTATACAATAGTGCTCCCTTGGATTGCTTCAGCCCAAAAGCCTGACCTCACATTTCCTATCATGACATCCCAGCTGGCCAATTTAAGACCATTCATCAAGCTTAGCTAGATCACTCCTCATGTTTTTTACAGCTTCCTGGGTGTCTACCCTATTACAGATTGAGTGGGGGAACCTAAGAAACACCAGACAAGGGGTAGCTGTATGGATTGGTGACAACATAATATGTAACAACCACCCAAATGCTTGCATCCAATCAACCAGCATCACACAGCACCATAGCAGGGCGCATTTGGAGGACAACCCCCCCCCCCCTTCCCCCTATATCCCACACAGGCAGATGACACACACACACAATGAGTGATCTACTCCAAGACACACATTTGCACATACGCCTAGTCACATGAGCACCATGTGCATGTCAGAAATGGGAAACACCCACCCAGCAATATGCAATCCTCATACTGTCCTGCCTCAAATTGTTGGAATAGTGCCTAGTGATGCAGGATATAGGCATCATGGGTAGACCCTGCAAACCTGGGGGCCACATTCAGAATATGCATATTTGCATCACATACAACCTGAACATTCAGGGAAAGATAGTGTTCGCGGTTGCAGAACACTACCTCCCTGTCTCTAGGTGGGACCAGGGCAACATGTGTGCAATCAATAGCTCCCATCACATGTGGTATCCCGGCTAACGCCTCAAAGGCCTGGTTTAGGGTCCACCACTGTTGCCTAGTGTGTGGAATGGCAATATAATTCCGCACCCGGCTGACCATGGCACGCAGTACTTGGTGGAGACAGCGTGAGAAGGTGGGGCGGCTCATGCCACCCACTGCGGCCACAGATGACTGGAAACAGCCAGAGGCAAAGAAATGTAGGGCAGCAAGGAGCTTGACCAAACCCAGTATGGCTTGTGACCGATCAGTCAGGGGCTCGAGGTCAGGTCTTAGATCCTCATAGAGCTCCCTAATAGCCCCTGTGCTCAGTCTGTACAGGGAGATGACCTGGTCCTCTCGCATGCCCTGGAGCTGGGCCCTGGGTCTGTAGAGGCGTGGCTGGCGAGCCTGCACCTCAGCACGCCTCCTGCACCGTGCGGGCACAGCCCCTGCCTGCCCTACCCCCACAGCTGCAGGTCTGATTTGCTGCGGGACTACACCCATGCCCTGTGCCTCAGCCCCTTACACACCATCTCCCCTGTCACACAACCGCACAACCTGCCCACCTCCCGCTGCAGCTGCAACAAACACAAAGGCCACCATAACCTCCACCCACCCTGCTCCTCTAAACCACTCAAACACAGACAACACTTCCCTAACCAAGACACACACCTTACACACCACACAGAAACACAGCCACACAATACAACCAACAACAATCACAAACCCAGTCACGCTCCACAATACACCTGATTCAGACTCGCTCCTTCTGTCACTGCCAACGCACACCTCTCCCTCGCCTACAAAAAAACCCTCAACGTGCAACATGTGCTCAGGACAATTTATAAAGTTTTTTTACGTAGCGCGTGTTGCACGTGCGCAGGTGCACGAGCGCGACGGCTGCGCATGCGTAGTTGGCTGTGCACATGGTGTATGCCCCGTGCACATGCAGCACTGTGCATGCGCCACGCCTCACATACAAATGTACACACGCACCCATGTCCTGCGTCTGCGTGGCGCATGCGTAGTGTGCACAGCAGCGGCGTGCGCACTGCATAGTTGACTGCACCATGCGCAAGCATGCATTTCCCACTTCTGGGCAGTGCATGCGCAATGCGCAATGCACACGGCCAACTGCGCAATGCGAACGGCCAACTGCGCATGCGCAACTGCACAGCCAACGTGCTCACACAACTGCGCACGCGCAACCTAAAAACCCCTATAAATAAACCTGTACACGTGCTGCACGTTGAGGGGTTGTTGGTAGGCGAGGGAGAGAGAAGGTGTGTGGTGTCAGTGAGAGAGAGAGAGAGAGAAGCAGGTGTCTAGTAGAGCTAAGTTAGTGTGTTGCGGGTCAGAGTGGTAGAGGCTGGGTTGTGGAGGATAGGTGTGAGGTACAGCAGGGGATACAGAGAGGAGGGGAGTCAAGAAGCAGGTGAGTGAGAAAGGAGGTGAGGTAAAGAGCAGATAGCAGGGAGAGGAGGGAGGTGTGAGGTGGAGCTGAGAAGGGCAAGAGAAGGAATGTCTGACAGGGAGGGAGAGGACAGGGAGATGGAGCCACAGGACAGGGCAGGAGTGGAGAAGGAGAGGGACAGGGAGAGGGAGAGTGAGGTGGGGCCACCTGTTAGGGAGGAGACAGATATGGCAGGGAGTGTGGTGGAGGCTGCAGGCCCATCGGACCAGCCCACACAGGGTACTCTCACTACAAAACGTAGGCGCATACCGGTGCCAGCTCTGCAATGGAAGAGGGCTCAGAAATTCACACCACAGGAAAACCACATCATGCTGGCGTCTGTTCTTGAAAATTATGATGTCCTATATGGACGAATAAGCAACACCACCACTGTTGCAACACGCACCCAGGTGTGGGAGGAGGTGCAGGAGGCAGTTGCACAAGCAGGGGACCCAAGCAGATTCCTTGACAGCCTCAGGAAGAGGTTCAACGACATAAAGAGGGGTGTGCGTGCACACATTGTGGCAGAGCGGCGGCATGCCATGGGCACTGGAGGGGGAGGCCCCTTTACACCCTCCCTAACACCCTTGGAGCAGAAGTTGGCAGAGCGGCTAGGGCCAATATACCTCTATGGACTGCCAGAGGCACTGGACACTGCCCATCCTCAGGCAGGTAGGTACCCAAATCACACCTTGCTGCTCCCAACCCATTGAGTACCTGCCCTTTGGATATGCATTAGGCTTCTTATTAACACCTACTCATACCTGCTCCCCTGGATCATCTCCCACCCTCTGCCTTTGGCTCATGAGTGTGCTGTCCCCCATTCCACCCCTCTTACTTTGTGTTTTGCTGCCCTCCAACCACATGTTTCATTAGCATCATCCCTTTTTATATCTTCCCTGCACATGTGGCTACATGTCTGCTACAAGCCCCCTCTCAGACCTGTACGTGTTATGTCTGTGTCTAATCTAAGCACTGCTGAGCAGGGATGGTCCTTCTGTGGGATAATGCACACTAGGGGTCCTCAAACATTCTAAACAGGGGGCCAGTTCACTGTCTCTCAAACCATTGGAGGGCCGGAATATAGTTTAAATAAACACTATGAACAAACCCCAACCAACACTGCAGAAATACAAAAAAGAGAGAATGTTTCCTACCATTTTGGTTTTGTTTTTCCAGTGGCAATTGCTCTAGCCACGTTAGTCTGGTTTCTTTGGGTCTTCTGCTAACTCCCCATCATCTGCTTTCCATTTGTCCTTTCGTCCACGTCTAGTATTGTTTCCATTCTCTGTCTACATCTGCTTTAACATAGTAATCTTTCTCCTTGTGCTCTTTCCGCATTCCTAGGTCATCCACTCAAATGTTAGACCCCCATCCTCAATCCCCACTTACTCTCCCACTATCTGTCCAATTGTAGATATCTCTTACCTCCCTCAAAAAGTTTTTTCCCTCACCATTTCATTTGTCCAGCTCCATCCCATTCTGATCCTCACCCAACCTCACCTCCCATCTATTTCCAGCCACACCCAGCATCCGCTCCCCTCTAGTCCGTGCATCAGCCCATTTCCTGTCCTAGCCCCCCATCAGCCCATTTCTAATCCTATCCCTGGCCCAACATCAGCCCAGTACCAGTCCTAGCTCCACATCCATTTCCAGTCCTATCCAAGTCCCTCCAGAAGTGCATTTCCAAACCCCAGCCCCCCCAAAAGCTTATTGATAGCCCTCTCCTAGCCCCACCATCAGCCCATTTGCAATCTTAGCACCCCCAACAGCACATTTCGAGCCCTATCCTAGGCCCCCATCATCCCACTTCCAATCTTACCACCACCCATAGGCCAGGACCTGTCCTAACCCCTCCCCCACATCAGCACACTTCCAGTCTTACCTCTCCCCCCCATAGCCAATTACCACTCCAAACCTCCTCCACCCCCATCAGGCCAGATAGGGTACAAAATAAACCAAACATGGTTACTGCTGCTGCTTCCACCGTGGCAGCAGCAGATTCAAGCATCCCATGGGGCTCCCCCTGCTCTGCAGCGTCCTCCATGCGGCTTCATTGTGGGCTTGTCAGAGCCGCGTGAAGTGAGAGTATCCCTTTCTCACGGCCATGTCAATCCCGCCACGGGCCTGATGGAAAATACCATCAGCCCCATGGCGGGATTAACAGAGCCACGAGAGGAGAAGCTCTTTCTGTCTGCGCGGCTCTGACAGCCAACACTGAGGCTGCATGGAGGACACTGCAGAGCAGGGGGAGCCCCGCGGGATGCTTGATTATGCCACTGCCACGGCAGCAGCGGCAGCAGCAGGTTTGTAAGGTGTTAACTTAGCTGGGCTGCTGCTCAATGAATGCTGCGGTCCTGGGTAGAGCTGCCCCTGAGGACTGGCAGCGGCGGAAAAAACACCCGTCGGGCTGCATACATCTCCTTGGCGGCCCACATGTGGCCCTCGTCCCATAGTTTGAGGACCCCTGATGTACACATTGATGTGTCTGCTAGGTACTGGCCTATATATGCCTAATAGTGGTAGCAGGAGCTGTAGTGGTAGCTATGTAGCACATGTACAGGCCACGGCCAACACACACATTGATTGTGGGGTGGATGTGTTAAACAGTTGTATGTAGTTGAATCATGCAAACCAAGCTGTGCTGTGTATGGTTTTCCACAACCCAGGTGACTACACAACCATGGCCCCAGCTGAGGAGGAGGAGGTGCAATTGGCCGAGGATGTGCCAGAGCCCCAGCCCACAATATCTGGGGGCAGCACCAGCAATGGTGATGGGACCCAAAGCACACATGTGCAGCCTGAGCCAGAGGACCACACCCCAGACATCACTGCCACAGAGGGCTCCGAGGAGATCACAAGACACCACCCCATTCATGCACCAACGCCAGATGAAACCCCTCCACCAGAAATGGACCCAATCATTGAAGAGCTGCGGACACACACTGCTGCAGCACGGCGCAATGCAGAAGGTGGGTAACAGCATACCCCACGATCCCGACGGGGTTGTCCTAACATCCAGAAAATGATTGCATATTGCCCACATAGCATAGCGTTCTGATTTTGGGGAGTTGTCTTATGTCCTCTGTGATTCTACCTCCTGTAGCATGGCTTGTCAGGAGTCAGCATTTGTGAGGGGCTCACACACATGCACACTGTGCTTGCCCATATACCCCACATAAGCCCAAAGAGAAGAGCAATGATCGCAGGTCACCCAGACACCCTATGTGACAGAGACCTTGTCATGGGTATTGTCACGCAGTATCATTTGCCAACATAATCTGCAGTGTGCGCCAGCATTATAGAAATGGGGGCACCCCAGATATGTGTATGTGTGTCTTAGGCCCCCTCAGATCATCTGACCTATCCCAGACAAGCAGTGTGCAGACCTGGCATTGACATATTAAACTGTGGCAATGTGCCATGTGTGAGATCTGTGTTTCTCAGGACCCCTCATCCAGACCCCTTCCAGATATGGGGATGGCTCATGGGAGACACAGATCTAAACGTTGGTAGGTTTGGCAGGTATGACTGTTCTGCAGACTGCTCTTCTAGGATATGCGTGACATGTGTATGTGTGACAGTTGGTACTGGAGAGGAATCTCACATATCACCCTCTGTCCCACCCACAGGCACTCATCAGACACTCCAGCGTCTATACATGGCTATGGGAGAAAATACCAGGGAGCTGAGGATGATCTGGGAGTAGATGCGGTCGAGGGCGCTTGCCCGCATTGCGGATGCCATGGAGGACATTGTGGGCCTAATGCGGCAGCAAGCACCAGCACCAGCACCCATACCAGCACCAGCACCATCACCTGAGGCACCAGGACAAGGTGCAGTACCGCGGGGGGTGGTGTGCCGTGGGAGGCGCGGGCGGCCACACAGGAGGTGACTGTGGGTCTAATAAACAGCTGTTAACCAGTACATACGTGTGTTTTCCAATGTGTGTCCCTGTGTTCCCCTAGGTAGTGTGCAAATGCATGTTGTGTCCCGCACACAGGCCCCTCGATGGTGGGGTGTCTGTACTGGCAGGTAGCACTGCACAGACACCATCACATGCCATCTGTGCCATGCACTATGTCAGATCCCAGCCCCTGGGCTGCAGTGTGGCGGTTTACATATCCTCCCGGATTGCACAGGGGGAATGTCCTGGAGCTACATGTCCAGTGTTGGGAGCCGTCACAGTTTACATCCTGTCATACCCCCTATATTGGATGCACATGTGTGACCATTGTCCCTGCCTGCAACACTGCCTACGTGCCTGCCCCCCCACAAACGTATACGGTTACTCACCAACCATCCCTGTGACATGGTTGGTGAGTAACATCTATCTTGATATATTTCAATATGTAAATAGTTACCCATGTTCTCCAAGTTCTATTCCCTGTTATAATGTAAACCCAATTAGTCTTTTCTGATCTGAGTATTCCTTGTTAAATGTAAACCGCACTGATAACAAATAGTGCGGTATATAAGAATTGTTAAATAAATAAATAAATAAATGTATTGTCCCAGGACACACTCAACAGCTTTACCCCTGAGTAGCTCCTGGGCTCATCAGTACATATTACCCTGCCAGCACAGACGTACTGGTTTGCAAGTTCTACTATTGGCACACAGGCATGTTGCATCAGAAACGGTTCCCACACATTGCACACAGCATGCACGTGCCTCAGTATCCTGGGACGTCCTCTACATTGCAACATATCAGGATCCACCCTGGTCTCACACACCTACACACATTGTCAGCCCCCACGACTGCATGTGGAGCCAGTCCACGCATGATACCCATGTCTACCTTTACAACACATACCTGTCTACACACATATCCCATGCTTGCATCCATAGTGTGTTGCTAAGGGAGACACGTGACCATTTCGAGTTATGAAACAGTGTGTATATTGTACAAAAAGACAGAATATAAAACAATGGTACAGATAGGGACAATACCCATCACCCTCCCCCCCAAACACCCCCTCCTCCCCCCTGCCACCCCCACCTGCCCTATACACCCTCCTCCACCCCTCCCCCCACCCCCACATCAGCCACACCCTCTCCCTGCATGCTGCATGCCCAGTGATGGAACACAGGACAGCACAGGGCACATGTGTGGACGTCACAGGCGCCATCAATGACTCCTGGGACACCCTTCAGGGGATGGCCGCCGACAGGGCAGCCGCTCCACCTCGGCGGCCACCTGCTGAATGGCTCCTGCCAGCCACTGGTGTGAGTGCACTAAGAGATGCACACGCCGCTCCAAGGCATCCAGGGCCACATACAGGTCCTGCACACACCTGCCACCACACACACACATAGTGCCAGGGGTCTGTGTGGTGGCATGTGCATGCGACCTGTGTGTGTTCCTGGATGGTGGAGCGACATGGCGTGGCTGGCAGGAGCCCACAGTGACCTGTGCTGCACTGTGTTCGCCATCACTCTCCCACACCCACACATCCCCCTCCTCCCCCCACCACCTCCCACCCACCCTCCACACCCTCCTCCACCCCCCCCCCCCACATCCACATCATCCACACCCTCTCCCTCCCATGCCACCCACCCCTTCCATGCCCCCATCAGCCCCCTCCTCCGCTGCACTGTCCGCCGGCTCTTCATCCTCCTTCTCGGCCTCCACCTCAGCTTCCTCCTCCACCACCACCACCTCCACCTCTGTGGCATGGTGGGCAGGGGGGTGCCTCAGGGCATAGGCAGATGTGGTGGCCTCTTCATCGTTGTCACCACCCTCTGTGGAAGATGACAGTCATCAGCACATTATCATGTGTGTCACATAACACATGTACATATGCAGGCACCACACAAGCTAGTGGGCCAATGTGACATTTGTTACTGGGCAGCAACGTTGCCAATACTCACCGTCACGCTCTGACTGTGCCGCCCTCTGGAGGCGGGCAAGGTAATCATTGTGATGGAGCCGCAACTCTCGCCCCTTTTTCCGGAGATCCTCTACCTGTGGATGTGAAAACAATGTGTGGGGGCATCAGTGACTGCTTACCTCTGGTGGGTGGGCAACATAAACAAACATCTGTGTGGCCAGCATCTTGCTGCTCCTGCTCCACTGCTGTGTGTGTCATGTACAGCATAGTTACTCACCTGTAACAGGTGATCTCCGGGAACACCAGGAATAAGTCTTCACATGTGGGTAGCGTCGGTACCAACTGAGCCTGTGTGGGAACGCTCCCCAGCGTCCTATAGGAAAGCTTTTGGGAGCATCCCACAGTGCGTGCGTGCTGCCTTCCTGCCTTTCCCAACTGCCTCTCTCTAGTTGAGTTTAAAGCTGACACAAAGAGAGAGAGAGAGAGAGATAGGGAAAGAGAGAGAGAGAGAGACAACCCGCTAGGGGAGATGGGTGGGTTGTGATGACCTCATCCTGCTGTTCCCGGAGATCACCTGTTACAGATGATTAACTATGCTATCACCAGGAACAAGCAGGACGTAGTCGTCACATGTGAGGACACCCTAGATGTAGATGCCATGGAAGGATCCCCAGAGTGGTGAGGGCCTGTGGAGGGCTTCCACTTCCTCCCATGGATCTCTGGCATCCTGTAAGAGAGGCGGCTAGGAGTGGATTACGTATGGAAGAGGTGTTGGAGAGCAGCCTGACCAACCATAGCATGCCTGTGGGAGCCTTTATCCAAGCAGTAGTGGGCCTTGAACCGAGGACCAGGTAGCTCCTCCACAAATGTTGTTAATATAGACGGAATGGAGGTGAGCCCGAGAGGCTGCCATGACTCTCACATTGTGAGCGGGAACATGGGCCGCCAGTGAAAGGTGTTAGCTATGATAGATAAAAGGTAATACATTGAGCAATCCAGTTGGATAGAGATCTTTTGGAAACTGCTGTACCCAAATGCGAAGGATCAGAGACTCTGAATAGCTGAGAGGACCTTCTGTGTTGCTGGGTCCTCTGCAGATGAAAAGCCACAGCTCTTTTACAGTCCAAGGTATGAAGAGTCTTCTCTGCATTTGAAGCATGAGGCTGTTGAAAGACTACAGGTTACTAAACCTCTTGTTTCAAATGAAAGGAGGAATCTACCTTAGGCATGAAGTGTGGATGTGTCCTTAGGATTACCTTATCATGGTGAAACGGTGTGTAAGGTGGATCAGCCACTGGAGCTTGAAATTCACTGATACAACTTGCTGATGTGATTGCAAGAAGGTATTTTACTTTCCAGGACAGATACTTTAAGAAAGTAGTGTCTAAGGGCTCAGGAGGCTGCAGCATACGCTGGCCTAGAAGCAGATTGGGATCCCATGCCTCTGGAGGTGGTCTAAGGGGAGGTTTCGGTAGATGCAGGCCTCTCATGATTCTGGATATGAGAGGATGGGATGAAATGGGTTGTCCATTGATGGGTTCAGAAGGAGCAGCAATGGCACTTAAATGGACTCTGACTGACTCAGTTTGGAGACCATTGTTTGATAAGTAATGGAGTTCGTCCAAAACATGTTTATATACAGATGACAAGAGGGTTGAAGGTTTTTTGTTATCACCAAATGAAATGTCACGTCCACCTGATGGCATAGGACTGCCTTGTGGAAGGTTTCCTGGAAGCATAACGGACATCATGCACTTCCTGAGTGAGGGGAGGGCCAAAGCAGTTACAGCCTTCAGTAGCCAGGCTCTGAGGTGCAGAGACGGGGGGTTTGTATGCCATACATTCCCCTCCTCCTGGGACAGTAAGTCTGGAGCTGACCCTACGTACAGGGGTGGAACCTGGGACAGATGTAGAAGCAGAGGGTATCACACCTGGTGTTGCCAGCATGGGGCTATGAGAATCATGTTGCCTCTGTCCCTCAGGAGTTGGAATAGGGTCTTGGCAATCAAGGGAATGGTAGGAAAGGCATATAGGCATTCCTGCCCCCAGTTGAGGAGGACAGCATCCCTCTCTTGGCAGCCCTGAGCTGGGATACGTGAACAGAACCGGGTAGGTTTGGCATATGATAGACTTGCAAAGATGTCTGAATCTTGAGTTCCCCAGAGTTGCAATACTCTACAGAGTTGGTCCATGTGTAGAGATCCTTTGTACGGAAGCAGAACACGACTGAGTTTGTATGGCCAAGAGTTCTGATTGCCAGGGAGATAGACTGGCAGGAGATGGATCTGCTGCTCTCTGGCAAACGACCACAGTTGAAGAGCTTCGTTATAAAGGGACAGAGAGCCTGTTCCTCCTTGTTTGTTCACATAGACCATGGCTACCTGATTGTCTGCGTAAAGTAGTATTCTATTGGCCTGTAGAAGGGAATGGAATACATGAAGAGCCAGGCAAATTGCTCAGAGCTCAAACAGATTGATATGGAAATGACTCTCCTGACAATTCCAGGTGGCTTGGGTGGAGGTGTCCAGTAGATGTGCAGCCCACCCCACTTTGGAAGCATCTGTTGTTAATGTGATCAGAGGAGGGGTTTGAAGGAAAGGTGACCCCTCCAACAGGTTTTGTGCTGACCGCCACCAGTCCAGGGACAGGGTATGGCGGTTTGAGTTTACTATCACATCTGAGAGACAGCCTGTTGCTTGCGTCCACTGGGAAGAGAGGGCCCATTGGGCTGGTCTCATGTGGAGACAAGCGTAGGGGACCACATGCACCGTAGATACCATGTGACCCAGCAGCTGACGCATCTCTCGAGTCGAGAGGTGAGTCTTTTGTAGTGCTGTCGAAACAAGTTGCACAATGCGAGGACAGCGAGGCTGAGTCAGGTAGGTCTTTGGCAGTCTGGTATCTAGCCTTGCTCCTATGAACTCCAGCAATTGCATGGGAGTCAGAAAGGATTCCTGGAGATCTCTGACAGGGCCTAGATCAGGGGTCTCAAACACGCGGCCCGCGGGCCGAGAGCATCTTGTGCGGCCCGCGAAGTACCGGCGAGTAAAAAAAAAAAAATTCCAAACTTGCCGCCGCAGTATTAAGCGTCCCGTGGGCCCCTCTGCCTGGTCCTCTCCTCCCTGCAGTATCAGCTCCAAAAGCGGCGGCTTTCAGAGCCGCGAAGAGAGAGAGTTTCTCTCGCGCGGTTCTGAAGAGCAGCGCGAGAGTCTTCAGAACCGCGCGAGGAAAAACTCTCTCTCTCTTCGCGGCTCTGAAAGCCGCCGCTTTTGGAGCTGAATGCTGCAGGGAGGAGAGGACCAGGCAGAGGGGCCCGCAGGACGCTTAATACTGCAGCAGCAGCAAATATACATTTTTTTTCATCTAATTTGGCTGATGGTGGGAGGGGGGTTAGGACTGGTAATGGGGGGGGGGGGCTAGGACTGGTAATGGCCTATGAGGGGGGTAACTGAAAATGGGGTGATGGGGGGGGGTTTAGGACTGGTAATGGCCTATGAGGGGGTCACTGAAAATGGGGTGATGGGGGTAACACTGAAAATGAGGTGATGGGGGGGGGGTTAGTACTGGTAATGGCCTATGAGGGGGTAACTGAAAATGGGGTGATGGGGGTAACACTGAAAATGGGGTGATGGGGGGGTAGTACTGGTAATGGCCTATGAGGGGGTAACTGAAAATGGGGTGATGGGGGTAACACTGAAAATGAGGTGATGAGGGGGGGGGGTTAGGACTGGTAATGGGCTATGAGTGGTAAGACTGGAAGTGGGCTATGGGGGGTTAGGACTGGTAATCGGCTATGGGGGGGCTAGGACTGATAATAGGCTGGGGGGTCTGCTAGGACTGGAAATGGGCTGAGTGGAAGGGGGGCTTGAAACTGCAAATGGCTGATGGGGAGGGGGGCTTGGAATGGAAATGGGCTGTGAGGGGAGGGAGCTAGCACTGGAAATGGGCTGATGGGGGGGAGCTACGATTGGAAATGGGCTGATGGGGGGCTAAGACTGAAAATGGGCTGATGCAGTGACTAGAAGGGAGGGGGTGCTGTGTGGGACTGGAACTAGAAGGGAGCTGATGTTGGGGGAGGATTAGAATGGGATGGAGCTGGGAGAGTGAAATGGAGAGGGGAAAATATTTTGTGTGGGAGGGAAGACAAATCTACAATTGGCCAGGTAAGTGGGGATTGAGGATGGAGGGGTAAAATTTGAGTGGATGAAAATAGGAATGAGGAAAGAGCAAAAGGAGAAAGATTAATATGTTAAAGCAGATGTAGAGGGAGAATGGAGAAAGCTAGAAGAGAGAAGGACAAATGGACAGCAGACGATGGAGAGTTAGCAGAAGGCACGAAGAAACCAGAAGAAAGTGGCTGGAACTGAAAAAAATGCACAAAAGGTAGAAAAATATCTTTATTTTGAATTTATTAACTGGAATATGTCAGTTCTGGGAAATGTGCATCAATAACATCTGCGCTTTGTTTAGTACAAGAGGAAATTAATTTATAGTTTTATTTCTACAGTGTTGTTGTACATTCCAAGTTTGGCTTTTGGGGGTCCCAGTTTAAATTGTCTTGTTTCTAAATTTTGATTCCTTGTTTGGTGATGGTGTATTCTGCATGTGTAACTGAGCTGAGGTATTCTGTTTATGTAATTCCTATTTGACATTGCTACTTGTTCTCTGTCCCCAGTAGGTCATGTATTGTTATTCTCTGAAATGTATTGATTTAATATTTGCAGTGTTGCCTTTTGATAGGTAGGGTATGGTGCTTTGTGAGTCCTGGTAGTGCTGTTAGGATATGGCGGGTTTGCTATGGGTTCTAAATGGGCAGTGTTTGTTTGTAGTAGTTCCTAATGTGCCTGGCGGTTGCCACTGGATTATAGTAATGTAGAAATCTTTTAGTCTTTCTTTATTCATGCACTCATTAAGAGGCATGTTTACTAAAAGTTAGGGTATGGTAACATTATGCAAATATTTATGCAAATGAGGTCCCTTATGCAAATGAGGTCCCACATCTCATGCGGCCCCCGGGTTATTTTACAAGTCCTCATTTGGCCCTCAAAGCAATTTGAGTTTGAGACCCCTGGCCTAGATATTGGAGTCCACGCATTGTGCAATAGCGTGACAGCAGTGCAAATAGCGCCCTTTAGTAAACGTACCCCATAGTCTTCTTCTTGCTTATTAACAGCATTATTCACAGGTGCATCTCAATCCACTGGGGCTTCCTCTCCTGCCTCACTTTATCATATTATATCATAGGTGCTCAGATCCATGGTGCCTCACTACTTTTTACTCTTGCTGCTAACTCTTCCCAGTCTTTTCCCTTCATTCATACAATTTTAACTTCCAAGTCGAAATCACAAACTATCTATTTTCTTTAGTGGCCTGAATCATCTACCCCTCTCCCTCCCACTAGAATAGTTATGGGGTGAAGGTTCAGCCAATAGGAAGAGGGATACACATTTGCAGGAACTGAGGTATAAAATTACCTTAAAAATTCCTGAAGAGCCACAAGTTTCCCATCTGTCCTCCCATGAGATATCTTATATTTAATGGGTTAGGTATGGTCAGAGTTTATGATTTTTGGAATAAAATCCCCTGTAAGTCTCAACATTTGGATATGATTTTCAATAGGAGTGGGTTGTCATGATTGTTGATTACTCAATGCAGCACTGCTGGAAGAACTGGTGAATCGACCATGCTGTTAACCCCTTTAAAGTTCCATAGATCAAGGCAATTGGGCATTACCACAGGTGAAAAGATGGATGGAGAGCGCTGTTAGGCAATTAACATCTTTTCACCTGTGGTAATTGGCCACCTCATCATAGCTAGATTAGCACCATTCAGCTGGCTAATGGTGGTAGTAGAAAATCATGAGGCAAATCACCCCATGTGAACTAGGACTGGAAATGTCTGATGGGAGGGCTAGGATAGGACTGGAAATGGCTGATGGTGGACTAGGATTGGAAATGGGCTGATGCGGGGGATGGAGAATGGGATTAGGAGGAAGCGGATTCTGAGTGGGGCTGTAACTAGAAGGGAGCCTATTTTGGGGGAGGACTAGAATGGGATGGGGCTGGGGGAGTGAGGAAGGAGATGGGAAAAACTATTTTGTGTGGGAGAGAAGAAAAATCTACGATTAGCCGGGTATTGGGAGAATAAGTGGGGATTGAGGATGGAGGGGTAAAATTTGAGTGGATGAAAAAGGAATAAAAAAGAAATGGAGGAAAGAGCAAAAGTGGAAAGATCAGTATGTTAAAGCAGATGTAGAGAGAGAATGGGAAAAAACCTAGAACAGAGAAGAAAGGACAAATGGACAGCAAACAATGGAGAGTTAGCAGAAGACACAAAGAAACCAGGCGAAAGTGACTGGATCAATTGCAATTGAAAAATGAAATGCACAAGCAATTAAAGGTAGAAAAATACTTATTTCTTTTGAATTTATAAACTGGAATATGTCAGCTCTGAGAAATGTGCATCATTAACCTCTTTGCATTTTGTTTAGTACAAGAGGAAATTAATTCATAGTTTTATTTCTGCAGTGTTGTACATTCCAAGTTTGGCTTTTGGGGTTCCCAGTTTAATTATTGTCTTTCTATTTCTAAATTGTGATCCCTTGTACTTTGTTTGGTGATGGTCTATGTTCTGCATGTGTAACCGAACTGAGGTATTCTGTTCATGTAGTTTCTATTTGACAGTGCCACTTGTTCTCTTTCCCCAGTAGGAGATCTATTGGTATTCTTTGAGATATATTGGTTTAATATTTGCAGTGTTGCCTTTTGATACGTAGAGTATGATGTTTTGTGAGTCCTGGTAGTGCTATTATGATATGGCGGGTTTGCTATGGGTTCTAAATGGGCAGTGTTTGCTGTACTTCCTAATGTGCCTGGCATTTGGCAGTGGAGTACAGTAATATAGAAATTTGGTATTCTTTCTTTAACCATACACTCATTAAGAGGCATGTTTACTAAACGTTAGTACATGTTAACATTATGCAAATATTTATGCAAATGAGGTCCATTATGCAAATGGAGCCCACAATGAGTCTAAGCACTGGCCCCGCACCCTCCTTGGGCTGCCCTTGTAGGTCAGGGTCCCTATTTGATAGCCTGAACACCTAGCAGTAGTATAGTGAGAATATCACAAAGGCCATCAGAGCTACCTTTTTAAACCTAGACATCCAGTGGGGCAGGAGCAACTGGGAATGCTTCTGCCCTACCCACTAGACACTGGATTATCGCCAGTTAGTGCTGGTGGGATCTTGTGCTGGAAGGATATGTTTGGAGGGGTATGTGTTGGAGAATTTGGAGATGAGGCTATTATTGCTTGCATAGGCCCTTTTAAATAGCTCCCCAGAAGCACTGGGCTGCACATTAGTAGCCCAAAGCTCCCAGGGGGGAAAAATAACATCAGCTCAAGCTGTCTTTATTTTTCCAGGAATAACACAGCTTGAAAAATTAAACGTGCAAGCTGTATGATTTGATTTGCATATTAATGAAGTGCTTGGCATGCATTTACATGCTTTGCATCTCATTATTATTCTAGCTTACATTTTGGTAAAATAGCATAGATTAAAGGAAAATAACACATGATTTTTGCCATTAAATACTCATTTGCCAAGAATCATGCATTATTCACTTAACGTACATTAGTAACTACCTTGCTCGGTCATAAGAATTATCCCACAGGATGACAGATTGAGAAATGCTAATTCTTTTGAGAACCTGACAGGTATTTGTCATCTGGACTGGCCACTGCTGGAAACAAAATAGTGGACTTGATGGACCTTTGTTCTGATCTAGTATTTCATATCTTAAAAAGAGTATTTCTTGCCATTGGTTTACTTATGAATAGAAAATTCAAAATGATCATCTATGATCAAAATGGTGATATCTAGAAATTGTAGGAACTTGCTGCACATATGAACTTTAAATTAGAATCATTGAGATTTAACTACTCAAAAATAGTTCCATTCCAGATCATTAGAATGTCATCTATAAAATTGGCACCACAGTAGAATAGAATCTTTATAGGGATAACTTGGCAAAAATAACTTTTCAAAATTGCAAACATAAAGGGGTATGTTTACTAAACCTTCTTAATGTGCGCCCGGCGTTAGTGTGCAGGCTGCCATATAAGGAGTGGGCGGTCTGGTCAAAAAGTAACAAATACGCACTAATGTGCGCAGTGCACAATATCGCACGGAAAGGGAGCAGCGTGTGTCAACGCGCGTAAAGCCTAAGTAGGTGCGCTGAGCTGCAAATATAGCAATAGAGGTGTAGTACAATGGTTAGTACACTAACTGATGCTGCAGGGGTCCTGACTTCGGTTCCCAAGTGGGCCAGATGAATAATAATACTTTTACCCAGTGCTGTCTGAGGCATGTGCCAGTTTTATTTAAATCTGTGCTGCCAGCAAACACACCCTCAAAGTGCCGTAACATAAGGTGCCGCATAAGGCACTCCAGAGGGCATATCATAAAGTGCACTGTCTGCCAAGGCACCCTATAATGTTGCCCATGGGGAGCCTTATAAGGCGCTGTATAGGGTGTTGTACACGGTGCCCTATGAGGCACCGCAAGGTTACAGCACTGTCTCTGATGGCAGCACTGCGCATGTTAATGCATGGAAATCCTAAGTAGGTGCGCTGAGCTGCAAGCATAGCAATAGAGGTGTAGTAAAATGGTTAGTACACTGACTGATTCCTGAGTTCGATTCCCAAGTGGGCCAGATGAATAATAATACTTTTACCCAGTGCTGTCTGAGGGGGGGTGGGGGTTGGGGGGGTAGGGGGTGTGGTGGGTGGGGGGGATGGGGGGGTGGGGTGGGGTGGGGGTGGGAGGGGTGGGGGTTGGGTGTGTGTGTGTGGGGAGGGTGGGTGGGGTGGGGGTGTAGGTGGGGGGTGGGGGTGGATGCCTGTATGGACCCATTGGCAGATTATGTAGTACCACCCAACCTGCCCTCTGGGGCTCAGGATCTCCCACCAACAGATTCACATTCCTGCAATGGTGGCGGTAGAGGGGACCATCTACCTCAGTCCAGCTGGGCAGTCCTGTACACAGCCATACAGCAACAGGAGAGAGACAGTAGGGTTGGAGATGCTCAGCTGCCCCCACCACTATCTGACACTCTCCAGCAGCAAGCACAGTGAATCCCCAGCTGCCGCACACTGCAAGGTATACCAGCCATACACATACTAACTGCAAACAATGTGCTAGCTAGTCCATAGTGCATATTACTGGGGAAGATGTGTGCACCCAAAACTGGGATGTGAGCACACCCACAGAGCAGATAGATCAGTGATTGGGGCCCAAAAAAAGAAAACCCATATATATCACTTAGATGAAATACTATGTAGCACTATGGGGGAACCTAGCCATGCCGTGGTCACTGCTCAGTCAGGGTGGGAGTGACCTTCCAGCAGGACATGCTGTGGCCACCCTGTCCATGCAGGTGGCGGCCAGACACTACAATGTCCCAACCATTGCCCTGAGCCATGTGCTGATGCATCCTGCCCAGGCCGCCCTGTCCAGGCTATACCCACAGTACCTTGCTCCTCATTATGCACATAGGCAAGCTAACACTGGACACAGTGTAAACAGTGTGGGCTGAGTATGGTGTGGGCAACCACCACACACTGGATGGACATACACTCCCACACCTATGCCAGCACTGTGCAAATAGAGGCTCTTGGCAGCCCTGGCCACCTCGCCAGTCCTGGGCACAGCACAGGCATGGCTATGGTACACAATACTGTTGGGGTCACTCCCCAGGGTGGTAAACACTGTCAAACACCAGACCTGATACACACTCCGCAGACATCAGAGAGGTTGGTATGATACAGCTAAAGAGCAGATTGTGCTTAACTTATGGATTGCTATCTGCCAGTAATCATAGCAACCTTTTGATATATGTGTACCATATCCCCAGGTTTAGGGTGGCATTGCTACGGTATGCAGAGGCTAGTATTGGGGGCTTCACACAGGGCCCGCCATCCTGCCTCTACAGGTGGCTTTGGATGATGGAGCCTGTGGGTGCAGGTGTGTCTGCCCCTGTTGGCCGCTGCTCTGGGAAGAGGTTCCCAACTCCAGTCCTGGTGGGCCACACACTGTTCGGGTTTTCATGCTGTCCCTCATGTATATGCATGAGATAAATCTGCATACCATGGGGGCGGCACATGGAAATGCAGCACAGGCATCTTTATTGGTGACAGCATGACACCTGCATGGTGTGTGGCCCTCCAGGACTGCATTTGGGAGACTCTTCTCTGGGTACTGTGCATATGTATGGTGTCTGTGTTCTGTGGGGTAAAATATGGGCGTTTGACGCATGGTTCTGTTCTCTGCACTAAAGGTTCGGTCTTTACTTCCACAGTTTAGTAGTGGGTAAAATATGGGGACTGGGTTGTCAGGAGTCACAGCTGGGGCTTGAACCTGAGACTGTCTGCTCTTGAACACACTGTCCGTGTGTGCTGCACCACACTGTGGCCACAGTGCTTTCCCTAGAGATGCCATGACTGTTTGTCACAACATAAAAAAACAGACAACTCCACTAATTTAACCAAGTGTAGCAATTGAATTACGTTGCACTAGAACAAGCTAACAATACTGTGGTGACAAGGGAGCACAGACCTCAGACAAAACCCCAAGTAGTCAGTAATACTTCAAAACCGGAAATACCGGATATCAGTAAACCAAGGGGAGAAAATAGCATCAATGGTCTGTGACCTACCCCCACCATCCATCAACAGTATTGAAAAGCTTATTAGTAAATACAATCCTGATGGGTCCAGGCATGTTTTTTAAAGAATGCCTTTGTTCAGAGGGGTTATCCCGTGAAGGTAGTAGAACGGGCCTATAAGCGGGCGTTATATAACGACAGAAGTTGGTTGCTAGCTCCTAAGGAGAAGCCGGTACATCAGGAAGAGTGTGTGAATTTTATTTCTAGATACTCACCTTTCAGTATGCAGATTCAACGAATCTTACGGCGGCATAGTAATGTATTGCAACCTCTGCCTGGCCTAGAAAACAAGAACATCCGTTGGTATGGCAGCGGAATCGGAACTTTAAAGAGCTTTTGAGCCCTTCTAGGTATTCGAGTGTGGAACAGATTGAGAAGCCAGGGACGGCACGTCCGATGTGGTGAATGTGCATGCTGTGGGGTCTTCTGGGAGACGGATCGTTTTGTGTATGCTGGGAAAGTTTACTATTTAAAATCATGTACTTCCTGCAAATCGGATTACATTGTGTATGGGATTTTCTGCCCGTGTCGGCTCCTATATATTGGGAAAACTATTCGTCCATTATATATACGCCTGGGAGAACATCGCAGCAGGTTGCGCTGTAAGAGACGGGAGGCGCCATTGGTTAGCCATTGTTTAGAGTTTGGCCATGCATTTACTGATTTGCTGTGCTTTGGTATTGAACGAGTACTCCAGGGTTCTAGGGGGTTATCTCGGGAGCAATTTTTGATACTTCGTGAGCAGCGGTGGATAATTTTGCTTCACACGGTTGCCCCTGGGGGATTAAATTTTACTATTGATTGGCAGGCCTGTATGTGAGGGTTCTTTTTGCGTGGAAGTGATTGGTTTGACAGCTGTAATGGGAACATGGTTTTGTGTAGACTTATTGGATAATTTAGGTGACAGGGTGATGACATCAGACGCCATGAGTTGGATATTTAACCTGGCTTGTGGATGTGAGAAGGAATGTGAGTTGAGCTCTCTGATGTGTACGTGTATTCGGTGCGGGCATGGTAAGAACTCTTGGCTTTGCTTAGTTCTGGATTGAAAATGAAGTAGTTGGTATGTAGTTGATATATTTAGCACTTTCTTTTTATTGTTTTATTTGTTTTTATAGTTCACCCCCCTGAAGCAGCGTCTGCGAAACGCTAAGAGGGACGTCTGATGTGGCGTCGGGGTTGATATCTAATGCCATCTTATGCCATCTTATATTTGTGTGATTTATGACTGTTTGTCAGACAGAGCCTGTCTGTTGCGGTGCACGGCACCCACCTGAAGAGGGCTAGGCCACGGTCTGCTGTGGACAGCAGCCATTGCCCCCTCCACCACCAGTACCCCTCCGCCACCATACTGACATGCCATTCTGCTGGTGGTGCTGGTGGTGCGCTGTTTCGGGCCATCCAGTGTGCGGGTAGGCGGCTGCCTATGGTGCGGGTTCTGGGGTAGGGGTGCCTGCATAGGTGTCCACGCTTCCCCCCAGCACCGCCTGCCACTGTTCTGTGCCCTTAGGGGTCCCTACTGGGTACTATCCCCTGTGACACTGTGGGAAGCACACTCGTGCCCATGCTGGGCCCTCATCAGTTGCTGTCTGGCTGCTGTACTGTTTCAGCATTCCTATGGGCCACCTAGGCATCACCCTAGTCTGCACTGTGGCCCAGCTGCAGTACAGCATGTGCCGTCTGCAGCCCTCTATGTCCCCTTTCCCAGCATCTGTCCAGTTGTCCATTCTGACATGCCCGCCCTGCCGTTGTGGCACATGTGCATGCCATAGGAAACCTGTCCAATGGAGAGGGAAACCCTGATGGGCGCAATTGCACTGTGGGATCAGTCACCTTGTATGGGGACGGAGCGTAGACCCTTAGAAAATTCATATCTTTTTTTTTGGAGCTTTCTCGGGAGTGCTTTTTGATGTTTCCCATTGCCCAGCTTGGTTATGTTTTTTTTTTAATTTTGTTGGGGTCATTTTCACTGTTTATTTGCACTTTTGTTCCGTGCACATGTATCACACTTATTACTTTTTGTAGGTTTCCCTGGTTTTGCTGTACATTGCTGACAAAAATGGTTTCTCTTCACTTTAAATCAGCTCTAACGCCAGGGTTTCACTGGCGTTAGTTTTGAGCCTCAGATTTCACATTGTTAGTGTACGTGGAGCCTCTCCCCTCCCACTCTCCACCCATTGACCCCTTCTCTCCGCCCCTGGGGAGCCTTCCTCCGCCCTCCGGGAGCCTTTCTCCGCTTTCAATGCTTGTTTGTGCCTCTGCGCGCATTAGCGCGCGCTAAGGTACCTCTGTGCCCGCTAAAGCACCATTAACGCGCGTTAAGGTACCTTAGCACGCGGTAACGTCACAGAGCGCACATTAAGACGGTTTAGTAAACATACCCCAAAGAGTGGCAATATTGTGGGCCATAATGGCCCCATT
Organism: Ichthyophis bannanicus; assembly: GCA_033557465.1. NCBI lineage: Eukaryota > Metazoa > Chordata > Amphibia > Gymnophiona > Ichthyophiidae > Ichthyophis > Ichthyophis bannanicus. The sequence goes on from CM066032.1 coordinate 1,473,957,207, forward strand.
TCAGTTCCCAGGATCTGGAAATAATCTGAAAGTAATTTTAAACAAAAAAATAAGCATATATCCTATGGAGAGCTTCTGAAGAGTCCAGAAAAAATGTATATGATATCCAAAACTGTGATTCAGTATCAATAGTTATTAGAGTAAGGCCTGTGCATGCATGAGGAAAATTATCCTAGACTATTGTCATATCAGCTGATTATTAATGTACAAAGGGTCATTGAAAAATGTCAACAAACACAGACAATGGCACAAATAAAGACCCTTCTGAAGAAATCATTGGAGGACCTGTTGGAGTTTCAAGTATTTTATGTATTTAGGCAAAATGTACACTAGTATTATTAGATATTTTAGTTTCAAAAAAGATTGCTTTGTTGGAGTTAAAACCCTTCACTAAAATCTGCTGATAAGAAGACATCATCTACTAATTTCTGGATTGACATCATAGGGTCTGAGTTCACTTGAAAACAAAAATTGTTGTTAGAAGTATCCATGATAATAATTGAGTCTCCCTTCTCCCTTTTAGCTGGCCTAAAGGTCAATAGGCAGATTAGGATACTTAGGCCTTAAATACTGCTGTATTTGGGTTAAATCTTTATTTACTATTTGGTGAATATTGTATGAGTGGAGGAGTAGCCTAGTGGTTAGAGTACTGGCTTGGTAACCAATGCAACCAGGGTTCAATTCCCACTAGCACTCCTTGTGACCTTGGGCAAGTCACTTAACCCTCCATTGCCTCAGAAGAAAGGCCTGACAATCTACTTCTGGTGACACTGCCAAGAAAACCCAGGAGCTTCTGGGTCACCAGGAGTCAGGACTGACTCAAAGGCACACATTGCATTGCATTGAATATTGTATATACAGGTGTGGTTAACATAACTTGCACCCTTGCAGTTCAATTCCTTAATGTCCAATGTTCAAGTGCCAGTGAAATGGCTTCAGACTATATATGCACACATAAAATAATCAAAGAAAACAATTAAAAAAGGGAATAGTCTAAAAACTGGATCATTGCCAGGACATGATTATTATATCCACAAAAAGCTCCATTCTAAACGAGTCCACAGGGCTTGTATCAATATATCTCTCTCTATATATAAAGCAGTAAACAAAAAGGAGACAAGGATCTCAGAATACCACAGGGTAATTACCTTAAGCACAAGGTACCAAAGTACTCAGGCCATGGCATACCCTAAGCACATCAATGATCCTAAAAATCTCCTTTAATTATAGATTAAATCACATTTTTATTCTTGGAATAAATTAGTTTCATTCTTCTTATATGCAATTTCATATTAGCGCCTCTCTTCCTGCAGAGCAGAAAACAAACTTACTCAACCATACATAACCTATTCAAAATATTGGTCAGAGCGAGACAACCAATATAGCGGCACTTCCCAAGATCACAAATTCTGCAGTAGCACTTATCTCAATATCGACTTCCCTGAGCACATCTCAATATCAACTTTTTTTTTGTGGATGTAGGAATTTTTCTTCATTCTGCAATTGGCATTTTCTGGAAGGACAAGTTTATTGGAACCCTTATAAACAATTCAAATCAGTTTGAACAGAAGAACCACATTCCCATTGTCATAAAATTAGATGCACCTGAGATCAATTGATAGCACTCATATGACTTGAATCAACCAATGAATGATGGCTCTAATGTTTAAAATGGCCACATTCACTCCCTATTTCATTATCACAATGGTGAAGACATGAGAAAAGCCATTATCACCAAACATCAAAATTCAAAGGGTTACAAAGACTTCTCCAAAGACCTTGGGATGCCTGTGTCTACAGTTCACAATGTTATTATGACGTTTTCTGCTCATGGAACTGTCAAGAACTTCCCAGGATGTGGTGGGCAGAACAAAATTACAAAGCATGTAGATAGCCATGGCCTAATGGAAGACAGCCAACATGGCTTTAGAGAAGGAAGATCTTGTCTTACTAATCTTATGTTTTTTTGAAGGTGTGAATAAACAGGTGGACAAAGGTGAATCGGTAGATATAGTGTATCTGGACTTTCAGAAAGCCTTTGACAAGGTCCCTCATCAGAGACTTTTGGCAAAACTAAAAAGTCATGGGATAGGAGGCAGTGTAGTATTGTGGATCCGAAACTGGTTAAAAGATAGAAAGCAAAGAGTAGGGCTAAATGGCCAATTTTTCCAATGGAAAAAGGTGAATAGTGGAGTACCCCAGGGATCTGTGCTGGGTCCGCTGCTTTTTGACATATTCATAAATAACCTGGAAAAGGGAATAACGAGTGAGGTTATCAAATTTGCAGATGACACAAAACTATTTAAAGTTGTTAAAAACCAAGAGGATTGTGGAAAATTGCAAGAGGATCTTGATAAACTGGAAGACTGGGCATCCAAATGGAAGATCAAATTTAATGTGGACAAGTGTGAAGTTATGCACCTAGGAAATAACAACCCAAACTATGGTTACACGATGCAAGGTTCCACATTGGGAACCACCACCCAGGAAAAAGATGTAGGCGTCATCTTCGATAACATATTAAAACCCTCTGCCCAGTGTGCAGTGGCAGCCAAGAGAGCAAATAGAATGCTAGGTATCATAAGGAAAGGAATAGAAAATAAAACAAAGGATATTATAATGCCTCTATATCATTCCATGGTGTGACCGCACCTTGAATATTGTGTGCCATTCTGGTCGCCGTATCTTAAAAAGGATATAGCGTTATTAGAAAAGGTACAGAGAAGAGCCACCAAAATGTTAAAGGGGATGGAAGACTACTCCTTTGAAGAGAGGCTAAAAAGGTTAGGGCTCTTCAATCTGGAAAAGAGACGTTGAGGGGAAATATGATAGAGGTCTATAAATTAATGAATGGAGTGGAACGGGTAAACGTAGATCAATTGTTTACATTATCAGAATATAGAAAGACTCAGACATGCAATGAAACTACAGGGTAAACTATTTAAGACAAATAAGAGAAAATATTTTTTTCACTCAACGTGTAATCAAACTCTGGAATTTGTTACCAGAGGATGTAGTAAAGACTGTTAGTGTAGCTGGGTTTAAAAAAAGGTTTGGAAAAGTTCCTGGAGGAAAGGTCCATAAACCATTATTAAAAAGGGAGCCAGGATATCAATGCTTGACCCGAAACAAGCATTGTGGAACCTGTGTCTTTTGGGGAAACTGCTAGGTACGTATGACCTAGATTGGCCACTGTTGGAAACAGGATACTGGGCTTGATGGACCTTGGTCTGACCCAGTGTGGCATATCTTATGTTCTTATAAAATGAATCCAAGAAGCCTTCAAAAGTTAGTATGAACTGCTGGAAAAACACCACATACAACATTCAAAGAATTTAAGGCTGACCTGGAGCAATCTGGAGTGGTGGTTTCTTCCCGCACGGTATACCTTGCACTAAACAAAGAAGGACTTTATGGGTGAAGGCCAAGAAAGACCCCACTGCTCAAAGACAGACATAAAAAGGCACGCCTGATCTTTGCCCAAACTCACCTTGAGAAACTGTAATCCTTCTGGGAAAATGTTCTATGGACAGATGAAACCAAACTTCAGCTCTTTCGTGATTTAGAGCAGCGATAAATTTGTAGGTGAAGTAATGAGACTTATAAGAAAAAAAGAAGAGCCTTCCTACAGTTAAGTATGGTGGAGGTTCCATGAGGTTGTAGGGCTGTTTTGTTGTCTCAGGAATTGGATGACTGGAACGTATTAAAGGAATCATGAATTCAGAGGACTACGAAGGTATTTTGGAGCAAAATGCGCTACCTAGTGTCAGAAAGCTAGGTCTGGGTCGAAGGTCATGGGTTCTCCAGCAGGACAGTGACCCAAAACATACATCCAAAAGTACAAAAGAATGGTTAAAAAGGAACAAATAGTTTTAAACTGGCCAGCAATGAGTCCTGATCTCAATTCAATCGGAACCTTTGGAAAGAGCTGAAATCTGCAATTGATAAATGGAATCCTGGAAAAATTCATGAGCTGGAACAAATTGCAATTGAAGAGGGGGAGAAACTACCAGCAGACAAATGTAAAAAACATATAGAAACATTTGGAGACTGTCATCATTGCCAAGGGTTATGCAAAAAATTAGTGAAGGGTGCCATTAATCCTGTCCAGGTCATATTTAGGGGTATGTTTACTAAACCTTCTTAATGTGTGCCCAGCGTTAGTGTGCAGGATGCCATATAAGGAGTGGGCGTTTCAGTTTAAAGTAGCAAAACGGGATTAGCGCGTGATAACGCACTCTGCTGCGCACATTATCGGGCAAAGCGCCGCTAAGTGCGTTACCGTGCGGTAATCTTAAGTAGGCGCACAGACATCCAAACATAGAAACAGAAGTGTAGCACAATGGTTAATACACTGACTGATGATACAGGGGTCATAAGTTCAATCCCCCAGTGTGCCTAATGCATAAGGTTGGTTGAGGCATCAGCTTTGACATTTAAGTATTGCTGCCAGCAAACCACCCTCACATGCCGTAACCTAAGGTGCCGCATAAGGCACCCTATAAGGCACTCCATAGGGCACATTATAAAGTGCACTGTCTGCCACGGCACCCTATAATGTCCCCTATAAGGCACTCCATAGGACACCTTATACGGACTGTAACCATAAGGTGCCTCAAAAGGCGCCTTAAAGGGTGCCTTCTGAGGCACCTTATGGTTACAGTACCCTGAGGGTGTTTTGCTGGCAGCACTAATGTACACTAAAAAAAAGACAATGCTTTGGACAGCCGTATCAAATAACCCCTACTGTGGGTTTGAACCCATGACCTTTGGCTCCACAAGTAGTGAAGCAACCAGTGGGCTAGAGCTCCACAGCTGCTAGCAAATCCCTGGCTGGCTGCAGAAGGACTGCACGTCACCATACAAACAGTCTGCTGTGGTCACCAGGATAGGGTTAACCCACCCATACCCATGATGCACTGCACATGCAAATCAGCAGTCTACAGATGATCACAAGATGGGGTATGCACCCCCATAGCACCTCGGCCTGGTAGGGGGAACTGACCGTGTGTGGTACTGGCACAGAGTTGCTACACACCGTCACATTGTGCAGGTACTGCACTCACCCTGAGGATGAGGTGGGGCACCCAGCACCAAGTCCACAGCAGAGATAGGCCATGCTGCAGGCCCCCAGCAGTGCTTATGTGTGAGATAGGTAGTTTCTGCAGACACACCTTGGATATATCTGTATGTCTCAGCCAGGTTTAGCCCCTATGGACCCCTAGGAGGATTATGTACCACCACCCTCCTCCTCCAGGGCTGAAGGTGGTAAACAGGGTCTCCCACCAACAGATCCACATTCTACCTCTCTGCAATGGTGGCAGTAGAGGGGACTATCAAGCCCAGTGCTGCTGGGGAACAGACACCCTACAGGGCAGTCAATGCAGCTCTGTACACATCCATAAGGCAATAGCAGGCAGACATTAGGCCTGGATATGCTAAGCTGCACACCATCACTATCTGATATTCTCCTGCAGCAAGCCTTCAGCCGCTGCACCCTGCAAGGCATTCCATCAAGACACATACCAGCTGCAGACAGTCTGCTAGCTAGTCCATAGTGCATGTTCCTGGTAGAAATGCATGCACCCAGAGCTGGGATGTTAGCATACACACCAAGCAGATAAGTCAGTGACTGGGCCCCAAAAACCCCCCCATAAATATCACATGAGAGAAATGCTATATTGCACTACGGGGGAGCCTAGCCATGCCGTGGTCACTGCTCAGTCAGGGTGAGAGTGATCTCCCAGCAGAACATGCTGTGGCCACCCTGTCTGTGCAGGTGGTGGCCGGGCACTACAATGTCCCAGCCAGTGCCCTATGCCCTGTGCAGATGCATCCTGGCCAGGCCACCCTGTCCGGGCTATACCCATGGTACCTTGCTTCTCATTATGCACATTGGCAGGCCAATACTGGCAACAGTGCTGGCAGTGTGGGCTGTGGAGGGTGTTTGCAGCCACCACACACTGGATAGACAGACACACACTCCCACACCTATGCCAGCATTGTGCTACTATAGAGGTGTTTAGCAGCCCTGGACACCAAACCAGTTCTGGGCACAGTGCAGGCATGGATATGGTACGCAATACTGTTGGGGGTCACTCTCCAGGGTGCAAAACAGTGTCAAAGACCAGGCCTGAAGCACACTCCACAGACATCAGAAAGGTTGCTATGATGGAGCTCAATCAGCAAACTGCTTAACGTAGGAATTGCTATCTGCCAGTAATCATAGCAAACTTTTGATAGCTGTGTACCGTATTGGGAGATGCACGCAGGGCCCAATGTCCTGCCTCTCCAGGAGGCAATGGCTAATGGAGCCTGTGGGTGTGGGTGTGTCTGCCCCTGTTGGCTGCTGCTTTACGGCAGAGGTTCCCAACTCCAGTCCTGGTGTGCCAAACACTGTTCAGGTTTTCATGCTGTCCCTCATGAATATGCATGAGATACATCTGCATACCATGGGGGTGGTGCATAGATATGCAGCACAGGCATCTTTATTAGAGGCAGCATGGAACCTGAATGGTGTTTGGCCCTCCAGGACTGCATTTGGGAGACTCTGCTCTAGGTAATGTGCCTGTTTATGGTGTCTTTGCTCTGTAGGGTAAAATGTAGGGTGTTTTGAGCATGTTTATGTCATCTGCAATAAAGGTTCTGTCTGTATTAGCATGTTGTAGTAGTGGGTAAAATATGGGTACTGGGTTGGCAGGCACCATAACTGGGACTTGAACCTGTGACCTTCTGCCTCCAAACACACTGGTTGTGTGCACTGCACCACTATGTTGTCACAGAGGCAGTGCATTCCCTGGTGATACCATGACTGTTTGTCCGGCAGGGCCTGTCTGTTGCAGTGCATGGCACCCACCAACACATGGCTAGGCCATGTGCAGGTAGGCGGCTGCCTATGGTGCATGTTCTGGGGTAGGGGTGCCTGCATAGATGTCCACGCTTCCCCCCAACACCGCCTGCCAAAGTTCTGTGCCCTTGGAGGTACCTGCTGAGTACTATCCAGTGTGACACTGTGATAAACACTCTCATGCCCATGTTGGGCCCTCATCAGTTGCTGTCTGGCTTCTGTACAGGTTCAGCATTCCTAAGTGCCACCTAGGCATCTGCCTAGTCCGCACTGTGCCCCAGCTGCACCACAGCATGTGCCGCCTGCAGCCCTCTGTATCCCCTTTCCCAGCATTTGTCCAGTTGCCCATTCCAACATGCCCGCCCTGCTGTTTTGGAACATGTGCATGCCATAGGAAACCTGTCCAATGGAGAGGGAAACCCTGATCAGTGCTATTTCAATGTGGGATCATTCACCTTGTATGGGGACGGAGCGTAGACTCTTCCATAATTCATATCTTTTTTTGGGGGCTTTCCTGGGAGTGTTTTTTGATGTTTCCCATTAATATCACTATTGCCCAGCTTGGTTATGTTTTTTGTATATTTTGTTGGGGTCCTTTTCAATGTTTATTTGTACTTTTGTTCTGTGCACATGTATCGCACTTATCACTTTTTTGTAGGTTTCCCTGGTTTTGCTGTACATTGCTGACAGAAATGGTTTCTTTTCCCTTTAAGGGGTATGTTTACTAAACTGCGTTAGTGCGATTCGCGTTAGGAGCCGCGGTAGAGACAGAAACCCCAAATAAGGACATGGGCGGTACATCGTTTCCGAGAACACGCCGAGAACGCGCGTTACAAGGCGCCATAAATGAACGAGCGCTACAGGGTACGTTGCCGCGCGTTAATCCTAAGAAGGCACGCAGGCATACAAGCACAGTAACAGAGCTGTAGCACAATGGTTACAGCACAGACTGATGGTACAGAGGTCATGGGTTTGATTCCCCAGTGGGCCTAATGTATAAGGCTGGCTGAGGCAGCACCCTTTACATTTAAGTAGTGATTGTTGAGGCATGTGACGTTTATTTTAATTAGTGCTGCCAGCAAACACACCCTCACGGTGGCATAACCTAAGGTGCCGCATAAGGCACCCCATAACGCACTCCATAGGGCACATTATAAAGTGTACTGTCCGCCAAGGCACCCTATAATGTCCCCTATAGGACACCTTATAAGGCTGTGAACAAAGCCCTGGCTGGCTGCATAAGAACTGCATGTCACCACACAAACTGTCTGCTGTGGTTACCAGGATAGGGGTAACCCACCCGTACCCACGATGAACTGCACATGCAAATCAGCAGACAAGAGATGGGCACAAGATTGGGTATGCACCCCCACAGCACCTCGGCCTTGTAGGGGGAACAAACTGTGTGTGGCACCCACCCTATAGGGGACATTATAGGGTGCCTTGGGCGGCAGAAGGCAGCAGAAGGCGGCAGAAGGCGGTGCGCTGATAAATGTGGGCAACAGAAGGCGGCGAGCCGGTGGGCAGAAGGCGGTGCGCTGATGTGTGAGGGGGCAGTCCAATAGTGGGAGGGAGAAGTGGCGCGCTGATGTGCAAATAACAGGAACGGAGCCATAGCACAATGGTTAAGACACTGACCACTCGTGCAGGGATCATGGGTTCAATTCCCCACAGTGCCCATTGAAGACAGCTGGCTGAGGCATTATTTTAGGGGCATTTCCATGTTGTGCGGCATAAGGCGGCGCGCTGTTAATTTAGTGCGCCACAAGATGGCACGCTGATGGCTACAAGGCTGCGCGCAGATGCACAAACACAGGAACAGAGCCACAGCACAATGGTTAGGACACTGACCAATGGTGCAGGGGTCAGGGGTTCAACCCCTCACAGTGCCCAGTGAACAAGGCTGGCTGGGACAGTATGTATCATGGTGAGGAGTGCTATAGGAGGCCTTCCATTTATATTTTATTTCCCACCACTAGTAAACCCGCTCTCACAGTGTGTTAACATACGGATGCCCGTAAGGCACATGTTACAGTGCACTGTCCGCCAAGGCACCCTAGAATGTCCCCTATAGGGCACCATGTATGTTGCGACACAGGATAATGTATAGTGCACCCTATATGGATGGCAACCATAAGGTGGCCTATAGGGCGCCCTATAAAGCACCCTCAGAGGCACCTAATGGGTATAGTAAACTGTGTGTGGTTTTGCCGGCATAGACATATGTACAGTAAATAAAAATAAAGCTGTGGACAGCCCTATCAAAGGGCCCCACAACCTCTGGCTGTACAGGGAGTGACATAACCATTTGGCTACAGCTCACAGCAAGCCCCTGGCTGGCTGCAGAGAGCCTGCATGTCACCCCACAGACAGTCTGCTGTTGTAGACAGGATAGGATTAGGCCACCCATACCCATGATTCACTGGGCACTGTGAGGGGTTGAACCCCTGGCCCCTGCACCATTGGTCAGTGTCCTAACCATTGTGCTGTGGCTCTGTTCCTGTGTTTGTGCATCTGCGCGCAGCCTTGTAGCCATCAGCGCGCCATCTTGTGGCGCACTAAATTAACAGCGCGCCGCCTTATGCCGCACAACATGGAAATGCCCCTAAAATAATGCCTCAGCCAGCTGTCTTCAATGGGCACTGTGGGGAATTGAGCCCATGATCTCTGCACGAGTGGTCAGTGTCTTAACCATTGTGCTATGGCTCTGTTCCTGTTAGTTGCACATCAGCGCGCCACTTCTCCCTCCCACTATTGGACAGCCCCCTCACACATCAGCGCGCCACCTTCTGCCCACCGGCTGGCCGCCTTCTGTTGCCCACATTTATCAGCGCACCGCCTTCTGCCGCCCAAACCTACCAATGCGCCGCCATCTGCCGCCCACACTAAACAGTGCGCCGCCTCATGCAGTAATAAAAATATCAGTGCGCCGCCTTCTGCCGCCCAAAATTGATATGCCTCCTAAACACTTTTGCCCATAAATGTTGGTGCCTCAGCTGGTCTTTTTTGTTGAGCACAATGGGGGTTTGAACCCCTGGCCCCTGCACCATTGGTCAGTGTCTTCACCATTGTACTACGGCTCTGTTGTTTGGATTTGCAGCAGCGCCCCACTTAGCCTTTCCACGCGCTAATGTGGGCCCCGCACATTAGCGCGACGCACACACGTACGGTCCGGTTTTTTGCTTTTTTCTGCCTGGCCCGCCCACTCCTTATATGGCACCAGCACACTAACGGGGACCCGCACAGCAACGGAGTTTAGTAAACATACCCCTTAGCAAAATTAAAAAGTCATAGAATTTGAGGCAATGTACTCTTGTGGATCAAGAACTGGTTAAAAGATAGAAAACTGAGAGTAGGGCTAAATGGCCAATTTTCTCAATGGAGAAAGGTAATTAGTGAAGCACCCCAGGGATCTGTGCTGGGCCCACTGCTTTTTAATATATTCATAACTGAACTGGAAATAGGAATAATGAGTGAGATGATCAAATTTGCAGATGACACAAAATTATTGAAACACAAGAGGATTGTGAAAAATTGCACACAGTGGTTTACAGGGAACAGATAGAACAAGTAACAAAGTTATGAATCCAGGAAAGAACAACACAATCTATGGTTATGTGATGCAAGGTACCACTTTAGAAACCACCAACCAGGAAATGATTTAGGTGTCATCATAGATAATACTTTGAAACCCTCCACCCAGTGTGCAGCATTGGCCAAGAAAGCAAATAGAATGCTAGAAATCATAAGCAAAGCAATGGAGAGTAAAACAAAGGATATTATAATGCCTCTGCTTCGTTCCATGGTGTGACTGCACCTTGAATATTGTGTGCAGTTCTGGTCATTGTATCTTAAAAAGGATGTAGCTGAGTTAGAAAAGGTACAAAGAAGAGTGACAAAAATGGTAATGGGAATTGAAGGATATCTCTATGAGGAGAGGTTTACAAGGCTGGGGCACTTCAAATTGGAAAAGAGATGGCTGAGGGGAGATATGACTGAGGTCTATAAATTAATGAATGGAGTAGAACGGGTAAACATAGATCAGTTCTTTATGCCATCAAAAAGTAGAAAGACTAGAGGAAACACAATGATGCTACAATGCAACCCATTTAAGACTAATAAGAGAAAATATTTTTTTACACAACATGCAATCAAACTCTGAAATTTGTTATCGGAGGATGTAATAAAAGTTGATAGCGTAGTTGGGTTTAAAAAAGGTTTGGACAAGTTTCCAGAGAAAGGATCTATAAACCATTATTAAAGAGGTAATCCACTGTTGCCCTGGGACAAGCATTGTGGTTCCTATGTGCCTCTTTGGGAACCTGCCAGTTACTTCTGGCCTGAATTGGCCACTGTTGGAAAAAGGATACTGGGCTTGATGGACTTTGGTCTGACCTAGTAAGGCATTTTTTATGTTCTTACACATTTACAGGTGAGGAAATGAAACTTATAATGGAAAAAAACACCCTTCCTATAGTTAAATATGGTAGAGGTTCCATAATGTTGTGGGGCTGTTTTGCTGCCTCGTGAACTTGAGGTCTGGAACATATTAAAGGAATCATGAAGTCAGAGGATGACCAAGTTATTTTCGAGCAAAATGTGCTACCTAGTTCAGAAAGCCAGGTCTGGGTGGAAGATCATGGTTCCTCCAGCAGGACAGTGATCCAAAACATACATCCAGAAGTACAAAAGAATGGTTAAAAAGGATAAACTGGACTGTTTTAAACTGGTCAGCAATGAGACCTTTTCTCAGTCCAATCGAAAACCTTTGGAAAGAGCTAAAATCTACCATTGGTAAAAAGAGTCCTGGAAACATTCATGATCTGGGACAAATTGTAACTGAAGAACTGGAAAAACTACAAGCAGACAAATGTACAAAGCGTATAGATGTCTACAAGAAACATTTGGAGGTTGTCATCTCTACCAAGGGTTGTGCAACCAAATTTTAGTGAAGGGTGCCATTAATCCTGTACAGGTCATATTTTGTTTTTTTCTCAGAAATTACTACATCTAAGGGGTATGTTTACTAAACTGCGGTAATGTTACATAATGCATGTTACGTAACGTTAACAATCGTTAAGTAATGTTAACGCGCATTATGAGATGTTAATGATCGTTAAAGTCTCATAACGCATGTTATCGTTACTTAACGATCGTTGACGTTCTGCGGCATGGTAAACACTACAGAAGGTGGAGAGAGGGCGGAGAGAAGGGATCAATGGGCGGAGTGTGGGCGGGGAGAGGCTACATTCACAATAACGCGCTGATCTGAAGAGCTGAATCCTAACGCAATTGAAAATCTGCCATTAGATGCACATATGCAGGAGAGAGAAACCATTTAAATGTCAGCAATGTACAGGCCAGTGCAGGGAGCCCAAAATCTGTGATAGTAGTACTCCAGGTACAGCAATACCATAGTTCCAAAGTATGAATGGCCACTATGGCGATGGTGCAAATGGGGCATAGGGGGCTGCAGGCGGGACATGTATCATGGATAGCTGGGGCACAGGGTGGACCAGGCAGGCGCCTAGGTGGCACATAGGAACATAGACACCGGAGATCAGCAAGACAGCAGTTAACCAAGGCCAAACACAATCCACCAATATCTTGAAGGACTAGAAAGGGGGGCTGTTATTTCTGGAGAGAAATCTGAAATTGTGAGTATATACTTCTGGGAATTTTTCTGAAAGGAATTTTTTTTCTTTTAAAGCTAATTAATCTGTGAACCCACTATTTTTTGTTAAATCAGTCAGGGCCTAGTAGCAACAGTTTAAGATTCAATTTAAAACACAGAAGAGAACTTTCTGGTTACTTTTCATACCCAGTAGGGAGCTGTAGTTTAAATTTCATAGTCACTCAGGGCCTAGCATCAGCAAAGTACTTTTACTTTCAAATTAAAACACAGAAGAGAGCTTTCTGGTTAAATTTAGAATCCAGCAGAGAGCTTGTAGTTTAAATTTCATAATAGGTTAGAGCCTAGCAGCAGCAAAGAGCTATAATTTAAATCAAATCAGAATATAGCTTAGCACAAAAGGCAAAACAAGGTCAATTCTCCTTGAGCAGCATATAAAGTCTTCTAGAGACCTTTACAAAGAGGCCTTCTACCTAGTGGGCAAGCGACCTGTGAAGCTTTTTCAATAGGTGTTAACACCAGCTGGCAGTTCAAAAGGCCATTTTGAAAGACTCCTTCTATCCAAGCAAGGACTGTTAATTACCCAGGAAGTAGGTCACTGCTTACATCAGCAGCACAAGCATAAATAGCTCAACCAGAGCTCTGTGACCCTCAGTCTTGAAGGACTAGAAAGGGGGGCTGTTACTTCTGGAGAGAAATCTGAAATTGTGAGTATATACTTCTGGGAATTTTTCTGAAAGGAATTATTTTTCTTTTAAAGCTAATTAATCTGTGAACCCACTATTTTTTGTTAAATCAGTCAGGGCCTAGTAGCAACTGTTTAAGATTCAATTTAAAACACAGAAGAGAACTTTCTGGTTACCTTTCATACCCAGTAGGGAGCTGTAGTTTAAATTTCATAGTCACTCAGGGCCTAGCATCAGCAAAGTACTTTTAGTTTCAAATTAAAACACAGAAGAGAGCTTTCTGGTTAAATTTAGAATCCAGCAGAGAGCTTGTAGTTTAAATTTCATAATAGGTTAGAGCCTAGCAGCAGCAAAGAGCTATAATTTAAATCAAATCAGAATATAGCTTACCTCAGCAGCACAGGACAGGGTACTGTGTAGCAGCCCTTTTTTTAATAAGTGTTATATCCCTCCCTCCCTCCCCACACCCACCCTCCCTTGGGATAATCACAGCTTTATAGGTACTTGCACAACTTAAAAGACAGGAGGTGCTCTCAGGTGAAGCTCATTACCTAAATCAGTCATACACTAAGGACCTGAGATTAATTAAGCTTCAGGTGAACAAGGTATATTAAACTTCTTAGGTACAGTTTTAGTGGTATAAATATCCATAGCACCCTTTAGTACATAAAGAACTTAAAGATCTAAACACAAACTTAAAACTAAGATGCAGACAGCAGTCCAGCAGCGGGATGTGGGCTTTCCAGTCTTTTGTATTGAGTGTCACATGTATGATTTTCTCCCAGCTGGTGAGAAGTCTTACGTGTGCACTAGGTGCAAGGAGCTCTCTGCTCTCAGGGAACGAGTCCGTTCTCTAGAGGCTAGAGTAGCAGACTTGGAAAACATAAGACAGACAGAGAGGTACATAGACGAGACCTACAGGGATATAGTCCTGAAGTCCCACCTCCAGTCTGGCAGCATCCCTGTTGCCATGGAGGAGAGAGGTCACGTGACAGGAGAGCATCACCCTGGTGTGGCAGGAAGTGATCCTGTAACTAGGACCTGTCCTCCAGGTGATGTAAACCCCTCTCGCACCGAGGAGGTTTCTCCAGGGCCAAGTGCCCATGAGGGAAGGGTTAGGACAGCAGTTATAGTTGGTGATTCGATCATTAGGCATGTAGATAGCTGGGTGGCTGGTGGACGTGAGGATTGCCTGGTAACATGCCTGCCTGGTGCGAAGGTAGCGGACCTCACACGCCACCTAGATAAGGTCTTAGATAGTGCTGGGGAGGAGTCTGCTGTCTTGGTACATGTCGGTACCAATGACATAGGAAAATGTGGTAGGGAGGTTCTGGAAGCTAAATTTAGGCTTTTAGGTAGGAAGTTGAAATCCAGAACTTCCAGGGTAGCGTTCTCCGAAATGCTTCCCGTTCCACATGCAGGACCCAAAAGGCAGGCAGAGCTCCGGAGTCTCAATGCGTGGATGAGACAATGGTGCAGAGATGAGGGGTTCGGATTTGTTAGGAACTGGGGAACATTCTGGGGAAAGGAGGGGCTCTTCCGAAGGGATGGGCTTCACCTTAACCGGGATGGAACCAGGCTGCTGGCATTAACCTTTAAAAAGGAGATAGAGCAGCTTTTAAACTAGATAATAGGGGAAAGCCGACAGTCGCCCAAGAGCGCATGGTTCAGAAGAATGTATCCTTGAAGGATACTACAAAAAGCAGAGAGGTTCCAAAAAAGAGTAAAGTAGCCCAAATGTCCTCGAGTATGGAGCAGACAGAGCTTAAAGATCCCAAATTACCCATATCTACCAATAGCCAAATTAATATGAATAAAATACAGTCTCTAAAATGCTTGTATGCAAATGCTAGAAGTCTACAAAACAAGATGGGAGAGTTAGAATATATAGCACTAAACGAGAGGTTAGATATGATTGGAATATCAGAGACATGGTGGAAGGAGGACAACCGGTGGGACACTGTGATACCTGGGTACAAACTATATCGTAATGATAGAGCTGATCAAATTGGTGGAGGGGTTGTGCTCTATGTTAGAGAGGGCATTGAGTCAGAAAGGATTAAAGTTTTGCAAGAAACAAAATTTGCTGTAGAATCTCTATGGATTGAAATTCCATGTAAAAAGGGGAAGGCGATGGCAGTGGGGGTGTACTATCGTCCGCCTGGCCAGAATGAACAAATGGATGATGAAATGCTCAAAGAAATCAAGGAAGCTAGCAAAAGTTACAGTGCAGTAATAATAATGGGTGATTTCTTTTTTTTTTTTTTAAACTTTTATTTTCATTTTGCAACAAACAAAAGAAACAACACACCAAAGGAGACAAAACAAGTATACAATAAGGAAAAGTAAACCCAATTACCCCCCACCCCCACGCTTCTTCTCTAGCTGATTATGTCAGCATGTGAGCGCTTCCAAACAACAGTGATTATACATCAAAACAATCAAAAGAGTATCTACGATACAGAATAATCATGGGACAAAAATATATACAAATTTAGACAGTCAGATGAGAGCATTGAGCAGAATGTACATAGTCATTGAGCATCTTCCATTTAGACCGATGATGAGGAGTCTGAATGGGGGAAGCAAACATACGAGGTATTTGTTCATATTTACTGTAGAGACAGACATGATTCCACCATTCATTGGGGCTCAGATGGGAGCTATTTTTCCAGTATTTCGTAATTAGGGAAATAGCAATGCCAAGCATAAAGTCCAAAAGGAAGTAAGCCGTTTTTGGAAGAGAGGGGATCCCCGCAGCTGAGCGAAGTCCCACTATCCTCCAAGAAAGGGGCTCTTGAAAGTGCAAAATAGACTGGATACGACCCCAGACCCGACGCCAGTAATACTGTAGTGCGGGACATTCATACATAACATGAGGTAGTGAACCAATGGCCGCATGACATGTCCAACAACTATTGCCCTGAGTAGTGTTCCATTTGGCTAATCTGTCAGGAGTGTAAAAACACCGGTGGGCTAGAAAGAAGAGTGTCTGAGTGAGTGAGGCGGATCGGGAGACCCGTGTCACTCTACTCCAGACAAGGCTCCATTGCTCCGGGGTCAAAGTCACATGCAATTCTCTCTCCCATGCTTTCTGCGCTATAGGGGTATCTCTAGTTATAGCATTACATAAGGTTTTGTAAAAATTGGATGCTACACCCGGTGAACTACCGATAGATCGGATAGTCTCCGACCAACCTTGTGTAGGGGAGGCCGATGGCGGGAGCACCTTAGCACTCCGAAGGCAATGCTGAAGTTGCACCAACTGAAAGTAGTGTTTCGCTGGGAGACCAAATTCAATTTGCAATTCACTAAAAGTTTTCCAGCGACCTTCATGGAACAACTGACTAGGAATCCAAATGCCCCTAGTGTACCAGGGGCTCCACGCCATCGGCTTATTTTGTATTCGAAATCGAGTATTGTACCAAAGTGGGAGCTTGTCTAACGGACAGAGTCGGGAGTCTAAAGATTGCATAAGAGTATTAAAGGCACCTAAGGTGTCTAAAAGCATTGGTGGATAGTGGGAGTCTGATGGGAGAGTCATACCAGGGAGAAAAGTAAGAGGAATCGGTTTGCAAAGGTCCTCTTCTATGTCTAGCCACACAGGTCTACTCGGTACTGGATCTTCCAGCCAACGAGCGCCTTGTTTGAGAAGAAAAGATTGATGATACTTCAGGAAATCAGGGAATCTGACACCCCCATTTTCCTTATCTGCTTGCAGCTTATGTTTCGCTATCCTAGGTGTCTTGTTTTGCCACAAGTATCTAGTCAGAAGGCCCTCCATATCTTTATATATACGTCGAGGTAAGAGACAGGGCAACATTTCTAAGATATAATTCACTTTCGGAACAATCATCATTTTTATGGTTTCTAATCGACCCCACCAGGTAAGTGTTAAAGGAGTCCAGCGGTGAGTAAGCGCCCGGACTTTAGAGGTTAAGTCTTTGGCATTGAAGGAGATAGTGTCTTCCAAAGGAGAACAATAGTGAACCCCAAGGTATTTGACCATGCGAGGTTGCCATAAAAAGGGGAGGGGTTGCATATCTGCCTGATGAAGCAAAGGATTTAATGGAAAGGCTACCGACTTGGTCCAATTTATCTTATAACCGGACAGTTGTGAGTATTTACCAATTTGCTCTAGGACAGCCGGTACTGAGTCTATAGAGACAAAAAGCATAAGGTCATCAGCATACGCTGAAATTTTAATTTCCCTATGGGTGAAGGGGACTCCATGAATCTCCTCCGATTGCCGGATTAGTAAAGCCAAGGGTTCGAGTGCAAGATCGAAGAGAAGTGGAGACAGTGGGCATCCCTGGCGAGTGCCGCGTTGAAGGGGAAAAGGCTGAGACTTTAAAGCATTGGCACATATACTGGCTGTAGGCTGTGCGTACATGGTGCGAAGACAACGGAGAAAACCTTCCCCGAATCCGTACCAGCGGAGGACTGCAAACAGGAAGGGCCACTCTAAGCGATCAAAGGCCTTCTCAGCATCAAGTGAGAGGCCAACAAATGGGCGATCAAGATTAACTGCGGTAGTCAGTACATGGCATAGAGTCCGAGCATTGTCAGCAGTTGATCTACCAGGAATGAAACCGCATTGATCTGGGTGTATTAAGGTAGGCATCCTATCAGAGAGCCGGGTAGAGAGAATGGTGGCAAATATTTTATAGTCCGCGTTTAGGAGGGAAATTGGACGATAATTAGCTGTTAGTTGCGGGTCTCTCCCCTCTTTCTCAAAAACTACTACATTTGCCATTGAAAAGGACCCAGAAGGAGAACCCTCCTCGGCCAGAGCAGAAAAATAAAGTTTCAAAACTGGAGCTAAGTCAGCGTGAAAGGTTTTGTAGAATTCAGCAGGGAGACCGTCTGGGCCTGCGGCTCGACCTGAGGCACATTTCTTGATAGCAGAATGAATTTCTGAGACAGTAAATGGTGTGTCCAAGGCCACTCTATCTTCGTCAGATAGGGTCGGTCTTTGTACCCCTGAAAGTAAGCGTTCAAATACATCTGGCTCAAAATCACATTCAGATTGATAAAGCCGAGTATAAAAATCACGAAAGAGTTCTAAGATTTCGGTATCTTTAGTGACCAAGCCCCCCCCCGACGGATTACGGAGGGCGGTAACACGCTTGGCTTCTTTTTGACCTTTTAGGGCATTTGCTAATAATTTGCCAGCACGATTATTTTCCCGATAATATAGCCCTTGTTGTGATTCAATATTTTTAACAGCAGCAGTGTACAAAAGCTGATTGTATTGAAAACGCAAGCGTTGTAAACGGAGTAAAATACATGGGTCAGTACGGGACGTGAGGAGACGCTCCCCAGCTTGTATCTGCTGCTCTAGAATCAGTAAATGCTGCTTTCTTTGTTTCCCCTGCCGAATTTGATAGCTAGTTATAGTTGCGCGGATAGATGCTTTAAAACCCTCCCACCAAGCCCAGCTCGCTGTGTCATGGGGTGAGTTAAAATGAAAATAATCTTGGATAGCGGCCTTTATATCAACCTGAAAATCGTTTTGACCCAGTAAGGATCTATCAAAAAACCAAGCTCGGGGAGAATCGTCCCGCGCAGTGACATGTAATGATAAAGATATGGCAGCATGATCTGAAATATGGAGAGGATGAGTCCTAGTCGTGTCTACTTGAGAAATCAGTGCTTTGGAAATGAGAAAGAAATCTATTCTAGATTGGGAGTGATGGGGGGCAGAAAAGAAAGTGAACTCTAAGTCGGAGGGGTGAAGCAGCCTCCATATATCTACCAGCGCAAGATCTTGCATCAGAGCTGTAAGGGTAGCAAGACTCTTGGGTGGACTACTCGTTCTAGGCGGCTGTCTATCTATCAGAGGGTCTAACACTTGATTAAAATCACCACCAAGTATTAATGGAGTATTGGCAGAGGCCTGTGCCAACTGCGCAATACTTGCATAGTAAGCAGGGTTGTCCACATTCGGGGCATAAATGCAAATACATGTAAATTCACTATCTCCAACCTTAAGATGTACTCGGGCCCATCTACCCTCCTTGTCAGCGCTAGTATCAATTACAGTAGCTTGCAAAGATTTCTTAACCAGAATGGCTACCCCGCACCGTTTGGAAACGGCGGGAGAATAGGCAGCCACCATGTAAGGCTTAACATTGAGTTTCAGTGTTTCAGCAGAGTTTAAGTGCGTTTCCTGAAGAAACGCTAAATCAGCATGCTCATGGCTAAGATAGCTAAGGATTTTCTTTCTTTTGATTGGACTATTAATGCCCTTTACGTTGAGTGATAAGATTTTACATAAGGCCATTCAGACAAGTTAAAAATTCTGAGCATGATAGCGCACATAATTTCACAATGTCCCTCATATTGACTGTATCTGGCTGTACATATGGCATAAAAGAAAATAAGCTTAGATAATACAATGAAGCGCCCCACATTAAAAAAGAAAAACCGCAGCGCGGTAGAGAAGAAGCAGAACCCCAAAAATTACTGGCGACCATGTGTCTGTGGGGAGAAGCCCCAGAGAAGGCCGAAATTGAAAAAACACATAACCTGTAGGACTGTGCGTGCTCCGAATCCGACCGAGGCACACATCATGGAGGGATAGGAGACCAAAAAACAAAAAAGTCATAGAAAGAAAGAAAGAAAGTCCAGGTAGTCTCTGTGCTTGACTATGACCGCCGCATCGGGCCCTTCAAAATGGCGGACAGAGCCGGCAAATAAAAGTCCAAGTCGTTGGATTAGCGCATCTGCTCTGCTTCTTTGGAGTCTAAAAATGTTGTTAGTAGATCAGGATCTTCGAATGTCCTGGTTTGGTTGTGGAGAGTCACTCGGAGCTTCGCGGGATACAACAGGCCAAAGCGAGCCTGTAGCTGTTGAAGTCGAGGGCGAAAAGCAAGGAGTTTCTTCCGTCGGTCAACGGTAGGCTTTGCCAAATCAGGGAAGAAGGAGACTTTGTGACCTTCAAATGCCAAATGATGGTTCGCCCGGGCAGCATTTAAAATTTGTTCCACTTGTTGATATCGTAGCAAGCGAAAGATAATAGGCCGGGGGGTCGTTCGGTTGAGCGCCATGTGGGTAGGAACACGGTGTGCACGATCGATTTCCAGTTCTTTATGAAAGGTGATCTTCAGCAAGGAGGGAAGAGTTTTGAGCAGGAATTCTCTCATATCTCCCGCTTCCACCTCCTCCGGTATTCCAATGAGCCTCACATTGTTGCGACGGGCTCGATTATTGCTATCTTCTAACTCCTTTTGAAGATTCTGTATCTGGCGCTCAGCCTTGTCCAGTGTGCCCAAGCGCACCGCGTGCGAGTCGAGGACCCCCGCCATATTGTACTGCCGTAATGAGAGACTTTCAAGTCGGTCCTGGAGCACTCCAAAGTCTTCTCGCATGGCTCTAAGCGCTTCTCCATTGGACTGCACCAATTCCTTCACGCCGCGTATTTCCTCTAAAATCTCCAGGTGCATTTCGGGGTTTTCCCGAAATGGAACCATCTTCTGTGGGGAGGACACCTCTGTTTTGGAGCGTTTTCCGTGAGAAGAAGAAGGAGACCCGAAGTCCAAGCGCGCTGGTTTATGGGCCGCCATCCCCCCCGAGGTACCCCGGTCAGCCCGGAGCGAAATAGTAAGTTTGTATAGGTATTAAGTCAGGATTCTAAGTAGGCCTCTCGGGAGCTTCAGCGTGAAGCGTCTTACCCGCTGGACATCAGGCTCCGCCCCCCAATAATGGGTGATTTCAATTACCCTGGCATCGACTGGGTCAGTGTCACAACAGGACATGCTAGGGAGATAAAGTTCCTAGATGAAATAAATGACTGCTTCTTGGAGCAGCTGGTTCATGAACCGACCAGAGGGGAAGCAATATTAGACCTAGTCCTTAGTGGAACACCAGATGTAGTGCAAGACATAAGGGTGTTGGGTCCACTTGGCAATAGTGATCATAGCATGATCACCTTTGATTTAATTATTGGAGGAGGGATAGTAAGGAAATCCACAGTACTACCCTTTAACTTTCGAAAGGGAGACTATGATAAAATGAGGAAAACAGTTAAGAACAAACTAAAAGGATCAGTTGCAAAGGTTAAAGACGTACATCAAGCTTGGGTGTTGTTGAAAAATACTATCTTGGAAGCCCAGACCAGCTGTATTCCACGCTTTAAGAAAAGTGGAAGGAAGTCCAAAAAACTGCCAGCATGGATTAAAGGTGAGGTCAGAGAGGCTGTTGTTGCCAAAAAAGCATCTTTCAGGAAATGGAAAAAAGAGCCAAACGATGAAACCTGGAAACAGCACAAGCACTGGCAAGTCAAATGCAAGGCATTGATAAGGCAGGCAAAGAGAGAATTTGAGAAGAAGCTTGCTGCAGAAGCAAAAATGCGAAATAAAGACCTTTTCAAGTACATTCGTAGCAAAAAACCTGTGAGAGAGTCAGTTGGTCCATTAGATGATAAAGGGGTTAAAGGAGCACTAAGAGGCGACAAGGCGATAGCGGAGAGACTGAATGAATTCTTTGCTTCGGTCTTTACTGAGGAAGATGTAGGGATGTTACCCATGATTGAAGTGGTATTCAAAGGTGTGGAAGAATTGAAGGAAATATCGATACATCGGGAAGATGTCTTACAACTATTAGATAAACTGAAGAGTAGCAAATCACCTGGGCCGGATGGTATACATCCAAGGGTGTTGAAAGAACTGAAATTTGAGATTGCAGACCTGCTATCAGTAATCTGTGAACTATCATTAAAATCATCTCTAATACCTGAGGATTGGAGGATCGCCAATGTAACACCAATTTTTAAAAAGGGTTCGAGGGGTGATCCGGGAAGCTACAGACCGGTGAGCCTGACATCAGTACCGGGAAAAATGGTAGAAACCATCATAAAGAATAAAATTACTCAGCATGTAGATAGTCACGACCTAATGGGAGACAGCCAACATGGCTTTAGACAAGGAAGATCTTGTCTTACTAATCTGTTATGTTTTTATGAAGGAGTGAATAAACAGGTGGACAAAGGTGAGTCGGTTGATATTGTGTATCTGGACTTTCAGAAAGCCTTTGACAAGGTCCCTCATGAGAGACTTTTGGCAAAACTAAAGAGTCATGGGATAGGAGGCAGTGTACTATTGTGGATCAGGAACTGGTTAAAAGATAGAAAGCAGAGGGTAGGGCTAAATGGCCAATTTTCCCAATGGAGAAAGGTGAATAATGGTGTACCCCAGGGATCTGTGCTGGGTCCGCTGCTTTTTGACATATTCATAAATGACCTGGAAAGTGGAATAACGAGTGAGGTTATCAAATTTGCAGATGACACAAAACTATTTAAAGTTGTTAAAACCCAGGAGGATTGTGGAAAATTGCAAGAGGATCTTGATAAATTGGAAGACTAGGCATCAAAATGGCAGATGAAATTTAATGTGGACAAGTGCAAGGTTATGCACCTAGGGAAGAACAACCCAAACTATGTTTACACGATGCAAGGTTCCACATTAGGAACCACCACCCAGGAAAAAGATTTAGGCGTCATTGTGGATACCATTTTAAAACCCTCGGCCCAGTGTGCAACGGCGGCCAAGAGAGCAAATAGAATGCTAGGTATGATAAGGAAAGGAATGGAAAATAAAACAAAAGATATTATAATGCCTCTATATCGTTCCATGGTGAGACCGCACCTTGAATATTGTGTACAATTCTGGTTGCCGTATCTTAAAAAGGATATAGCGATTTTGGAAAAGGTTCAGAGAAGAGCCACCAAAATGGTAAAGGGGATGGAAGGCTACGCCTATGAAGAAAGGCTAAAAAGGTTAGGGCTCTTTAACCTGGAAAAGAGACGGCTGAGGGGAGATATGATAGAAGTCTATAAATTAATGAACGGAGTGGAACAGGTAAACGTAGATCGATTGTTTACCTTATCAGAATATAGAAAGACTAGGGGGCATGCAATGAAGCTACAGGGTAAACTATTTAAGACTAATAAAAGAAAATATTTTTTCACTCAACGTGTAATCAAACTCTGGAATTTGTTACCGGAGGATGTAGTAAAGGCTGTTAGTGTAGCTGGGTTTAAAAAAGGTTTGGACAAGTTCCTGGAGGAAAGGTCCAGAAAGCCATTATTAAGAAGGGACCCAGGATATCAATGCTTGAAGCAATACAAGCATTGTGGAACCTGTGTCCCTTGGGGAAACTGCTAGGTACGTATGACCTAGATTGGCCACTGTTGGAAACAGAATACTGGGCTTGATGGACCTTGGTCTGACCCAGTATGGCATATCTTATGTTCTTATCTACCTGGTCCACCCTAGCCAATAGTCGCTAGGGTACAGACCTGACATCCCCCCAGCTATCCTGCCCCCATGTGGAGGGGACATAATAGTGGTAGGCAGTGATGGGGGGATGTGAGGATATCCATGTATGCCCCCCACCCCGGAACCCGCTCCCTAGGCGGGCGCCTACCTACACAGTGGATGGCCTGGGACTGCGCACTACCAGCACCGACAGCAAATGGCCACATCAGCTTGGCAGTGGGGCGTGTGCCCATACTGGAGGGGGCAGTGCCACCTCCCTGCAGTGGACCCAGGCCATGCTCTGCATCAGTACGCGGTGTGCAGTGCAACATAAAAGGTCTAGCTGAGGAAAAGTGCAGGTAGCCCCAGGGACTACCATGCATCTGTGGCAACAGTGTGATGCAGTACACCCAGCCAGTGTGTCCAGGAGCAGAGGGTCATAGGTGCAGGTCCCAGCTGTGGTTCCTGCAGAGCATGTCCCTATATTTTACCCTACAATGAAGATACAACAGCAACATGTGCAAAGCCCAAAGCAGCGGCGAATAAGGGTGCAAACACCCACTCACACAGGCTCCACAATCCAATGATGCATGGAGCGGCAGGCTGTTGGCCCCAGCATTGGGATGATGTTATCACCAAAGCACTACTACTACCCCCTGCACAGTTTAGCAATGTCGGCACTGTGCTCAGGACTAGTGTGGCGGGCAGGGCTGCCAACCACCTCTATCTTTGTATAATGCTGCAAAAGGAGTGAGCGTATTTGTATGTCTATCCATTGTTCTGTGGCTGCCCACACTTCACTGGGCCCAAAATGTCCCACTGTTACCAGCGTTAGCCTGATTAGATGCATAATGAGGAGCAAGGTATTCTGGGTATGGCCCGGACAGGGCAGATTGGCCAGGATGCATCTTCACAGGGTGTGGGGCAATGGCTAGGACACTGTAGTGCCTGACCACCACCTGCATGGACAGGGTGGCCACAACATGGCATGCTGGGAGGGCACTCACTCTGAACGAGCAGTGACCATGGCAGGTCTAGGTTCCCACATAGTGCTCTACACCATTTGTCTTTAGGGATATGTTTGTGTTCCCCAGTAGTGGGGTCCCCATCACTGAGTTGCTTGCTAGCTGCACATAGTTCCTGGTAGACTGTCTGCAGTTAGAATGTGCATGGTCGGAGCACCTTTAAGGTGCAGTCTGACTGTGCTGTCTGCTGGTGATTGGCAGACAGTGGTGGGAGGCACTGGGGGTTTCCAGACTTAACCCCAGCATTGCTGTTGGTCTGCCACTGTCCCAGTCATAGGTATGGTTCTGGCCTACCAACCCTGGAGGGCTGTCTTGTACAAACAGGATGGAGGTTGCTTCCCTGGGGCGGGGGCACTGTTCTTTACCTACAAACGGGGTGATGTAGGCCCTTTGGGGTATGTAGTGTATACCACTGCAACCTATAAAGGCGCTACTATACCCACCTCATGCAATTCTAGGAACCCCTCTGCCCTCATAACAGCTGCCCATGTCAGCCAGACCCTAACACAGGGTACACATCAATCTGGCCAGTGTCTGGTCCCAAAGGGCTACATGTGACTGCAGGATACAGATGGACATCAAATTACCTTCAGCTGTACTACAAGGAACACCAGTCACACACTGGTAGTGATGGGGATGTACAGCAGGACCTATCTCTAGCACCACAAGTACTGCGGACCTAGTGCTGGGCACCCATCCTATCCCTCAGGGTGAACACAGAACCTGCACAGTGGCATGGTCTGCAGCCACTCTGTGCCAGTATCATGCACTGTCAGTTCGTCTTTCCAAGTGAGGTACCGGAGAGGTGCAAACCCCATTTGGTGATCAGCTGTAGACTGCTATTCAGCATGTGCAGTGCATTATGGGTACTGGTGGGGTTACCCTATCCTGGCACTCAGAGCAGACAGTTTGTGCGGTGACCTGCAGTCCTTCTGTACCCAGACATTGCTGTGACATACATCATGGAGGTATAGCCTACTGGTTAATACAATACCGTCCTCAGCAGAGTTCATGGGTTCAGTTCCTCATTGTTCCCTCCTCTCATGCCTATCCTACTCAAATAGTGTGCATGCCTGTAGAGGTCATATTTTTGCAGATCTGCACTTCCAGCCCATAATACCCTCGCCACAATTGCCAACATTCCCTCGGTCCGTCTATCTGCGTCTGTCAGCTGTGTAGAGTCCTGTCTGCCTGTGCAGGCTGCCAGCCCATGTCCTGAACTGCTACCCTCTCCTGCATTGCGCCTGATCTGCATGGTACCACTCCTCTGTCCACACATCATTGTAACTATCCTGCCACCTCCGCCTCCACTGGGGGCACGTATTCCCATCGTCTGCCACCAACTGTTTTTCCGGTACTTTACATTGCCAACACCCTGTGCTGTGGTAGAGCTGCCCCTTAACCTATGGTTCCATAGCCCAGGGTGCCTTCTGCGGTGACTTGTCCAAGGGTGCCTAATATGGCGCTTAGCCTAGGAGGCCCTATAGGACGCCTTCTGAGGCACCTTACAGGGCACCTTACTAGGCACCTTATAAGGCATCTTATAAGGCACCTTACTAGGCCCCTTACTAGCCACCTTACATAGCACCTTATAAGGCACCTTACATGGCACCTTACTAGGCACCTTACATGGCACCTTATAAGGCACCTTACTAGGCACCTTACAAGGCGTCTTATAAGGCGCCTTACAAGGCGCCTTGTAACGCTCGTTATTCTAAGGCGCCTTGTAACGCGCGTTCTCTGTCAGCTTGCTGTAACGATGTACTGCCCATGCCTTTATATGAGCATCTCTACCTTTACCGTGGAACCTACTGCGAATGACATTACTGCAGTTTAGTAAACATACCCCTAAGTTGCATAGACATCTTTTTTTATTGTTGTATACCTTTGAACATACTATTAAAATATTATGATGACATACAGTTGGAGTATTTTCAATTATTTCTCAAGATATTGTACACACCATACCTAAAATGCAAGGGTGCCAATAATGTTGACCACAACTGTATGGAGATTCTGTAAGAAAGAGCTGGAAACAGTTACTCATCTCTTATTTGGCTGTGAAGTTTTGATGAAAGAAAATGTATATATAGAAAGGCACACCAAAGTGTTACATCTCATCCAATGGAAGCTCTTTCAACACTACAATAACACTGTACTGGAAATGCACTAGGATCCTGAATCTAACAGAATAAAGCAGAATGAAGAGGTTATGATCTCCCCCTGGCCATTCCTATTCTGAAAGATAAAAAACTGAATACATGGAAACCAGACATAGTGGTAAATGGGGGAAAAAACAGAATGGCATTGCTAATAGAGATGTTGGTTCCAAGTGATTATTCTGTGAATCATGTGGAGAGGGAAAAGATCCTCACCTACCAAGAAATGCATTCAGAGACCACGAAGAGGTGACAGAAAGATTCAGAAATATTTCACATTGTGTTTCCAAATACACCTTAATAAATTGCCTCTGACATCTTACAAACTCCAGAAGGAGGCTATCTTTGGTTTGATGCACATACTGTGCTATGAATTAGCAGTAAATTTGAGAGATTGAGATCATAACTACATAACCTGACTTAAGAGTGTAGTTTAGTACCATTTGGAGAAATTGCTCCTATTTTTCTCTCCCTTAGACATGGATGAATTTTTTAGCTCAAATCTCTTGACTTGTCTGGAAAAAAAATTGTTTTACCATTCTGTGCTAATAACACATAGGGGTATGTGTCAATGAGGCCTCTGCTTTGTAAACATACCCCATAGTATTAAATGTCAACAAATGAGTTGTAGGTGATAAAGTTTTGTGACCAGCATTTGAAAAGATATGAATATAAGAACATAAGAAATGCTTACAGGCTCAGATCAAAAGTCCATCAAGCCCTGCATTCTGTCTCTAGCAGGTCACAAGTACTCAACAAGGTCCCCAATGTATAGATCTATTCCTTGTTACATATTCCGAGGGATAAGTAGTAGCTTTCCCAAGTCTACCTGGCAAAACTTGGGAAAAATACTACTTTCATTCTTTCATTGGATAGGAACATGAATTAAATATAGCATTACCTGACTCCTAAGAGAATCAATAGTGATTAAAAAAATTTAGTGACCAATAAAAAATGTGTCCAATATATTTTTTACAATTCTGCATTAACAAAGCTTTAAAGAGCTATTGCATAACTGGAATACATCAATCCAAATCCCAATTTTTTGGATATTGATGTTGTTCTAGCTACTATTATTTTTCAGTATACCTTTTTTGGTGATTCATTTGCCTTTTTTTGCCAATATGAATAAACTGAGTAGCCTAGGAATGGGTCCCAAGATGGTGAACAGGAACAGAAATTGGTCGACTGACAGACAAAAGAGGGTGATGGTAAATTGAATTCACTCAGAAGAAAGGAAATGAGTAGTGGAATGTCTCAGGAATCGGCCTTGGGACTGGCACTGTTCAGAGTCTTCAGGAGTGATATCACCAAAGGGTTAAAAGGGAAGGATTGCCTTTTTAAGGATGACATGAAGATTTGCAACAGATTGGACACCTCGGAAGGAAAAGACAGTCTGAGAAAAGATTTACATAAATTGGAAAAATGGTCTAATACTTGTCAGTTAAAGGGCATGTTTACTAATCAGCGGCTTCCATGCAGAACAGAGTGTACGTCCGGGACGGAATGAACCTGAGAGGCTCTTTATAGCAAGAGGATGAAATCAAAGCAAACTTAAATAACTTTTACACTTCAAAATATAGACGGGAGTAACCTGCATGGGGCAGGAGGTATAACCCTAAAGAAAGTAGTGGATACAACCATAAACAAAGACACAGAAGGAGGTAACCTGCACAGAGCGACGGACATAATACTAACCAAAAGCAGAGAGGAGGTAACCTGCACAGAGCGATGGGTATAGTCCTAACCAGAGGCATAGAAGGGGGTAACCTGCAAAGAGTTGCAAGTACAACTTGTAAAGTGACCAACCGCCACGTATTATATGGGACAGCCATGTGTATTAAGGATTTGTCCGTGGAATTGTATTACTTCAGTCAGAATGCCTCAATGTTCCCTATTTTAACACATCTCCCACTCCTACACATTTGTACCAGCGGACTTCTCCACGCCAGCTGAAATTTTCAAAGGGAAACTCTATTTATATGAGACTATTTCCATCAGAGACACAGAAACATATACACATCCAAACACTCACAAGCACATGCATTCATCCATCCCCTCACTCCCCTTATCAGGTACACACATGCACACTAGCACTTTTCAGACAGACAGATTCTCTTACTGTCTACTGGTGCTGTGCTGTTTCTGCACTCCTCTACTTTAATGACTGCAGTTCTTGCTTTTGCTACCAGTTCTTTTTCTCAGCCTGCAAAGGTCTCCTCACACTTTTCTTTATTCCTCTTACATTTCTGCCCTTTCTCAGCAACCCGGCGCACCCCTACCAAGAAACCCACTTATTCCACTGACTTTCTCCCAGACTCTGTGCAGAAAAGAAGCCCACCCTTACTATGACTAGTGCAGCCTTTCCTTTGTTTGGAACCTGCCACTTACTCTGCACAGTGTGGGGGGAGTGGTGGCGAGCTGTAGAGTTAAACTCTAAAAATACCCAGACAATTTAGACAGCATTCTGACTAAGACAGCTACTTTACAAAGTTGTAGAATCCTAAACTCCCATGTCCTCAGTACCCCTGACAAATCTGGTCCTGCTTACTCCCCAGGGCCCAGGCAGCCATCAGTCAGACAAAGCCAGCCAATAGGCTTCAGCAGACACAACCAGCAAATAGGGAACAGGCGGGTGACGGGGGTGGGCGCGGTAGCTAGGATACAGAAACCTTCCTTTCTCCCTTGTCCTGCAGCTCTGAAGTATGGTGGGTTTTTTGCTACAGATATACAGACCTACAGGAGGATATATTGGGGGTGCTCAAGCACCCACAACACCCACAGAGCTGGGACTTATGATCCTGGGGCCAACATCAGTATCAGTATCATGGTCAGTGGTCAGCTGATTTCATTGATTCTGTCATTTGTGTAGTCTCTTAGCCTAGGGTGCGTGTTTCTATTTCGTCTTTAGACTTTATTTTCATTTTTACTAAAAAAATGAATGCCTGTCCATTAAGAAACATTCCGGTGATAGCATGGTGTTTTGTAACAAAGTCCGGTCTTCCTTTTTAATCGCACATGCAGGAAAGGGTGATATTGTTCAGCACTTAAGGATGAACAAACATAAGACAGCAGATGTAGATGCTTCTTCAAGTAGAACTGTGACTTCTTTTTTTAAAAGTCAAACTTTTGATGAGAAAACTCAGTCACTGGTTTCAACTGAGGTACATTGGCTTATCACTGTTTTGTCCACAACCATTCTTTTTGGCCATCAGACTGTACTTCAAAGTTGTTGAAAAAACTGTTTTGTTGAAAAAGACTCTTGTGCATGAACCAAAATGGAAGCAATCGTCTGTAATGTTTTCAAACCTGACTATTGATTCCCTCAAAAGAGACCTTCCTGAGACAAGTTTTTTAACAGTTTTTTGTGATTGCTCAAACCCTGGAAGCATTAAAGTGTGCCCTATTTTAGTGAGGTACGTACTTTCTTCCTGAGAAAGGGGTTCAGGTAAAAGTTCTTGATGTCCATGAAGTTAAAGGTGAAACCTCAGACATTTTTTCCAAGTACATTCTTGATACAGTTGAGTCCAGTGGGCTAAGATCCAACGTTTTGGCATTGTGTGCTGACAATACCAATTACAGCTTTGGTAGGGCCTCTAGGAGAAGAAAGATTTAGGAAGTGATTTAATTTATGCAAGCTGTGCAGCTCACATTGCTCACCATTGTATCAGCACTGCTGCCAAATGCCTGCCATTTAAAAAAAAAGTAGGTCTTGATCCGTAAAAATAAAGCAGAATTAATTTGTGCAAACTGGTTGAATTTTTTTTTTTATGTTTGCCAGGTTTCAATGGTCCATCTGAAAGGTGCTTTTCAATCATGAACAATGTGTGGTCTACAGAAAAAAAAATTACAAGTAGAAACTCTCAAATGTCTAATGATTATAAAGTACAAGTGTGAGTTGAGTTGAGTTGAGTTGAGTTGCCCATAATTTTTTAATTATCTTAGAGGAAACATTGCTATTATGAAGAAAATCCACTCTGTAAAGAAGTACTTTAAATAGGCCTGATTGGCACATTTGTAAGTAAAGTTATGAACCTAGCCTACTGATTAAAAGCTTGAGTTAAAATTAATATTGTAATTATAAACATATTTTTTATTTTCCTTAACTTTGAACCCCCTGGCTTGATTGAGTGTCCCGTATTTGAACTTAGAAAAGATGGTCAGGTTAACTCTGGTCATCTCACTGGGCAGACTAGATGGACCATGTTGGTCTTTATCTGCCATCATTTTTCATTTCATTTATTATTTTAGGGTAGAAAATGTGGCAGCAAAAGCCAGGAGGAAGCTTTGGTGCATAGAGAGAGGAATGGCCAGCAGGAAAAAGAAAGTGATATTGCCTCTTACGTCTCTTGTGAAACTTCATTTGGAGTATTGTATACAATTCTAGAGATTGCACCTTTAAAAAGATATAAATAGGAAGGCGCCAGTGCAGAGGGCATTTACTAAAATGATTAGTGGCCAATATCATAAAGCATATGGAGACAGACTTAAAGATCTCAATATGTGTACTTTGAAAGAAATGCAGAAGGGAGATATGATAGATATTTTTATTTCTCCATGACATAAAAACACAGGAGACAAGTCTCTTTCAGTTGAAAGTATATTCTGTAACAAGGTGACATAGGGGTATGTTTACTAAACCGTCTTAATGTGCGCTCTGTGACGTTATCGCGCGATAAGGTACCTTATCGCGCGATAATGGCGCTTTATCGGGCGCAGAGGTACTTTAGCGCACGATAACACGTGCAGCGGCGCAAACGAGCACTGAAGGTGGAGAAAGGCTCCCGGAGGGCGGAGGAAGGCTCCCCAGGGGCGGAGAGAAGGGGTCAATGGGTGGAGAGTGGGAGGGGAGAGGCTCCCCGCACACTAACGCTGTGAAATCCGAGGCTCAAAACTAACGCCAGTGAAACCCTGGCGTTAGAGCTGATTTAAAGGGAAGAGAAACCATTTCTGTCAGCAATGTACAGCAAAACCAGGGAAACCTATAAAAAATTGATAAGTGTGATACATGTGCACGGAACAAAAGGGAAAATAAACAGTGAAAATGAACAGAAGAAAATGGAAAAATAAAATAACCAAGCTGGGCAATAGTGATCTCAATGGGAAACATCAAAAAACACTCCCAAGAAAGCACCAAAAAAAGGATATGAATTCTGGAAGGGTCCATGCTCCGTCCACATACAAGGTGAATGAGCCCACAGTGAAATTGCGCTGTGCAGGGTTTTCCTCTCCATCGGACAGGTTTCCTATGGTGTGCACATGTGCGGCAACAGCAGGGCGGACATGTCAGAATGGCCAACTGGACAGATGCTTGAAAATGGGATACAGAAGGCTGCAGGCGGCACATGCTGTGGTGCAGCTGGGGCACAGTGCGGACTAGGCAGATGCCTAGGTGGCACTTAGGAATGCTGAAACTGTACAGCAGCCAGACAGCAACTGATGAGGGCCCAACATGGGCACGAGTGTGTTTATCACAGTGTCACAGGGGATAGTACCCAGCAGGTACCTCCAAGGGCACAGAACATTGACAGGCATTGGGGGGGAAGCGTAGACATCTATGCAGGCACCCCTACCCCAGAACACGCACCATAGGCAGCCACCTACCTGCACACTGGATGGCCTGAGCCTGCGCACCACCAGCACCACCAGCAGAAGGGCATGTCAGCATGGTGGCAGGGGGGTACTGGTGGTGGAGGGGGGCAGTGGCAGGTGCCCAGAGCAGACCATGGCCTAGCCCTGTGTAGGTGGGTGCCATGCACTGCAACAGACAGGCCCTGTCTGACAAACAGTCATGGAATCACCATGGAATGCACTGTCTCTGTAGCAACACAGTGGTGGAGTGCACACAACCAGTGCCTTCAGAAGCAGAAGATCACAGGTTCAAGTCCCAGCTGTGGTTCCTGCCAACCCAGCCCCCATATTTTACCCACTACTAAAACGTGCTAATACAGACAGAACCTTTATTGCAGATGATGTAAACATGCCCAAAACACCTACATTTTGCCCTACAGAGCACAGACACCATAAACATGCGCATTACCTAGAGCAGAGTCTCCCAAATGCAGTCCTGGAGGGCCAAACACCATTCAGGTTCCATGCTACCTCTAATAAAGATGCCTGTGCTGCATTTCTATGCGCCGCCACCATGGTATGCAGATGTATCTCATGCATATTCATTAGGGACAGCATGAAAACCCAAACAGTGTTTGGCCCACCAGGACTGGAGTTGAGAACCTCTGCCGTAAAGCAGCAGCCAACAGGGGCAGACACACCCGCACCCATTATCCAATGCCTCCTGGAGAGTTAGGATGTTGGGCCCTGCGTGCATCTCCCAATACTAGCACTTGCATACCTTAGCAATGCCACCCTAAACCTGGGAATACAGTACACAGCTATCAATAGGTTGCTATGATTACTGGCAGATAGCAATTCTGAAGTTAAGTATAATTTTCTGATTGAGCTGCATCATGGCAACCTTTCTGATGTCTGTGGAGTGTGCTACAGGTCTTGTGTCTGAGAGTGTTTACCACCCTGGGGAGTGACCCCAACAGTATTGCGTACCATAGCCATGCCTGCACTGTGCCCAGGACTGGAGCGGTGGCCAGGGCTGACAAACACCTCTATAGTTGTACAATGCTGGCATAGGTGTGGGAGTGTGTGTCTGTCTATCCAGTGTATGGTGGCTGCAAACACCCTCCACAGCCCACACTGCCAGCACTGTTGCCAGTATTGGCCTGCCAATGTGCATAATGAGGAGCAAGGTACCATGGGTATAGCCCAGACAGGGTGGCCTGGCCAGGATGCATCTGCACAGGGTACAGGGCAATGGCTGGGACATTGTAGTGCCTGGCCACCACCTGCACAGACAGGGTGGCCACAACATGTCCTACTGGGATATCACTCTCACTCTGACTGAGCAGTGACCACGGCATGGCTAGGTTCCCCCATAGTGCTATATACTATTTCTTTCATTTGATGTTATGGGTTCTCTTTTGGGGCCCAATCACTGACTTATCTGCTTGGTGTGTATGCATCTTCTCCAGGAACATGCACTATGAACTAGCTAGCAGACTGTCTGCAACTAGTATGTGTCTTGTTGGAACACCTTCCAGGGTGCAGCGGCTGGTGGCTTACTGCAGGAGAATATCAGATAGTGGTGGGGTGCAGCTGAGCATTTCCAGGCCTAATGTCTGTCTGCTATTGCTTTATGGATGTGTACAGAGCTGCATTGACTGTCCTGTAGGGCAGTGGTCCCCAACCCAGTCCTATGGGGCCCACCAGCCAGTCAGGTTTTCGGGATATCCCTAATGACTATGCATGAGATATATATGCATTAGAGATATCCTGCCAACCTGACTGGTTTGTGGCCCTCCAGGGCTGGATTTGGAGACCCCTGCCTTACACCTCCGTCATTTAAGATTGTGAGTGGGCAAGGTGCAGATGTCCAAGACATCGAAAGGGTATATAGAATGTGTCACATTCCTCCTCGATTCTCACCACCACCAAAAAGTTGTTTAATAGACAATTTTTTGGTGGTGGTGAGAAGTGAGGAGGACTGTGACAAATTCTATCTAACCTTTTTGATGTCTTGGACATCTGCACCTTGCCCACTCACAATCTTAAATGACGGAGGTGTAAGGCAGGGGTCTCCAAATCCAGCCCTGGAGGGCCACAAACCAGTCAGGTTGGCAGGATATCTCTAATGCATATATATCTCATGCATAGTCATTAGGGATATCCCGAAAACCTGACTGGCTGGTGGGCCCCATAGGACTGGGTTGGGGACCCCTGCTGTAGGGTGTCTGTTCCCCAGCAGGACTGCAGTTGATGGTCCTCTCTACTGCCACCATTGCAGGGAGGTAGAATGTGGATCTGTTGGTGGGAGACCCTATTTCCCACTCTCAGTGGGTGGGTTGGGTGGTGGTACATGATCTGCCTATGGGTCCATAAGGGCTAAACCTGACTGAGAAATACAGATGTATCCAAGGTGCATCTGCAGGAACTACCTATCTCACACACTAGCACTGTTGGGGACATGCAGCATGGCCAATTTTTGCCATGGAAGGTGCTGTGGACCTGGTGCTGGGCGCCCCACCTCACCCTCAGGGTGAGCATAGTACCCGCACAATGTGACGGTGTGTAGCTACTCTGTGCCTGTAACACACACGGTCAGTTCCCCCTACCAGGCCGAGGTGCTGTGGGGGTGCATACCCCATCTTGTGCCCATCTGTCGACTGCTGATTTGCATGTGCAGTGCATCATGGGTACGGGTGGGTTAACCCTATCCTGGTGATCACAGCAGAATATTTGTGTGGTGACGTGCAGTCCTTCTGCAGCCATCCAGGGGTTTGTTAGCAGCTATAGCCCACTGGTTACTTCGCTGCCTGTAGAGCCTGAGGTCATGGGTTCAAGCCCACAGTGGGGTTATTTGAAGCATTGTCTATTTTTAATGTACATTAGTGCTGCCAGTAAAACCTCCCTCAGAGTACTGTAACCATAAGGTGCCTCAGAAGGCACTTTATAGGGTGCCGTATAAAGCACCTTCTGAGGCACCTTATGGTTACAGTCCATATAAGGTGCCTTATAAGGTGTCCTATGGAGCGCCTTATAGGGTGCCGTGGCGGACAGTGCACTTTATAATGTGCCCTATGGAGTGCCTTATAGGGTGCCTTATGCGGCACCTTAGTTTACGGCACGTGAGGGTGTGTTTGCTGGCAGCAATAATTAAAATACAAATAAAATGCCTAAAGAAACAATGCTTATATGTCAAAGCTGATGCTTCAGCCAGCCTTATGCATTAGGCACACTCATGGATCAAACTCATGACCCATGTATTATCAGTCAGTGTATTAACCATTGTGCTACATCTCTGTTTCTATGCATACATGTTTGGGCGCCTACTTAAGATTACTGCGCACTAACGCACTTAGCGGCGCTTCGCCCGATAATGTGCGCAGCAGCACGTGTTATCACGCGATAATCCCGTTTTGCTACTTTAAGACTGAAACGCCCACTCCTTTTATGGCAGCCTGCACACTATCGCCGGGCGCACGTTAAGACGGTTTAGTAAACATACCCCATAGAATGAAAATGAAAGGAGACAAACGCAGGTATAATCTACATAAATATGTCCTTAAGGGAAGGTGGTAGATGTGTGGAATAATCTCCCAGCAGAGGTAGCAGAGATAAGGACTCTATTTTAATTCAAGAAAGCATGGGATAAGCACAGAAGATCTTTAAGAAATGAGGTTCATTACTGTCATGGTATGTGGAAAACTAACAATATACATGTAACCTCGCTGTGTCTGAGTTCACCTCCACCCCTAGATATGATGGTAGTAGTCGTGGCCAAGAAGTGGTGCAAACCCAGATAACAAGGCACAAAAATAAACTAACCTCGTTCACTTCTCAAAGCAAAATGAAGGAATAAACTAAAAGGATTTTTAGAACTCAAGTTCCAAGTGGTAAGTATAACAATTTTATTTGTTACTATAGATGGTTAGACTTAATAAGAGATTTAATTTACTTTGTATTCAAAATCTTGCTTTTTACTAATTATTGTTCATTTTACTATAGAACATTTCACTATTAAATGCAGAAATACAAAAATCAAGTGTGAGATTCATCTATCAAAGGTTAACATTTCTGAACAACATATCAGATAAGTATTAGTATTTATTTTCTTTGTTTCTTACTAATTTTTAAATAACAATTTACTTGTTTGGTTTCTTAAAACCTGAATGTTTGTATAACTTTTATCTCTACAGAAAACTTCAGAACAGCACTTCTATCAATTTCTATTCTCAGGTATGTATCAATTGTCCTTTTTCTCACAAAACACAGTCTTTATGAGCACTTAACTCTCCATAGTTGCAGCAGTTGTTTGGTATCTGTAGCTGTAGAAATTTCTTGTTAAGTTTGATGATTTTGGAATTCCTTTTATGGAAGCTTCTGTTGATGGAAACACCACTGCTGCTCAGCTGACGGTAGTCTTCTCAATCTCCAACCTACTACCTAAGCTTTAAACAAATCAAAAATAGAAAACCCTATCTAGCTTACCAACTAGCGAAAAATCACTGTGAAATTATTCAGTATAGATTCCTGTCTAAATAAATCAAACTATAATTAAAGTCCCTAAATAATAAAGCCTAATCTTTACTGTTTTTCCTTAACTACTAACAGAGCTTCCTTTATGAATTCACTTTTCCAAGACAATGCCTTCATTCATCTATTTCCTTATATGACTCCAGGCATATTTCTCTTCTGCAATGACATCAGTCACTTACTGTGCAGGTATCCTATCACTTTAGAATTTCAGACACCACATATTATAAGCTACTTAATAGCAAAGCACTCCTCACAGACACTGCCACTTCCTCTCAGCCTCCCTCCTTCAGAGAGCTCTCATGGAATTTTCAACCAGTGTCACTTGCTTTACTACCTGGCAATACTTCTCAATAAGTATTGTCCAGTGCCACACAAAATCAGGGCTGTCATTTACTTTGCCTGATTTTCATATAGTTCCAAAAGCAATTCCACTCTCAAAAACAATTTTTCATCTAGTGGTATCTTTTTACTGGCATAAACGATACATCTTTCCAGGCATAGCACAACACACTTCTGCTTTCTGTTACTGTTTAAGCTCTTCTTTCTTTTCAACTATATCTTTTCTGATGTCAAGTTTACGATGACTCTTCTGACATCACCAATTTTCATTCCAGAGCTGCTAACCAATCACAAGCATGCTTTAGGAATATGTAGATTAGGCATTAAAGCATGTTCTAAATTTTGCAAAGAAAAATCAGTTTTCTTTTCAACTGTAATTTCCCATTAAGGTGAATGGCAAGACCTTAATTTGGAAGGTTTACACATTAAAGTCTTTCCAAAATAATCCAAAACCTATGATTCCATTCAGCTTATCTAACTTAAATATCCTATTATTTCCATTTTTAAATTTATGCATTCTTTTAGGCATTATACATTTTCCTCCATAAAATTACCTAAAACTTTGTCCAATTTAAATAACCAGTGCATTAATATTCACTCAGGACTCCAAACTATCAAGTATAATTAACAACAATTCAAACCAGCCACTCACTTTAGTGCAAGGGCCAATTTTAACCCTTGGGTTACAATACATAAATACCCTCAGAAATACCAATTTTCAAAAATACATTTCTCTAATTAATCTATTGAATAAGTATCACGCAGTTATATAAGGTATATATGACCTCAGGATTGTCCTTCCCCTACATGTGGCGAAATAAATCACCTTAGAATCAAATGGCAGACTCACATCACAGGTCATAACCTTTCCACATTTTAATTCAAATTCTTGAAAGACTAGAAAAGGGGACCTTTACTTCTGGAGAGAGATCTGCAACTGTGAGTATATACTTCTGGGAATTTTCTGAAAGGAATTATTTTTATTAAAGCTAATTAATCTGTGAACCCACTATTTTTTGTTAAATCAGTCAGGGCCTAGTAGCAGCAGTGTAAGTTTACATTTAAAACACAGAAGAGAGCTTTCTGGTTAAATTTCATACCCAGCAGAGAGCTTGTAGTTTAAATTTCATAATACGTTAGAGCCTAGCAGCAGCAAAGAGCTATAATTTAAATCAAATAAGAATATAGCTTACCTCAGCAGCACAGGACAGGGTACTGTGTAGCAGCCCTCTTTTAATAAGTGTTATTTCCCTCCCTCCCTCCCCACACCCACCCACCCCTGGGATAATTGTAGCTTTATAGGTACTTACACATTATAACAGACAGGAGGTGCTCTCAGGTGAAGCTCGTTATCCAAATCAGTCATACACTAAGGACCTGAGATTAATTAAGCTTCAGGTGAACAAGGTATATAAATGTATTAGGTACAGTTTTATTGGCAACCCTTAATAAGTAAAGAACTTAAAGATCTAAACAAAAACTTAAAACTAAGATGCAGACAGCAGTCCAGCAGCGAGATGGGGGCTTTCCAGTCTTTTGCATTGAGTGTCACATGTATGATTTTCTCCCAGTTGATGAGAGGTCTTATGTGTGCACTAGGTGCAAGGAGCTCTTTGCTCTCAGGGAACGAGTCCATTCTCTAGAGGCTAGAGTAGCAGACTTGGAAAACATAAGACAGACAGAGAGGTACATAGACAAGACCTACAGGGATATAGTCCTGAAGTCCCACCTCCAGTCTGGCAGCATCCCTGTTGCCATGGAGGAGCGAGGTCACGTGACAGGAGAGCATCACCCTGGTGTGGCAGGAAGTGATCCTGTAACTAGGACCTGTCCTCCAGGTGATGTAAAACCCTCTCGCACCGAGAAAGTTTCTCCAGGGCCATGTGCCCATGAGGGAAGGGTTAGGACAGCCGTTATAGTTGGTGATTTGATCATTAGGCATGTAGATAGCTGGGTGGCTGGTGGACGTGAGGATCGCCTGGTAACATGCCTGCCTGGTGCAAAGGTAGTAGACCTCACGCGCCGCCTAGATAAGGTCTTAGATAGTGCTGGGGAGGAGTATGCTGTCTTGGTACATGTCGGTACCAATGACATAGGAAAATGTGGTAGGGAGGTTCTGGAGACTAAATTTAGGCTTTTAGGTAGGAAATTGAAATCCAGAACTTCCAGGGTAGCGTTCTCATAAATGCTTCCCATTCCACGTGCAGGACCCAAAAGGCAGGCAGAGCTCCGGAGTCTCAATGCGTGGATGAGACAATGGTGCAGAGATGAGGGTTTTGGATTTGTTAGGAACTGGGGAACATTCTGGGGAAAGGAGGGGCTCTTCCGAAGGGATGGGCTTCACCTTAACCTGGATGGAACCAGGCTGCTGGCATTAACCGTTAAAAAAGGAGATAGAGCAGCTTTTAAACTAGATAATAGGGGAAAGCCGACAGTTGCCAAAGAGCGGATAGTTCGGAAGAATGTATCCTTGAAGGATACTACCAAAAATAGAGAGGTTCCAAAAAAGATCAAAGTAGCCCAAATGCCCTCAAGTATGGCGCAGACAAAGCTTAAAGATCCCAAATTACCCATGTCTACCAATAGCCAAATTAATATGAATAAAATACAGTCTCTAAAATGCTTGTATGCAAATGCTAGAAGTCTAAAAAATAAGATGGGAGAGTTAGAATATATAGCACTAAATGAGAGGTTAGATATGATTGGAATATCAGAGACATGGTGGAAGGAGGACAACCAGTGGGACACTGTGATACCTGGGTACAAACTATATCGTAATGATAGAGCTGATCAAATTGGTGGAGGGGTTGCGCTCTATGTTAGAGAGGGCATTGAATCAGAAAGGATTAAAGGTTTGCAGGAAACAAAGTTTGCTGTAGAATCTCTATGGATTGAAATTCCATGTAAACAGGGGAAGGCGATGGCAGTGGGGGTGTACTATCGACCACCGGGCCAGAATGAACAAATGGATGATGAAATGCTCAAAGAAATCAAGGAAGCTAACAAACGTTACAGCGCAGTAATAATAATGGGTGATTTCAATAACCCTGGTATCGACTGGGTCAGTGTCACGGCAGGACATGCTAGGGAGATAAAGTTCCTAGATAACATAAATGACTGCTTCTTGGAGCAGTTGGTTCATGAACTGACCAGAGGAGAAGCCATATTAGACCTGGTCCTTAGTGGAACACCAGATCTAGTGCAAGAGATAAGGGTGTTGGGGCCACTTGGCAATAGTGATCATACCATGATCGCCTTTGATTTAATTAGTGGAGGAGGGATAATACGGAAATCCACAGTACTACCTTTTAACTTTCGAAAGGGAGACTATGATAAAATGAGGAACATAGTTAAGAAAAAAAACTAAAAGGAGCCGCTACAAAGGTTAAAAATTTACATCAAGCATGGACATTGTTTAAAAATACTATCTGGGAAGCCCAGACCAGATGTATTCCACTCTTTAAGAAAAGTCGAAAGAAGGCCAAACATCTGCCATCATGGTTTAAAGATGAGGTCAGAGAGGCTGTTGTAGCAAAAAAAGCATTTTTCATGAAATGAAAAGAGGAGCCAAATGATGACAATGGGAAACAACATACGAACTAGCAAGTTAGTTGCAAGGCATTGCAAAGAGAGTATTTGAGAAAGATCTTTCCACTGAGGCAAAAACTCATAATAAAAACATTTTCAAGTATATTTGTAGCAAAAAAACCCTGTGAGTCAGTTGGACCATTAGATGATAGAGGGATAAAAGGGGTGCTAAGGGAGGACAAGGTCATAGAAGAAGGACTAAATGAATTTTTTGCTTTGGTCTTTACTGAAGAAGATGTAGAGAGGTTACCATTCCTGAAATGGTATTTAAAGGTGATGTATCAGAGGAATTGAAACAAATCTTGATAAATCGGGAAGATGTAATACAGCAAATTGATAAACTAACGAGCAGCAAATCACCTGGACTTCGGCAGCAAGTCACCTGGACTTTTGGCACCTTGGGATGGCATACATCCCAAGGTGCCGAAAGAACTGAAATATGAGATTTTAGAACTACTATTAATAATCTGTGATCTATCATTAAAATCATCTATAGTACCCAAAAATTGGAAAGTGGCCAATGTAATGCCAATTTTTAAAAAGGGGTCCAGGGGTGATCCAGAATACTACAGATCAGTAAGCTTGAAATCAATACCAGGCAAAATGGTAGAAGCCATGATTAAAAAAAAATACTGAACACGTAGATAGTCATGGTTTAATGGGAGAAAGCCAACATGGATTTAGCCAAAGAAAGTCTTGTCTCACCAATCTCTATTTTTTTTAAGGTATGAATAAAC
Source organism: Ichthyophis bannanicus (assembly GCA_033557465.1). Taxonomy (NCBI): domain Eukaryota; kingdom Metazoa; phylum Chordata; class Amphibia; order Gymnophiona; family Ichthyophiidae; genus Ichthyophis; species Ichthyophis bannanicus. The sequence goes on from CM066032.1 coordinate 1,473,998,586, forward strand.
AGGTAGATAAAGGTGTGCCGGTTGATATAGTGTATCTCAATTTTCAGAAAGCCTTTGACAAAGTCCCTCATGAGAGATTATTTGAGAAATTAAAAAGCCATGGGATAGGAGGCAATGTACTGTTGTGAATTAGGAACTGGTTGAAAGAGAGAAAACAGAGTAGGGCTAGCCCAGGGATCTATGATGAGATCTCTGCTTTTTAACATATTTATAAATGACCTGGAAATGGGAATAATGAGTGAGGTGATCAAATTTGCAGACAACACCAAGTTATTTAAAGTTGTTTAAACACTAGAAGATTGTAAAAACTTGCAAGAGAACCTTGATAAAGTGAGACCGGGTATCGAAATGGCAGATGACATTTAATGTGGACATGTACAACATTGGAGAAGAGGAGTAGCCGAGTGTTTGGAGCAATCACGTACTATTTATTTATTTATTTAACAGTTTTTTGCTTTGTTTTTTTTTTATACTGCTTTATCCTTCAGTCAAAGTGGTTTACATTGTAACAAAACTTTTACAATAAACAGGGAAGTCAACTTGGAATAACTTTGTTACATGTATTTAGGGGGTAACTATATACATTTCTAAATGTATGGGGGTTTGAGGTAGGGGAGTATAGTGGTTTTTGGATGGGGTTAGGCTGGGGGAAGGAGTGAGGCTGGGGGGTGAGGGAAGGGGGAAACTATGAGGGGTTAAGTTGGCGGGTAGCATTCTCTGAAGATGTGGGGTTTAAGGGCTTTCCTGAAGGAAGCAGTATCGGTTGTAGTCATTAGCTTTTCTGGGATAGAGTTCCATAGGAGCATAGCATAGAGAGAGAAAGCTCTCTTAGATCTTTATCTTTATTCACACATTTGATTAACCACCCAGGCTGAAGCATCAGGGCGATGTACAATAAAAACAAAGATATGGTAGCATTGGCATTTGTGAACATCAACAGTGTATGCAGCATGTTCTTTGAGGTGGATCATTGCCCTCTGTTGTCGGGTATAGTCTGGAGCAGCATTTGTAGGTATTGTGGTGCAGAGTCATTGGGGGCTTTGAATTTTGTGAGTATGGATTTGAATTTTATACGCTCAACAATGGGGAGCCAATGCAGTTGCTTAAGGAGAGGTGTGATGTGCTTAGTTCTCTTTGCATTGAAGAGGGTTCATGCAGCCGTGTTGAGAGCAAGTTGGAGAGGGTGAATGGTTGAGTTGGTATGCCCTGGAAGATGATACTACAGTAGTTGACATGGGGGAAAATGGTTGCTTGGAGGACAGAGCAGAAGTCATGGGCTGATAGGTGTGGTTTATGATTCTACTATTCAAAAGAACAGGGTTTGATTCCTACTGGCACTCCTTGTGACCTTGGGCAAGTCACTTTACCTTCCATTGCATTGGGAAAAAAGGCCTTGTAATGTACTTCCAGTCATACCTTGCCAGGAAAACCCAAGGGCTGCTGGCTTGCCAGGAGTCAGCATTGACTTGATGGCACTTTTAAAATGTCAAGGTTGTGCACTTAGGGATGCAAGGTTCCACATTAGAAACCACCACCCAGGAAAGGGATTTAGGTGCCATTGTGGGTTGAAACCCTCTGCCTAGTGTGGCTAAGAAAACAAATAGAAAGCTGGGAATCAAAAAGAAAGGAATGGAGAATAAAACAAAGAATATTATAATACCTCTGTATCACTCAAAGGTGCGACCAGATCTTGAATATTGTATGTAATTCTGATCACCGTATCTTCAAATGGATATAGCAGAATTAGAAATGGTACAGAGAAGAGTGACAAAAATGGTAAAGGGGATGGGGGATATCCCTATGAAGAAAGGCGTAAGAGGTTAGGGCTCTTCAACTGGGAAAAGAGATGACTAAGGTGAGATATGATAGAAGTCTATAAAATAATGAATGGAGTGGAACATGTAAATGTAAATTAGTTGTTAATCCCTTTAAAAAGTAGAAAGATTAGGGGACATGCGATGAAGGTACAATGTAGTACATTTAAGAATAATCTGCGAAAATATTTTTTCACTCCACGCGTAATCAAACTCTAGAATTCATTACCAGAGAATGTAGTAAAAGCTATTAGCGTGATAAGATATAAAAGAGGTTGGTCACGTTTCTGGAGGAAATGTCCATAAACCATTGCACAGGTCTGCAAAAAATTTTTTTCGAGAGCTGTTTTGATTATTCCATGTAATCTTTATGTTTTTTGGTGCGCTGAATCCGAAAATGAACTCCATTTTGTCATAGGACATCACGTTTCCTGACAATTTAGGTAACTAAGTTAAATAAGGCAATACCTCAAAATAAATGGAAATAGACTTACAAAATTAAAGTTTTATTACTATATTTTCATGAAAATCCTTTTTTGAACTGAAATGAGCTCACCTACACACACTAAACTCAATTCTTCTTCCTTGTGAGGCTCCTCTTGGTGCATTTACGCTTGTGAGTAGCATCTGGAATGTCTCTCTGAAGCATCCAACAGTAGTCTGTCATCATTGTAATGCTCCATTTTCCCTGGTATCTCCTTTCTATCTCTTTAATGTCTTGGTGGAATCGTTCACCTTGTTCCTCACTCACAGCTCCCAAATTTTCAGGAAAGTAGTCAAGGTGGGACTGGAGGAAATGCACTTTCAAACTCATCAGGTAACCTAAAGCTTGAAATGCTTTCAGCATTCGTCCGATGATCTTTTTGTAGTGAGGATCTTTGTTATTGCCTAAAAATTTCTGTATGACTTCTTTAAATGCAATCTACCTTTCTTTTTGAGGATCCGTCATGGTATTGACAAACTCTTGATCAACTATAAGCCTTCTAATGTCTGGTCCGACGAACACACCTTCCTTCAATTTTGCCTCCGACAGGCCTGGAAACTTGTTGACCAAGTATTTGAAGCATTCTCCATCTCTTGGAAGTGATTTTACGAATTGCTTCGTCAATCCCAATTTTATGTGGCGAGGTGGTAGAAGAACTTTATGGGAAGGTACCAAAGTTTCTTGGAGGACATTTTTTTCACCGACTGTTAGCACCCTCGGCTGCCAACTCTTCTTGGTCCAGTGATTTTGTCGGTCTCGACTGTCCCATAGACACAGAAAACAAGGATATTTGGTATACCCAGCTTGTTGCCCGAGCAGCATGCACAAGACCTTCAAGTCCCCAAACACTTGCCAACCATGGTCTTCATATTTAAGTTTACGAAGAACCAATTCCAAGTTCTCGTAGGTTTCCTTCAAGTGTACGGAATGACCTACAGGTATGGAAGCGTAAAAACCGTTGTGGAGTAAAACTGCTTTGAGACTTCTTTTTGAAGAATCTATAAAAAGATGCCATTGCTCTGAATCATATTGGATTTTAAATTGACCCATCAGACCTTCGACATCGATGCAATAAACCAACTTGTCTTCCTGGGCTAAGTAAGGAACAAACTCCTTTTCACGATGTCTGAACCATGAAGATGACACTCCTGGCAACAATAAATTCCTGCTTTTCAGCCTTGATCCGAGTAGCTCAGCAGCATCTTTGGGAAGATTCAAGTCTCTTACCAAATCATTCATCTCCTCCTGAGAAAACAATTTTGGTCTTGTATCATCTTCAAAGTCAGAACTTGATTCGTCATCTGGTTCAGGTATGACTTCACCTTCATCAGAGCTAGGTATCTCTTCCAAGGTAGCAGGTGGCTTGGATACTGGTATATCTGTGCCATGGGGGATGGGACGAATTGCCGAGTGAAGATTGGGGTATGAAATGGAATGCTTCCATTTGAAATTAAACCCTTTCACATCGCATGAACAAAAGTAACAGTCATCACTATGGTTCTTTTGCTCTCGCCATACCATAGGAATCCCATAACGGAAAGATTTTTTCTTACCCTTGAACCAGTTTCGGAGGTCCTCAACACACCGTTTGCACACTTTATGAGGTGCCCAGACTTTATCTTGATCTCCAATTTTTAGTCCAAAGTATGCAAAATATACTTTTTTCATAAAGTCTGTAATATTCTGCTGTTGCTTCAACACTGTATATTCACCACAGATGAAACAGAAACTGTCTGGCGAATTAATATACTTTCACGGAGCCATAACATAACGGTTGAATAATGAAGAGCTAACACGAATTGCGATGAAAAAGTGTGAACAGCCTAGAACCAAGAACCTGATGATGATTCGTGCACAAGTGTGGCATGCAGGAGAGAGAGCAGCTCTGTATCTGTACATGAGATGTCACAGTGCTGGCCACGCCCCCCTGCACTGACCGGAGCTGCTGCTATCTGCCCTGTGTCTCCCTCCCACTGGATTCTTCAGGAAAGATTAACCCCTTCTACCATTAGAAGCACTGACTTAAAACTTGCTTAGCTTATGTATATATTGCTGACCATCAGATTTACAGTGCTATATTTTTTTTTACATAACTCGGACAACCCCTTTAAGGTTTCTTGGGTATTTTATATCTTAAATGCACTTATGTGAATTAATTAATAGTAATTTGAATTAATTACTAGTAATTTGAAAAAAATGGATAAATTTGAAGACAATTTTGCATGTTGTGGCAAATCATGACGTCTAGGAGCTTTTTCAATATTTTATTTGTTTTCAGCACACCAAAATACATGGAAATTAGATGAAAATAATCAAACAGCTTTTTAGTCGCAGACCTGCAGAGAATCAAGAAATCTTCTGCTTACCCATTGGACAAGCAGCATGGAATCTGTGTATTTTTTGGAAACCTGCCAGATACTTGTGACCTGGACTGGTCACAGCTTGAAATGATACTGGGCTTGATGGACCATTGGTCTAATCCAGTATGGTATATCTTATGTTTTTAATATAAACAGGCACAAGACTTCACATGCACAATTTATTTTTAGGCATGCAAATGAACAACATGACGGACTGGAAAGGGGGGCTGTTACTTCTGGAGAGAAATCTGAAATTGTGAGTATATACTTCTGGGAATTTTTCTGAAAGGAATTGTTTTTCTTTTAAAGCTAATTAATCTGTGAACCCACTATTTTTTTTGTTAAATCAGTCAGGGCCTAGTAGCAACAGTTTAAGATTCAATTTAAAAACACAGAAGAGAACTTTCTGGTTACCTTTCATACCCAGTAGACAGCTGTAGTTTAAATTTCATAGTCACTCAGGGCCTAGCATCAGCAAAGTACTTTTAGTTTCAAATTAAAACACAGAAGAGAGCTTTCTGGTTAAATTTAGAATCCAGCAGAGAGCTTGTAGTTTAAATTTCATAATAGGTTAGAGCCTAGTAGCAGCAAAGAGCTATAATTTAAATCAAATCAGAATATAGCTTAGCACAAGAGGCAAAACAAGGTCAATTCTCCTTGAGCAGCATATAAAGTCTTCTAGAGACCTTTACAAAGAGGCCTTCTACCTAGTGGGCAAGCAACCTGTGAAGCTTTTTCAATAGGTGTTAACACCAGCTGGCAGTTCAAAGGCCATTTTGAAAGACTCCTTCTATCCAAGCAAGGACTGTTAATTACCCAGGAAGTAGGTCACTGCTTACATCATCAGCACAAGCATAAATAGCTCAACCAGAGCTCTGTGACCCTGTCTTGACGGACTGGAAAGGGGGGCTGTTACTTCTGGAGAGAAATCTGAAATTGTGAGTATATACTTCTGGGAATTTTTCTGAAAGGAATTGTTTTTCTTTTAAAGCTAATTAATCTGTGAACCCACTATTTTTTTTTGTTAAATCAGTCAGGGCCTAGTAGCAACAGTTTAAGATTCAATTTAAAAACACAGAAGAGAACTTTCTGGTTACCTTTCATACCCAGTAGACAGCTGTAGTTTAAATTTCATAGTCACTCAGGGCCTAGCATCAGCAAAGTACTTTTAGTTTCAAATTAAAACACAGAAGAGAGCTTTCTGGTTAAATTTAGAATCCAGCAGAGAGCTTGTAGTTTAAATTTCATAATAGGTTAGAGCCTAGTAGCAGCAAAGAGCTATAATTTAAATCAAATCAGAATATAGCTTAGCACAAGAGGCAAAACAAGGTCAATTCTCCTTGAGCAGCATATAAAGTCTTCTAGAGACCTTTACAAAGAGGCCTTCTACCTAGTGGGCAAGCAACCTGTGAAGCTTTTTCAATAGGTGTTAACACCAGCTGGCAGTTCAAAGGCCATTTTGAAAGACTCCTTCTATCCAAGCAAGGACTGTTAATTACCCAGGAAGTAGGTCACTGCTTACATCATCAGCACAAGCATAAATAGCTCAACCAGAGCTCTGTGACCCTGTCTTGACGGACTGGAAAGGGGGGCTGTTACTTCTGGAGAGAAATCTGAAATTGTGAGTATATACTTCTGGGAATTTTTCTGAAAGGAATTGTTTTTCTTTTAAAGCTAATTAATCTGTGAACCCACTATTTTTTTTGTTAAATCAGTCAGGGCCTAGTAGCAACAGTTTAAGATTCAATTTAAAAACACAGAAGAGAACTTTCTGGTTACCTTTCATACCCAGTAGACAGCTGTAGTTTAAATTTCATAGTCACTCAGGGCCTAGCATCAGCAAAGTACTTTTAGTTTCAAATTAAAACACAGAAGAGAGCTTTCTGGTTAAATTTAGAATCCAGCAGAGAGCTTGTAGTTTAAATTTCATAATAGGTTAGAGCCTAGTAGCAGCAAAGAGCTATAATTTAAATCAAATCAGAATATAGTTTTCCTCAGCAGCACAGGACAAGGTACTGTGTAGCAGCCCTTTTTTAATAAGTGTTATATCCCTCCCTCCCTCCCTCCCCACACCCACCCTCCCCTGGGAATTTCACAGCTTTATAGGTACTTGCACAACTTAAAAGACAGGAGGTGCTCTCAGGTGAAGCTCATTACCCAAATCAGTCATACACCAAGGACCTGAGATTAATTAAGCTTCAGGTGAACAAGGTATATTAAACTTCTTAGGTACAGTTTTAGTGGTATAAATATCCATTGCACCCTTTAGTACATATAGAACTTAAAGATCTAAACACAAACTTAAAACTAAGATGCAGACAGCAGTCCAGCAACGGGATGTGGGCTTTCCAGTCTTATGCATTGAGTGTCACATGTATGATTTTCTCCCAGCTGGTGAGAGGTCTTACGTGTGCACTAGGTGCAAGGAGCTCTCTGCTCTCAGGGAACAAGTCCGTTCTCTAGAGGCTAGAGTAGCAGACTTGGAAAACATAAGACAGACAGAGAGGTACATAGACGAGACCTACAGGGATATAGTCCTGAAGTCCCACCTCCAGTCTGGCAGCATCCCTGTTGCCATGGAGGAGAGAGGTCACGTGACAGGAGAGCATCACCCTGGTGTGGCAGGAAGTGATCCTGTAAATAGGACCTGTCCTCCAGGTGATGTAAACCCCTCTCGCACCGAGGAGGTTTCTCCAGGGCCAAGTGCCCATGCGGGAAGGGTTAGGACAGCAGTTATAGTTGGTGATTCGATCATTAGGCATGTAGATAGCTGGGTGGCTGGTGGACGTGAGGATCGCCTGGTAACATGCCTGCCTGGTGCGAAGGTAGCGGACCTCACACGCCACCTAGATAAGGTCTTAGATAGTGCTGGGGAGGAGTCTGCTGTCTTGGTACATGTTGGTACCAATGACATAGGAAAATGTGGTAGGGAGGTTCTGGAAGCTAAATTTAGGCTTTTAGGTAGGAAGTTGAAATCCAGAACTTCCAGGGTAGCGTTCTCCGAAATGCTTCCCGTTCCACGCGCAGGACCCAATAGGCAGGCAGAGCTCCGGAGTCTCAATGCGTGGATGAGACAATGGTGCAGAGATGAGGGGTTCGGATTTGTTAGGAACTGGGGAACATTCTGGGGAAAGGAGGGGCTCTTCCGAAGGGATGGGCTTCACCTTAACCGGGATGGAACCAGGCTGCTGGCATTAACCTTTAAAAAGGAGATAGAGCAGCTTTTAAACTAGATAATAGGGGAAAGCCGACAGTCGCCCAAGAGCGCATGGTTCGGAAGAATGTATCCTTGAAGGATACTACAAAAAGCAGAGAGGTTCCAAAAAAGAGTAAAGTAGCCCAAATGCCCTCGAGTATGGAGCAGACAGAACTTAAAGATCCCAAATTACCCATGTCTACCAATAGCCAAATTAATATGAATAAAATACAGTCTCTAAAATGCTTGTATGCAAATGCTAGAAGTCTACAAAACAAGATGGGAGAGTTAGAATATATAGCACTAAACGAGAGGTTAGATATGATTGGAATATCAGAGACATGGTGGAAGGAGGACAACCAGTGGGACACTGTGATACCTGGGTACAAACTATATCGAAATGATAGAGCTGATCAAATTGGTGGAGGGGTTGCGCTCTATGTTAGAGAGGGCATTGAGTCAGAAAGGATTAAAGTTTTGCAAGAAACAAAATTTGCTGTAGAATCTCTATGGATTGAAATTCCATGTAAAAAGGGGAAGGCGATGGCAGTGGGGGTGTACTATCGTCCGCCTGGCCAGAATGAACAAATGGATGATGAAATGCTCAAAGAAATCAAGGAAGCTAGCAAAAGTTACAGTGCAGTAATAATAATGGGTGATTTCAATTACCCCGGCATCGACTGGGTCAGTGTCACAACAGGACATGCTAGGGAGATAAAGTTCCTAGATGAAATAAATGACTGCTTCTTGGAGCAGCTGGTTCATGAACCGACCAGAGGGGAAGCAATATTAGACCTAGTCCTTAGTGGAACACCAGATGTAGTGCAAGAGATAAGGGTGTTGGGGCCACTTGGCAATAGTGATCATAGCATGATCGCCTTTGATTTAATTAGTGGAGGAGGGATAGTAAGGAAATCCACAGTACTACCCTTTAACTTTCGAAAGGGAGACTATGATAGAATGAGGAAAACAGTTAAGAAAAAACTAAAAGGAGCAGTTGCAAAGGTTAAAGACGTACATCAAGCTTGGGTGTTGTTGAAAAATACTATCTTGGAAGCCCAGACCAGCTGTATTCCACGCTTTAAGAAAAGTGGAAGGAAGTCCAAAAAATTGCCAGCATGGTTTAAAGCTGAGGTCAGAGAGACTGTTGTTGCCAAAAAAGCATCTTTCAAGAAATGGAAAAAAGAGCCAAATGATGAAACCTGGAAACAGCACAAGCACTGGCAAGTCAAATGCAAGGCATTGATAAGGCAGGCAAAGAGAGAATTTGAGAAGAAGCTTGCTGCGGAAGCAAAAACGCGAAATAAAGACCTTTTCAAGTACATTCGTAGCAAAAAACCCGTGAGAGAGTCAGTTGGTCCATTAGATGATAAAGGGGTTAAAGGAGCACTAAGAGGCGACAAGGCGATAGCGGAGAGACTGAATGAATTCTTTGCTTCGGTCTTTACTGAGGAAGATGTAGGGATGTTACCCACGACTGAAGTGGTATTTAAAGGTGTGGAAGAATTGAAGGAAATATCGATACATCGGGAAGATGTCCTACAACTATTAGATAAACTGAAGAGTAGCAAATCACCTGGGCCGGATGGAATACATCCAAGGGTGTTGAAAGAACTGAAATTTGAGATTGCAGACCTGCTATCAGTAATCTGTGAACTATCATTAAAATCATCTCTAATACCTGAGGATTGGAGGATCGCCAATGTAACACCAATTTTTAAAAAGGGTTCGAGGGGTGATCCGGGAAACTACAGACCGGTGAGCCTGACATCAGTACCGGGAAAAATGGTAGAAACCATCATAAAGAATAAAATTACTCAGCATGTAGATAGTCATGACCTAATGGGAGACAGCCAACATGGCTTTAGACAAGGAAGATCTTGTCTTACTAATCTGTTATGTTTTTTTGAAGGAGTGAATAAACAGGTGGACAAAGGTGAGTCGGTTGATATTGTGTATCTGGACTTTCAGAAAGCCTTTGACAAGGTCCCTCATGAGAGACTTTTGGCAAAACTAAAGAGTCATGGGATAGGAGGCAGTGTACTACTGTGGATCAGGAACTGGTTAAAAGATAGAAAGCAGAGGGTAGGGCTAAATGGCCAATTTTCCCAATGGAGAAAGGTGAATAGTGGTGTACCCCAGGGATCTGTGCTGGGTCCGCTGCTTTTTGACATATTCATAAATGACCTGGAAAGTGGAATAACGAGTGAGGTTATCAAATTTGCTGATGACACAAAACTATTTAAAGTTGTTAAAACCCAGGAGGATTGTGGAAAATTGCAAGAGGATCTTGATAAATTGGAAGACTGGGCATCAAAATGGCAGATGAAATTTAATGTGGAGAAGTGCAAGGTTATGCACCTAGGGAAGAACAACCCAAACTATGGTTACACGATGCAAGGTTCCACATTAGGAACCACCACCCAAGAAAAAGATTTAGGCGTCCTTGTGGATACCATGTTAAAACCCTCGGCCCAGTGTGCAGCGGCGGCCAAGAGAGCAAATAGAATGCTAGGTATGATAAGGAAAGGAATGGAAAATAAAACAAAAGATATTATAATGCCTCTATATCGTTCCATGGTGAGACCGCACCTTGAATATTGTGTGCAATTCTGGTCGCCATATCTTAAAAAGGATATAGCAATTTTAGAAAAGGTTCAGAGAAGAGCCACCAAAATGGTAAAGGGGATGGAAGGCTACTCCTATGAAGAAAGGCTAAAAAGGTTGGGGCTCTTTAACCTGGAAAAGAGACGGCTGAGGGGAGATATGATAGAAGTCTATAAATTAATGAACGGAGTGGAACGGGTAAACGTAGATCGATTGTTTACCTTATCAGAATATAGAAAGACTAGGGGACATGCAATGAAGCTACAGGGTAAACTATTTAAGACTAATAAAAGAAAATATTTTTTCACTCAACGTGTAATCAAACTCTGGAATTTGTTACCGGAGGATGTAGTAAAGGCTGTTAGTGTAGCTGGGTTTAAAAAAGGTTTGGACAAGTTCCTGGAGGAAAGGTCCATAAACCATTATTAAGAAGGGACCCAGGATATCAATGCTTGAACCAATACAAGCATTGTGGAACCTGTGTCCCTTGGGGAAACTGCTAGGTACGTATGACCTAGATTGGCCACTGTTGGAAACAGAATACTGGGCTTGATGGACCTTGGTCTGACCCAGTATGGCATATCTTATGTTCTTATGTTCTTATGTAACAAACAAGACTGAAATGCAGAAGCCTAAAACTTACCCATTTTGTGCTGAAATCCTTCTCCACCGGAAAGGGAACTGCCATTCAATAGTAACTTTCATACAAGCTTCAGTAGGTCCAAAATGGATTAATGAAAGTCTTAGAAACAGGCAATGTGATCATCTTTGATGCCCAAAGAACACAACAGTTGGGCTTGAATTTTGAACTGTGTAGCAAAAGATTAATAGAGCCCTCTAGTGCCAAATATTTCTGCATTAACCAAAAAATAATTTGGATAGTTGACAGCTGCAGACAGTAGCTCAGTAAAGTGTAGTCAAGAAAGGCTCATCTGTCTTCTCAAGCCTACTTTTTGTTGCATAGAAATTCAGTGAAGATATGAATTTAACTAGAAAACTCAGCCAATGTAACATGTAAATCATAGAGAAGAAGCATGCAATTAATCCAAAAGTCTTTGTTATACAATGACTTACTGAGGGACTGCTTTAAGATGTCATCTGCCTTCTTGATTAAACATAGCCTTTTTTTGTTTGAAGTGACTCATCCATCTTATTCCAATATAATTCTTTTAAAGTAGCCAAATACATAATTTCAAAATTTGACAGATTTGACATGGAATATCACAGCTTCAGTTAAGTTGACCGGAAACCTTTCTTTTGTGGTTGAAACACTGACTTACAAAAAATAGTCTTATATGACAGCTTGCCACCAAGGCTTGTAGAAAGTGGTGTTATATTGTCATTGAATTTGTGTTACTACTTTAACAGAATCCCACTGGCATAACATTCAGGTCCTATTACACAAACGGCATGTGTTCTGCTCTCTCCTCTCTCCCCCGTATCTGCATTTTATGTTACTATCCACTGTAACCTGACTCCATCTGCTGCCTTAGCTTGTTGACTGTGCAGTTCTGTTTCTCCTGTGGCATGTTTACATCCCATGTCTCTTTGAGGAATCTTTCACTCTTTTCAAAGATGCCTAGTATGCAAAGCTGTCGTACAGGATCAAGAATCTGGCTCTTGAGACACTCAGGATGCTGGCACAGCATGAACATGTTTCCAAGTTTGCTTATTCCAGGAACCAGCACATCCTGCAGTGCTTTGCAAAGTACAGACTAATCTGACTTTTCTATCAGTTTTGGACTCATACCATTTTAGTTGTATAATCACAAACACCTAGTTCTTTATAACCAATAAGAAAAAAAAAAAAAAAACAAGGCAGAATGATAGACTTCTAGAGAATAACAAAAGTTATTCAGTCATGTAAATTCAGGATATAAATTGTCATCGAGCAGCAAGGAGGAGCCAAGATATTGGCCACATGATGAAGGAAGACAGCGATGGTGAGTTTGAGGGGTCATTAGCAAGGACTTTATTTTTGTATGAGGATTAAGGTGATGAGGAAAGAGGGTCCCGGCCAAAGGTGGGGCAAACTGTAGGGGTTCAGGATGTGGGTAAAAAAGGATGAGAAACAGTTTTTGATGTCACTTCCATGGCAAAAAGTCCCTGCACAGCCTATGTTATGTGGTGAAGGGTTTAGATCAGCAGAAGCATGAGTGGTGCACATGGGAGTCATCAGAGTCTTCTGTTTCTTCAGGGACCTCATTGTCATCAGATAGAGGTAGAGCAGATGAAAGGCAGTAAGAGAATCTGTGGGATTGTTTGGGGGTATGATTGTAAATATGTTGGGCTCTCAGTTGTTATGATGGGGACATACCTTGAATGTGACGGCCTCACTGGATTGTCAGATTCCACAGAAATTAGAACAGAAAGTTTTGAGGGGTAAATAAGTCAAAATTGTTTGTTGTTGTCATGACAGCATGATATGGGAGAGTAGAGAAAGTTTGATGAGGGGAAGGAGGAATTGAAGCATTAGTGATCCAAGGTTTTTAAAATGATCTTTAATTTATTTAACTAGGTTTATATTCCCGTTTTCTACCAGCAAAGCTGTGTACATTCAGGTACTGTATATATATTTTTTTCCCTTGCCCCCAAAGGGCTCATAATCTATGTTTTTGTACCTGAGGCACAAATGGCTTGCCCAAGGCCACAAGGAGCACCTGTGAGACTAGAAACCCCAGTCCTTCAGAGCAAGGTTGCTGTCTTCTAGCAGGATTCAAACCCCCGGCCCTCGATAACTTGCCCCAACCACTAAGCCACTCCTCCCTCCATTGATTGCTTACTTTCCATATTTACACAAGTATTATCATGAAGGCTAAGCTGTTTATGTATCCAGGCCTTCTGCATTACTCTAACTTGAACTTGAGGGAATACTTGATGCACAGGGGATGGGCCTAGTTGAACAATGATGAGCTATTTCAGAACGGGTTGGCTAAGTACAAGTCAGAGGCTTGGGGTTTCAGAGGTGTCAACATTTGGTTGATGTAGATGACCCTGACATACTCATGGCTCTTTCTAGTGTGGTAAGTATCGTGCACTAACTGCAATGTGCAATCCACATCCACTCTCCTCCCATAACCTTCCCATTCCTAACTCCATTGCATGATGAGCAATTAATGCAGGAATTAGTGCACCGTAACTGTCGTGCCATTGTGGTAATAGTTACCGCATACTAAACACTCATTAACCACTTAGCGCACTTTAGTTCAAGGGCCCCAATATGCATTACATTTCAATGACTACTTGTATTGTGCTAAAATAATGTGTGTTATGTGAGTTTTCTTTAATCCATGCTACTAGACGGCATATTCTGTGCTTGCCCTATGCCATCTTCCATAAGAACATAAGAACATAAGAACATAAGACATGCCATACTGGGTCAGACCGAGGTCCATCAAGCCCAGTATCCTGTTTCCAACAGTGGCCAATCTAGGTCATACGTACCTAGCAGTTTCCCCAAAAGACACAAGTTCCACAATGCTTGTACTGGGTCAAGCATTGATATCCTGGGTCCCTTTTTAATAGTGGTTTATGGACCTTTCCTCCAGGAACTTGTCCAAACCTTTTTTAAACCCAGCTATACTATCAGCCCTTACCACATCCTCCGGTAACAGATTCCAGAGTTTGATTACACGTTGAGTGAAAAAATATTTTCTCTTATTTGTCTTAAATAGTTTACCCTGTAGCTTCATTACATGTCCCCTAGTCTTTCTATATTCTGATAGCGTAAACAATTGATCCACGTTTATCTGTTCCACTCCATTCATTAATTTATAGACCTCTATCATATCTCCCCTCAGCCGTCTCTTTTCCAGGCTAAAGAGCCCTAACCTTTTTAGCCTCTCTTCATAGGAGTAGCCTTCCATCCCCTTCACCAATTTGGTGGCTCTTCTCTGTACTTTTTCTAATAACGCTATGTCCTTTTTAAGATACGGTGACCAGAATTGCACACAATATTCAAGGTGCGGTCGTACCATGGAGCGATACAGAGGCATTATAATATCCTTTGTTTTATTCTCCATCCCTTTCCTTATGATACCTAGCATTCTGTTTGCTTTCTTGGCCGCCGCTGCACACTGGGTGGAGGGTTTTAACATGTTATCCACGATGACTCCTAAATCTTTTTCCTGGGTGGTGGCTTCTAATGTGGAGCCTTGCATCGAGTAACTATAGCGTGGGTTGTTCTTTCCTAGGTGCATGACTTTGCACTTGTCCACATTAAATTTCATTTGCCATTTGGATGCCCAGTCTTCCAATTTATCCAGGTCCTCCTGCAGTTTTCCACTTTCCTCTTGGGTTTTAACAGCTTTAAACAGTTTTGTGTCATCTGCAAATTTGATAACCTCACTCGTTATTCCCTTTTCCAGGTCATTTATGAATATGTCAAAAAGCAGCGGACCCAGTACAGATCCCTGGGGTACTCCACTATTCACCTTTTTCCATTGGGAATATTGGCCATTTAGCCCTACTCTCTGCTTTCTATCTTTTAACCAGTTCCCGATCCACAATAGTACACTGCCTCCTATCCCATGACTTTTTAGCTTTGCCAAAAGTCTCTGATGGGGGACCTTGTCAAAAGCTTTCTGAAAATCCAGATTCACTATATCAACCGACTCACCTTTGTCTACCTGTTTATGCACACCTTCAAAAAAACATATCAGATTAGTAAGACAAGATCTTCCTTGTCTAAAGCCATGTTGGCTGTCTCCCATTAGGCCATGACTATCTACATGCTGCGTAATTTTGTTCTTTATGATGGTTTCTACCATTTTCCCTGGTACTGACGTCAGGCTCACCGGTCTGTAATTTCCCGGGTCACCCCTGGAACCCTTTTTAAAAATTGGTGTTACGTTGGCGACCCTCCAATCTTCAGGTATTACAGATGATTTTAATGAAAGTTCACAGATTACCAATAGCAGGTCTGCAATCTCATATTTCAGTTCTTTCAACACTCTGGGATGTATACCATCCGGTCCAGGTGATTTGCTACTATTCAGTTTATCAAATAGTTGTAATATATCTTCCCGGTGTAGCGATATTTCTCTCAATTCCTCTGCAGTATCACCTTTAAATACCACTTCAGTCTTGGGTAACATCCCTACATCTTCCTCAGTAAAGACCGAAGCAAAGAATTCATTCAGTCTCTCCGCTATAGCCTTGTCTCCTCTTACTGCCCCTTTTACCCCTCTATCATCTAACGGTCCAATTGACTCTCTCACAGGCCTTTTGCTACGAATGTACTTGAAAAAGTCTTTATTTCGTGTTTTTGCTTCCGCAGCAAGTTTCTTTTCAAATTCCCGCTTTGCCTGCCTTATCAATGCTTTGCATTTAACTTGCCAGTGCTTGTGCTGTTTCCAGTTTTCATCATTTGGCTCTTTTTTCCATTTCCTGAAGGTTGCTTTTTTGGCAGCAACAGCCTCTCTGACCTCACCTTTAAACCATGCTGGCAGTTTTTTGGACTTTCTCCCACTCTTCTTAATGCGTGGAATACAGCTGGTCTGGGCTTCGAGGATAGTAGTTTTAAATAACGCCCAAGCTTGCTGTAAGTCTTTAACCTTTGGAACCGCTCCTTTTAGTTTTTTCCTAACTATATTCCTCATTCTATCAT
Organism: Ichthyophis bannanicus; assembly: GCA_033557465.1. Lineage (NCBI taxonomy): Eukaryota > Metazoa > Chordata > Amphibia > Gymnophiona > Ichthyophiidae > Ichthyophis > Ichthyophis bannanicus. Next base: position 1,474,014,655 of record CM066032.1, read on the forward strand.
AGTCTCCCTTTTGAAAGTTAAAAGGTAGTACTGTGGATTTCTTTACTATTTGTTCTCCAATAATTAAATCAAACATGATCATATTATGGTCACTATTGCCAAGTGGTCCCAACACCCTTATTTCTTGCACCAGATCTGGCGTTCCACTAAGGACTAGGTCCAGTATGGCTTCCCCTCTGGTCGGTTCATGAACCAGCTGCTCCAAGAAGCAGTCATTTATTCCATCTAGAAACTTTATCTCTTTAGTTTGTCCTGCCGTGACACTGACCCAGTCGATACCGGGGTAATTGAAATCACCCATTATTACTACTCTGTTGTGACTTTTGTTAGCTTCTGTGATTTCTTTGAGCATTTCATCATCCATTTGTTCATTCTGGCCAGGCGGTCGATAGTACACCCCCACTGCCATCACCTTCCCCTTCATAAGTGGAATTTCAATCCATAGAGATTCTACAGCAAATTTTGTTCCCTGCAAAACTTTAATCCTTTCTGACTCAATGCCCTCTCTAACATAGAGCGCAACCCCTCCACCAATTTGATCAGCTCTATCATTACGATATAGTTTGTATCCAGGTATCACAGTGTCCCACTGGTTATCCTCCTTCCACCATGTCTCTGAGAGTGCAATCATATCTAACCTCTCATTTAGTGCCATATATTCTAACTCTCCCATCGTATTGTTTAGACTTCTAGCATTGGCATACAAGCATTTTAGAGACTGTATTTTATTCATATTAATCTGGCTATTGGTAGGCATGGGTAATTTGGAATCTTTATTCTCTGTCTGCTCCTTACTCAAGGGCATTTCGGCTACTATACTCCCTTTTGGAACCTCATTGCTTTTGGTAGTATCCTTCAAGGATACCTTCGTCCGAACCATGCGCTCCTGGGTGACTGTCGGCTTTCCCCTAATTTCTAGTTTAAAAGCTTCTCTATCTCCTTTTTAAAGGTTAATGCCAGCAGTCTGGTCCCATCCTGATTAAGGTGAAGCCCATCCCTTCGGAAGAGCCCCCCCTTTCCCCAGAATGTTCCCCAGTTCCTAACAAATCCAAAACCCTCATCCTTGCACCATTGTCTCATCCACGCATTGAGACTCCGGAGCTCTGCCTGTCTTTTGGGTCCTGCACGTGGAACAGGAAGCATTTCGGAGAATGCTATCCTGGAAGTTCTGGATTTCAACTTCCTACCTAAAAGCTTAAATTTAGCCTCCAGAACTTCCCTACCACATTTTCCTATGTCATTGGTACCAACATGTACCAAGACAGCAGACTCCTCCCCAGCACTATCTATCTACGATCCTATCTAGGCGGTGCGTGAGGTCCGCTACCTTCGCACCAGGCAGGCATGTTACCAGGCGATCCTCACGTCCACCAGCCACCCAGCTATCTACATTCCTAATGATTGAATCACCAACTATAACAGCTGTCCTGACCCTCCCCTCATGGGCACGTGGCCCTGGAGAAACGTCCTCGGTGCAAGAGGGTTTTACATCACCTGGAGGACAGGTCCTAGTTACAGGATCACTTCCTGCCACACCAGGGTGATGCTCTCCTGTCATGTGACCTCTCTCCTCCATGGCAGCAGGGATGCTGCCAGACTGGAGGTGGGACTTCAGGACTATATCCCTGTAGGTCACGTCCATGTACATCTCTGTCTTTCTTATGTCTTCCAGGTCTGCTACTCTAGCTTCTAGAGAACGGACTCGCTCCCTGAGAGCAAAGAGTTCTTTGCACTTAGTGCATACGTGCATAAGCCAGTTAAGTGCATAAGCCACTTAGTGCATAAGCCAGTTAAGTGCAGGTGCTCATCATCAGTGCTGTTAGTCAAGAAGTGGATACTCAATTCAGGTATAGGAGGTGCTTATTGCTAGAGATAGAGCTATGTCTATGTTTCTGTTTATTAAAACTTGATATTCTGTCTTTCTTTCAAATGACATCATAGTCATTATAACAAATGTGTATAAAACAGTCTTATCAAGTATAACAAATAGCAATAAATAAGCAAAATTAACATTATACAATGCAAGAAATGCTTTATCAAATTACAATTAAATCTGATTTAATTCCAGGCTTGCTCCTTCAAGCTCTCTGCTTTTCTTATTTAATTCAAAAGGCAGAGAAAACTTGCTCAAAGAGATAAGTCTTCAATAATTTCCTGAAGCTAAGATAATCAGATTCGCAGAGCTTAAAGGGAAAAGAACTCCACATGTGTGTTCCAAAAATAATTTAAAGCTGTTTGCCCCATGTCTATAAGCTTGCCTTCAGTCAGTGATATAATTTTTAAGAACAGTTGATTTCCAGAACATAAAAGATACAGGTTCCTACCTTCTTAATAATGAAAGTAAATAAGCTGGCTTTCCTAAACAGATGCAATTAAAAAGTTAGATCAACACTTTAAAATAAAGGGGTCTGTTTAATAAAGCGCATTAGACTTTGCAGCTAATGTGGCAAAAATGTTCAGATAGCGCAGCATTAGCTGCAAATGCCATGCATCATCTCTTGGGGGGTGTGTACAGTATTCCCCTTGCAGATAATGCACCAAAGTTCCAGTGAGTGTGGCCTGGCAACACTGTAGATGTGCATAACGCCACCCATTGAGGTGGCCTTATGAGCACTAGTGCTGTCTGTAACTTTGATAGTTTTTCCACGCGCTGTTGACACTTATTGTAACCACGCGTTGCAGACATGCCCATTCTCCACCCATATTCTGCCCACTTGTGCAAATAATGGGGTTTTTGCAAATAGTGCAGAAAATTGCTGTGTTATTTGCAATTTTCCTGCATTATCTGTTAGCACACACTATCTGGCAAACCTAGTAAAGCACATTTCAACAGTCAAATTGCAATACAATCAATGCCCGAACCACTGTCTGGAAATGATTAAGGGGTATGTTTACTAAACTGTGTTAGTGCGATTCGCGTTAGGAGCCGCGGTAGAGACAAAACCCACAAATAAGGACATGGGCGGTACATCGTTTCCGAGAACGCGCCGAGAACGCGCGTTACAAGGCGCCATAAATGAACGAGCGCTACAGGGCACGTTACCGCGCGTTAATCTTAAGAAGGCGCGCAGGCAAACAAGCACAGCAACAGAGCTGTAGCACAATGGTTACAACACTGACTGATGACACAGCGGTCATGGGTTCGATTCCCCAGTGGGCCTTATGTATAAGGCTGGCTGAGGCAACACCCTTTACATTTAAGTAGCGATTGTTGAGGCATGTGACGTGTATTTTAATTAGTGCTGCCAGCAAACACACCCTCACGGTGGCATAACCTAAGGTGCCGCATAAGGCACCCCATAAGGCACTCCATAGGACACATTATAAAGTGTACTGTCTGCCAAGGCACCCTATAATGTCCCCTATAGGACACCTTATAAGGATGCGAACAAAGCCCTGGCTGGCTGCAGGACTGCACATCACCACACAAACTGTCTGCTGTGGTTACCAGGATAGGGGTAACCCACCCATACCCATGATGCACTGCACATGCAAATCAGCAGTCGACAGATGGGCACAAGATCGGGTATGCACCCCCACAGCACCTCGGCCTTGTAGGGGGAACAGACTGTGTGTGGCACTGCCACAGAGTAGCCACAGACAGTCACATTGTGCGGGTACAGTGCCCACCCTGAGGTTGAGGTGGGGCGCCCAGCACCAGGTCCACAGCACCTTTCATGGCTGAAATACGCCATGCTGCAGGTCCCCATCAGTGTGTGATAAGTAGTTCAGTTAGACACACCTAGGATACATCTGTGTCCTGCTGTATGTCTCGGTCATGTCTAGTCCCTATCGGCGATGCTGCACCCAGAATAGTGCATATCCTGTGTTGGTGCCATCGTTACCTGCTGTAGGTGAAGGGGGGGGTGTATGGACCCATAGGCAGATTATGTATCACCACACAACCCATCCTCTGGGGCTCAGGGGGGGGAAACAGGATCACCCACCAATAGATCCACAGTCTATCTCCCTGCAATGGCAGCAGTAGAGGGGACCAGCAACCCCACTCCTGCTGGGGAACAGACAGAGCAGTACATATCCATAACACAATAGCAGACAGACGGCAGGCCTGGAAATGCTCAGCTGCCCCCCACCATTATCTGACATTCTCCAGCAGCAAGCCTCCAGCCGCTGCACCCTGCAAGGTGTTCCAGCAAGACACATACTAGCTGCAGACAGTCCGCCAGCTAGTCCATAGTTTATGGTCCTGGAAGAGATGCATGTACCCAGAACAGGGATGTCAGTATACACACCAAGCAAATAAGTCACTAATCAGGCCCCAAAAGGAAACCCATAAATATCACATGAAAGAAATGCTATATAGCACTATGGGTGAACCTAGCCATGCCATGGTCACTGCTCAGTCAGGGTGAGAGTGACCTCCCAGCAGGACATACTTTGGCCACCCTGTCCGTGCAGGTGGTGGCCAGGCACTACAATGTCCGAGCTATTGCCCTATGCCGTGTGCAGATGCATCCAGCCCAGGCCACCCTATCCAGGCTATTCCCACGGTACCTTGCTCCTCATTATGCACATTGGCAGGCCAAAACTGGCAACAATGCTAGCAGTGTGGGCTGTGGAGGGTGTTGACAGCCACCACACACTGGATAGACAGACACACACTCCCCACACCTATGCCAGCATTGTGCAACTATAGAGGTGTTGAGCAGCCCAGGCCACCACACAGTCCTGGGCACAGTGCAGGCATGGCTATGGTACGCAATACTGTAAGAGTCACTCCCCAGGTTGGTAAACACTGTCAGACACAAGACCTGTAGCACACTCCACAGACATCAGAAAGGTTGCTATGATGCAGCTCACTCAGAAAAGTGTACTTAACCTAGGAATTGCTATCTGCCAGTACTCATAACAACCTTTTGATAGATGTGTACCATATTCCCAGGTTTAGGGTGGCATTACTAAGGTATGCAAGTGCTAGTATTGGGAGATGCACGCAGAGCCCAAAGTCCTGCCTCCCCAGGAGGCTTTGGATAATGGGGCCTGTGGGTGCGGGTGTGTCTGCCCCTGTTGGCTGCTGCTTTATGGCAGAGGTTCCCAACTCCAGTCCTGCGGAGCAAAACACTGTTCGGGTTTTCATGCTGTCCCTCATGAATATGCATGAGATACATCTGCATACCATGGGGGTGGCGCATAGAAATGCAGCACAGGCATCTTTATCAGAGGCAGCATGGAACCGGAATGGTGTTTGGCCCTCCAGGACTGCATTTTGGAGGCTCTCCTTTAGGTAATGTGCATGTTTATGGTGTCTGTGCTCTGTAGGGTAAAATGAAGGTGTCTTGGGTATGTTTACGTCATCTGCAATAAAGGTGCTGTCTGTATTAGCACGTTGTAGTAGTGGGTAAAATATGGGGATTGGGTTGGCAGGAACCACAGCTGGGACTTGAACCTGTGACCCTCTGTTTCTGAATACACTGGTTTTGTGCATTGCACCACCTTGTTGTCACAGAGTCAGTACATTCCTTGGTGATACCATGACGGTTCGTCAGACAGGGCCCATCTGTTGCAGTACACGGCACCCACCTACACAGGGCTAGGCCACGGTCTGCTATGGGCAGCTGCCACTGCCCCCTCCACCACCAGTATCCCTCAGCCACCATGCTGACATGCCCTTCTGCTGGTGGTGCTGGTGGTGCGCAGTCTCAGGCCATCCAGTGTGCAGGTAGGCGGCTGCCTATGGTGCGGTTTCTGGGGTAGGGGTGCCTGCATAGGTGTCCACGCTTCCCCCCAGCACCGCCTGCCAATGTTCCGTGCCCTTGGGGGTAGCTGCTGGGTACTATCCCCTGTGACACTGTGGGAAACACAGTCATGCCCATGTTGGGCCTTCAGCAGTTGCTGTCTGGCTGCTCTGCTGCTTCAGCATTTGTATGGGCCACCTAGGCATCGCCCTAGTCCGCACTGTGGCCCAGCTGCACCCACAGCATGTGCCGCCTGCGGCCCTCTGTATCCCCTTCTCCAGCATCTGTCCAGTTGCCGTTCCGTCATGCCCGCCCTTATGTTGCGGGACATGTGAATGCCATAGGAACCCTTTCCGATGGTGGGGGAAACCCTGAGCAGCGCTATTTCACTGTGGGCTCATTCACCTTGTATGGGGACGGATTATAGACCCTTCCACGATTTATATCTGTTCTATGGAGCTTACTCGGGGGGGGGAGGGGTTGATGTGTCTCATTGATACCACTATTGGCCAGCTTTGTTATGGTTTTTTTCCAGTTTGTTGGGGTCATTTTCAGTGTTTATGTGCCCTTTTGTTCTGTGCACATGTATCACACTTATCACTTTTTTAGGTTTCCCTGCCCTGGCTGTACATTGCTGACACTGAAATGGTTTCTCTCCCCTGTAATGTGCATTTAACGGCAGGTTTTCATTCGCGTTGGAATTGAGCTCTTCAGATCAGCGCGTTAGTGTGAAGGGAGCCTCTCCCCACCCACTCTCCGCCCATTGACCCCTTCTCTCCGCCCTCTCTCCACCTTCTGCGGTGTTTTACCGTGCCACGGGGCATTACGATCGTTAGCGCATCATAATGTGCGTTATGTAACGTTAACGATCGTAAGCGCAGCATAACGCATGTTATGCTGCGCTTACAATCGTTAACGTTACATAACGCGCGTTATGTACAATTATCGCAGTTTAGTAAACATACCCCTAAGTGATACATAGAAGCACAACCATAGTTGTTGCCTTAAACAGCCAAATGCAGATTGAACCAAAGTTGAAACCTGGGATTGAAAAGTTAATTCACAATCCCATTTCAATCCTAAACTTTCTTTTGTTTCATGGGGATGAATTTCTATGCTAGCAAACTCACGAAGCACCTCAGGAAAATCACCACAATAACAGACATTCAGGAGCCCTTTTACTAAAGCCTTTTGGGATGTTGCATTTAACATGCATTTAGCATGAAAACTAACTTGTATTAAGTGCAAAGCCTCCATGGTAATCGACAGGGGCATCAACCACATGTTCCCAGCACTTATCGCATGGATGCACACTCTTAACATGCAGTGCAATTAACGAACCACCCATAAAAGTATCACTAGGTGCACCTATGCTAACGACCACATTGAGAACATATGTACCCCTGCATTCACTGCAATGTGCTCTTCATATTCACATTAGCCCACACTCTGTCCATTCCCCATCCTTTCATGCAATGAGCAAGTTTCGTCTGTCAAGCAGCTATCCTACCTGCACATTACCTGTCACCAAGGGTCGTTCCGACCTGCTAATATATGTTACCTTTAGTAAAAGGACCTCTTAGTCTTTGCTGGGTTTAACTTTAGCCAGCATTCTTGAAGCTATGCTACTGCAGAAATTCAATTGTTTAAATCTTCAAAATCTTGTGACTCATTTTCACTGATTTCCATTAGTAACTTATCTGTGTAAAAATGAAAAGCAATATCCAATATTTTGATCAGATTAACTAATAATAGAGGGCTTGATATTCAAAAGAATGTAGCCAATTAACAGTTTTTAACTGTCAAAGTCCCTCTGAACCCGATCTTCAGCGTACTATCCGGTACTATCTGGGCAATGCCAGTGAATATTTCCTGTAACCGAGGCAGGCGGACCCGGCGCTTTGGGCCCCACCCCTCACCCCCCCCCCCCGCCAAGCCAATCCCATGCCCACCCCCTCCCCCCCCAAAAAAAACAAGACATAACACCATAACTTCATGGAACACAACTGGTCGCAGCTTTATTAACCATTCATCAATTAGAACAAAATAACATCAAACTTCCTATCCCCATTAGCGGCACCCGGCTGCACCAGCCATACCTTAGCAAGGTGCCTGCCACCGCTAATGCCACAACTTGCCACCCGGCAAGTTGCCATGCCCCTCCCCCGACTTCGCCATGCCATAGCAAAAGTCGTCTGAGGCTTAACCGGGTCAGGGGCACCCCGCCCCCGCCCAAATGTAGCCTGCTGCTCCGGACCCCGGAAACCTCCGGGATCCCGCACCCCCCCCCCCAAGCTGCAACACCCCATCACCCCCAACCCTTCAAGAAAGGGAGGAAGGGAGGGACGCCGGCACCCGGAACGCAGCCTCCGCATGCACTGAGCACGCGGACGCTGCTGGCCACGATCCCCCCTCCCCACCACCCAAGAATCACCTCTCTGATTGGCTCCCGGACGGCCGCGACCGCCGGGAGCCAATCCGTTTAAATGATGCACTCGCGCATCCCGCTCGGCCGCACGCAGGGTCCCCGTGCCGGGCCGCGCGCCCGGTTAAAATCGGCCGCCGGGACCCTGCCCGCGGCCTCGCGATAACCGAGGCAGGCGGACCCGGCGCTTCGGGCCCCACCCCTCACCCCCCCCCCGCCAAGCCAATCCCATGCCCACCCCCTCCCCCCCCCAAAACAAGACATAACACCATAACTTCATGGAACACAACTGGTCGCAGCTTTATTAACCATTCATCAATTAGAACAAAATAACATCAAACTTCCTATCCCCATTAGCGACACCCGGCTGCACCAGCCATACCTTAGCAAGGAGCCTGCCACCGCTAATGCCACAACTTGGCACCCGGCAAGTTGCCATGCCCCTCCCCCGACTTCGCCATGCCATAGCAAAAGTCGTCTGAGGCTTGACCGGGTCAGGGGCACCCCGCCCCCGCCCAAATGTAGCCTGCTGCTCCAGACCCCGGAAACCTCTGGGATCCCGCCACCGGCACATAACCATTCATGTGCCGCCCCCCCCCAACACAAGCTGCGACCAGCGAATATCATGGACAGACACATATTCCAAGGCCTCCTGCCAGTCGTTAAGGAGCAAGTCCATACCAACTGGAGACAAGTGCACCCCATCATCCCGATAGAGCCCCGAACACCCTACATCCACCCAGTCATGCAAAATCTGGTAACCCCCCTTCGAACAGGCCCAGCGGCCGATCTGGCGATTGATCTTGGTCAATCCCCGAGACCACCGACGCTGGTCCCAGCAAGCCGGCCTTGGAATAATGTCCGACCACAGTAAAATAACACCAGAAAACATACGAAGAACCACCCCCAGATCGTCCTGCACTGCCCGGATCAGCTTCCAGCAGGACCAGGACATCAGGTCGTTGCCTCCCAGATGCACAATCAGGGCGGCAGGCCCCCTCAACATCCTCCTGTGGCGCTGTAGCAAAGGCAGCAACTGCAACCAGCGAAGTCCTCGTACGCCCAGCCATGACACAGTCACCACCTCCGGGTCCAGTCCCAAATTCAGTCCGATAGGTCGGTCCGCCGCCCGCCGACCAGCCCAGTGGACAAAAGAGTGGCCAACCACCCAGCAGACACCAGGCCCGACACCCACATCTGCAAAAGAAATAAACAGTTAAGATCCGGCCCCCACCAACCAGCTCCTACAGCCGCACATAGCCCTTAAAAGCCTGAGAGCGCCACCTACCTATGTCCTGAATCACCTGCCCCGGCAACCCAGCCGCCGCTGCGCTAGTGGCAGCCCCAATACGAAAAGAGTGTGGCGCAAACCGCACTGGGTCTTCGCCAACCGCACGCAAAGCCAGGCGCAGTACCGCCGATACCTGAAACCAGGTCAAAACCCGCGCGTCCGAATGCATGAAAAAACTAGCCGCTGTCCCCGGACGCACCAACAAATACTGCCATACCGTCCGAACTGGGCAAGCCCGCGTGTCCCCAACCTCGCCCAGCCACACCCACACACCTTTCCCCAGCTGATCCGTCTTGGATCTCGCCAGCAGGATACGCAACCGCCGCCCGTCCACCCGAACATGCCTCGCGGGCAGCCCCCCAACCCCCCCCCCGACCTGAGCCAGCGACCAACTCGCCAATGCGAAAAGCCCCAAAAAAGGCAACGCAAAAAACCGCCCGGAACAACGTAGCCTCGTACTCAGACGCGGCCACCCGCGTTAAGGCCCCGCAGACCCGCACCAGGAGCCCATGCGTAATGGGCAAGCGCGAGTCCCGCAGCGTCGGCTGAACGCGTTCCCAACCGAGCAAGAGCCGCCGCGGCAAACCCCCCCCCCCGCAGACGAACCCCAACCCACCTCGCTCGCAAAAAAGTTAAACCCTGCCAAGTGCCCACGCACCGCAGACCGAGAAAAACCGGCGCCCTTGGCCTCCACAATATATTGACCAATCAGGCCCTCCAGAACCCCGCCCATCTGCCAGCCGTGACCCGCCAAAAAGGCGACCACCCGGTCACAACCCCGCTGATATGCAGACCAAGTCCCCGCAGACACCGAGTTCTTCAGCAGCTCTAGCATCTCTCGAGGCCAATGCTCCACAATCTCTCTGGGACCACCGATCCGTCCTCGTCCGCTTCAGGGGCAAGAGCCTGGAACCGTTCCCACTGAAAATGAGAAAGAGCATCAGCAATCTCGTTAGTGCACCCCGGGATATGCCGCGCCCGCACCGAAACATTCAACCGCAAGCACGCCAAGACGACGTCCCGCATCAAGCCCGCCACCTGCAAGCACTTGGGGGAGTAGCGATTAACCACACTGACCACCGCCTCATTATCGCACCACCATAGCACCCGTCGGTTCCGAAGCTGCTCCGGCCATAGCTCCAAAACCACCTGAATCGGAAAAAGCTCCAAGAAGGTGATGTTCCTGGTCAATCCCGCAGCGTGCCAGGACTCCGGCCAATGATCAGCACACCAAGCCCCACGGAAATAAACACCTAAGCCCGCTCCCCCCGCTGCATCAGTGTACAACTGCAAGGCATCGCTGGACACCTCAGCCTCCAGCAGAACAGAAGTCCCGTTGAAGTCCTCCAGGAAACGACTCCACACTAACAAATCCGCCTTCATCGCCCCCGTGACCCTAATCCTGTGGTGCGGTTTCCGCACCTCAGCCATGACCCGCGCCAGCCGGTGCGAAAATACCCTCCCCATGGGAATAGCCCTACATGCAAAGTTCAAAGACCCCAACAGCGCCTGCAACTCCTTCAAGGAAATTTTGTGGGACGACAACACATTAGCTACCAAAATCCGCAAACGCGTAACCTTATCAGGCGGCAAACGCGCCACCATCTCCACCGAATCCAATTTCACCCCTAAAAAGGTTAAACGCGTCATAGGACCCTCCGTCTTAGCCTCCGCCAGCGGAACACCGAACTCACGCGCCATCTGCACAAACGCAGATAGCAACTCCTGGCAAACCCCCGACTGCGCCGCTCCCACAAAGAAAAAATCATCAAGGTAATGCACCACACCCGACAAGCCCGACACTGAACGAGCACCCACTGCAGGAAGGTACTAAACATCTCAAAATACGCACACGAGACCGAACAGCCCATCGGCATGCACCTGTCAAAATAATACCCCCCTTGAAAACAAAACCCCAATAAATGGAACGCAGAAGGATGGACCGGGAGCAAGCGAAACGCCGACTCTATGTCAACCTTCGCCATGAGAGCCGAACGACCCGTCCCCCTGACCAGCAGCGCCGCCTTATCAAAAGACGCATGCCGTACCGTACAAAACTCCCGAGGAATGCTATCATTAACAGAAGCACCCAAGGGACAGGACAAATTATGGATTAACCGGAACTTCCCTGGTTCCTTCTTGGGAACTATACTCAGCGGAGAAATCACCATGTCAGGAAAAGGGGGCTCTGCGAAGGGACCCGCCACCCTCCCCAACCGCAATTCCCCCAACAACTTGTCCTGTACGATATCGGCCCAGCGACAAACTGAGGGAGAGTTCCGCGCCCTTGGCGCCAAAACAACTCCCCGCACCGGTATGACAAAACCGAACCGAAAACCAAAAGACAGAATAGCCGCCTCCCGCCTACGAGGATATCGACGCAACCACCCCACCAAGGCCTCCACCCGGACTGGGGAAGGCGCCCGCCCACACCACTCATTGCCCTTTCGGAGCGGGACCGACACTTGGCGGCAGAATGAGGACCTCCGCACAAGGAACAGGAGTGCCGAAATTTGCAGTCTGGAAAGGGGCAAGTGGCCCGATTGAACCGCCAGCACACATCGCTGCTCCCCGCCGCGCCCGCCTTTGCCAGCACCCCACCCGCCCCAGCGCGAAAGGAACGCACGGCCCCCCCCGCCACACTGCCACTACTCTTCCCTCCGCCCCCCCCCACCGGCCCCTGACCGAGCCGACATTTGGGTCAGCCACAAGTTAATGTCCTGAGTGCCCCACGAAAGCGACCTGCACTCCTCCATCTTATCCCTGAACTTTTCATCATAGTTCAGCCAAGCCCACCCGTCATGCGTCTGAGATGCCTCCAGAATAGAATCGGCGTAGGCTAACAACATACCATAGTGCCCCGGTTCGTGATGACCCCGCACGCTGGCCAACCTCAGAAAGGAACGCATCCAATTGACCACATTGCGCGCAACCCGCTTGACCCTACCAGCTTTTTCATCCTCCTTCCTCTTCTTGCAGCTCTCACCCGAGCGCTTCCTCCCTTCGAGCAAGCGGAAGATATCGATATATCGCCGCTTCCTAATCTTGTGCCGCAGCTTACGCGGCATCCCTTCCCACAATTCTGGAAAAACTACCACCGAAGCCGCCCCCCCACCCGAACCCAGGGCCGAACCTCCCCCAGCTTCTCCGTCCCGCTGACCCGGGTCCTTACCCGACCCCACAGACGAACTAGTGGAAGAGGAAGACGAGGACGAGTCCGAGCTACGACGCCGCCGACACGACCGCCGGCGCTCCTTACGCGACCCCCCGCCCGCCTGCCCTTCCGGCGACCGAACCCCCCCAACCCCTAGCAACTCACCAGGATCACCGCCAGCCTCCGCCGACGCCACGTCCATCCCAGATGCCACAGCACTACTCCCGCCACCAGAATTCGCCACATCCACAGGACGATTCCGCGCTGGCTCCTCCACTCCCTGTTGCGACACCGCTCCCGCCAGTGGTCTCAACCAGCTCTCACATCCCGCAGCATTTGAAGTCCAAGCTGGCTGCGCCATCACATGCCCCTGCGGAGAAAGAAAGGGAAAAACAGGGGGGGGGGGAGCTGCCAGAGACCAAGGCGCAGACCAAGGACCACCCCTATCGGCCCGAGACGTACCCTGCCCTCCGCTTAGCCACTGGTCCAAAGGGGAGGACCCCCCCAAAGCACCCAAGCCACCGGTACCCGGGAGCCACCCAGCGGGAACGCCGTAGCCCGTGCCCCACAAGGCCCCATCCTGCCTCAAGCCCCCCCCCTGCCCTTGCCCCCCCAAAATGCCCCCGGAAGCATCCCCACCCCCCAACACACCCGCAGCATTTTCCCCAACCGTATTAGCACCCCCTGCCTCCCCCAAGGCACCCCCAAGCCCACCAGGCACCCCCAGGGATTCCAAGGGGGGCTGAACGCCATCACCACCCCTGCCACCACCCCCCGGCTGTCGCATCCCTTTTGCCCCCTTCCTCCCCCTCCCATCACCCCCCCCCCCCGAGCCCTCAGCCCTCGAGCACCCACCGGGCCGGGACAACCGGCCTCCCCCCGAGACCGTGATCCGCCCCTCCCCCGCCCCCAACCCCAGAAGCTCCGGCCGGGGCCAAGCCCCTAGCTTTTGCCCTACCCACGAGGCCCAGGCATCCCCACAGGAGCAGAAGCCGCCAAAGAAGGGGGATTCAATAATAAAACTGGTAGGTAGCAGTTCCCCCTTCTTTAACCCAAGCGCCTCCACAAAACCACACAGAGGGACTCTGCACTTCGCCGGACCCCGGAGAACCCTCGTGAAAAAAGGGGCAGACATCCAGCCCATCCGCAGCCAACAGACCACCCCACTGAGCACCGCCGCAGCAACGCTGACCCCGCACTTGCCAGGCCACGATGCTGCCAGAAGGGATCCGATCCACGCGCTCACCACAGCCACGCTCCCCAGCTGTCCTACCGCCAGAGCTCTGAAGCACGCCGACACCCGGAACACAGCCTCCGCACGCACTGAGCACGCGGAGGCTGCTGGCCACGATCACCCCTCCCCACCACCCAAGAATCACCTCTCTGATTGGCTCCCAGACGGCCGCGACCGCCGGGAGCCAATCAGTTTAAGTGATGTACCCACGCGTCCCGCTCGGCCGCGCGCAGGGTCCCCGCACCGGGCCGTGCGCCCGGTTAAAATCGGCTGCCGGGACCCTAACCGCGGCCTCGCGATGACAGCAGCAACACTGTCTGGGCAGTGCCATGGAGGTGCATCGGTAGAGCTAGGGAAGAGCCGGAACTTATTTGGATAATGGCAATTTTCAGTGCCACTCTCCAGAAAAGTATCCGCATAACTTAGGAGAGGTAAAAAGCTATCCTAGGTCGATGCAGATTGGCTATGCAGATAATGGCTGAATTTTGCGACTATCTAGAAAGCTGTGGGCACGCACCGAAAAAACTACTTATTCAGTGACAGTCACTGTCTGGATACTGTTGCTGCAGAATATCTGGTATATATTGCCCTCAGCAGCCAGGGTTTAACTGACGACTGCTGCAGGATGAATATTGGCCCAATATGGACTAGTGCTGGGGAAAAAATAGACCCCTGAGGTATTCCACAATTGAAACTATGATCTTCTAAATCCTAAAAGACATTGCAGGTGGAAAGGACTTGAACCAAGCCATTATCTGCCCACCTTCCCCATTTTCTTTCAGTTGGTTTATGAATAGGTCATGGTCTAGAGCAGGCATGTTCAACTTCGAACAGGTCGTGATCTACTTTTTCCGGCCAAAAGTGCCGGTGATCTACCACCATGAAAATTAAGTTTCAAATTAGTTTCAAATTAAATTTTAACCCAATAAAGTTGGAGGATATCCCCCCCCCCACCATTTTTAATTAACCTTCTGTCATTTACTTGGATGTGATCAGCTGTTAAGCAAATTAAGCAAAAACAAAACAGAGATCCAGTAAGAACTGCGAGTGGAAATGGAAAGTACATTTTTTCTTAGTTTTATTGAGTAATAACTTCCTTTAACTGTCTTAATAACTTTCTTTAACTTTTATTGAGTAATTTGTGTTAAATTTAGGTTGAGTATTGATCCAGGCTGATCTTGCACAATCTTTAATATTTTGCTCTTGCGCATTAATGAGACATCTGAGCCTGCATTTCATCCACCAGCTTTTTGAAGTTAGGTGAATATTGCGTGAGGGCCAGCCTCAGGGAATCCCGGAGATGTTCGTCTGTCATGTTGGAACGTTGTGTACTCTTTGTCATTTTCAGATGGGAAAACACAGATTCACACATATAAGTTGAACCGAAACAGGAGTGTACAGCTTCACTGTATCTTCTCAAGTTGGGAAATTTGTCTCTAGGCACTAGCTTCCAAAAATATTCTTGCTCAGCACGGGTCTTGAGAAAAATGTCATTTTTAAGGGATAATATTTTGTTTTCAAGAGATGGCTTGTTCAATGAGTAATTTTTACTGATAGCAGTTGCAGTTTCTTTAATGTCCACATCTACTTTGAATGCGTATGACAAGTACTCCACAAGGGTTCCAATTTTTTGGAAGTCACAGAATCTATTTTCGAATTCTTGGATAACAGAACAGATTTCTGTCACATACTTCTCGTTTTGAAAAACAAAATTTGGATATTGTCCCAGATGGTCCTGCGTATTAGGAAAATGATCAAAAGTGTTTGCAAGGTCAGTCATCATTAGCTCAAATTTGCTCTTGTAGGATGAAACTGTGCTCATCATCTTGCCAATGCATTTGTTTTTACCTTGTATTTCAAGGTTCATATCACTTAGTTCGCCTGTAAAGTCAGCGAGAAATGCCAGATCACATAACCACTCCTCATCTTCCAACTCTGCTTGGTCATCTCCCCTCTCCTTCAAAAAAACGTCTTATTTCATTTAGCAAATCGCAAAATCTTTGCAGAAATTTGTGCCTACTTAGTCACCTTACATCTGTGTGCAAAATGATTTCCTCTGCCCCTTCATCAAGAGTAAGATTGAAAAGCCATCTTTGAAGTGATCTTCCACAAACTGAATTTACAATTTTGAAAGTGATATCCATGACAGTCTTTGTATTGAGTCCCTTGCTTGCCAAAATGTGCTGGTGAATGATGCAGTGGTAAGAAAGAAATCTGGGAAGTCATCATGCTGTCTACAGAGAGCTATGAAACCGTTAACCTCACCTGTCATTGCTCTTGCTCAATCAGTAGTGATGGAAACAAGTCTATGCAATGGAAGATTACACTTTGTCACAAAAGAATGGAAAGAACTCAATATTTCCTGACCGGTAGTTCTCCCTTTTAAAGAAATCACTCCAAGTAGTTCTTCTTTAACACTGAAGTCTTCAAAAACCATCCAGATAAAAACTAGTAACTGTGCTATGTCTCTTATGTCTGTAGATTCATCCAGTTAGAGTGAGAAAGCAACACAATTTGAAACATCCTCCAACAATTGTTCAGTTGTGTCTCCACACATCTTTTCTATTCGCCGCACGATGGTGTTTCTTCACAATTGTATATCTTGAATAGCAGCTAGGATCTCTTTCTTATTTTTAAATCCTTCAAAAAGATTGTCAGCTGCTTCAAGAAAACAATCTTTTACAAATTCCCCTTCAGTGAAAGGTTTGCATTTCTTTGCGATCAGGTTGCTGACCTTGAAGGATGCTATGGTTGCATTGACCAAATGTGACCTTCGCTTCGCCATCAACTGTTGCTGAGTAGCCAATTTTGATTTAACTTCTTTGAGCTTCAATTTACGAATTTCACTTTTGGGTGGAAAATCAGCATCAAATTTATTGCTATGCAGAGCCTTATAATGATGTTCCAGATTACCCTTTTTCGGCAGGGATACTGGGGCGTTACAAATTAGACAACACCACTTGTCTTTCACCATGATGAAGAAGTAGTCCATTTCCCATTCATCATGAAAGTGGTAGGTTTTGCTCTTCTTTGGAACAATCATCTTCGTTATACTGGGGTGGCTGGATGTAAGAAGGCCAAATCTGCTAAGTTAGTACAAACACTGGCTGAATCTGGTCCAAAACTGTCACTGTCCCAAAGAATTAAAGATCGACAGGGACTGAAGACCTCTGGATGATGTGCAGTACAAGGACAGAAGATGCCAAAACTACACATACAGTTCTAAAAGTAAAAATAAGAATTCATCATACTGACACCAATAATCAAATACCACCAAACAATCATGAAAAAACCTCAAACGCTTGTCCAGCATACCAGATAAAATCAAATACCGCCAAACAAGTTCAAATACCACCACACGCGATTTAATAAATTCTGCACACATCAATGCAAAGGCAAGGCGAAATAAAATTGCAGAGGCAAGCAAAAGTCACAGTGGTCTGAACCAATTCGAAGGCAAGGCATAGGGAAGTTAGAACAAAATTGGAAAAGCCTGCCAAAATCACCAAATTCTTGATACTTTGTAGTGTGTGCCCGAAAGCGTTTAATGAAAGTGAACTATAAAGTGACCAACGACCAGTACATGACACAACTAATACGGTAAGTGTATTCAGGTAAAGCCCGGGCGATATATAACACACTTCTAAGGGGTGTTGGGGTGGGGGCAGGTATGGGTGATTCTGAGAGGTAGGAGACCAGGTATGATGCTGGGCCTGTGGCGTTTCGTCACGGGGTGAAGGCGTTGGCCCCCTGGGGTACCCACAAACTATTGGCAAGAAAACAACAAGCACCCTCAATACACCAGCAGGCAAGATTCCTGCAGGCAGGGAAAAAAGACAGGCAAAGGATCAGCAGCGGCGGCGGCAATCCCTCGGCAGACGACCTGCCGGCACGAGCTCTCTCCTATCGACGGGGCGAGCTGCTGAAGAGATGGAGCCAAGTGGGGCTGGTGATCTAACTCTGACCCCTCCGTGATCTACAGGTAGATTGCGATCTACCTGTTGGACATGCCTGGTCTAGAGTATCAAAATCTGCACATGTATCTAGAAGGATCAACACTATGAATCCTTTTAGCTGTGTATCTTTTTATTGAATCAACAATATTAATTAAAACTGTTGCTGTATTATGGGCTACTTTAAAGCCAGACCGGCAGGAATGAAGAATACCTGTCTGTCCAAGATAAGCATTTGATTGAACAAAGCAAGCTCTTTCAATTACTTTGACCGGAAAAGGAGATTTGATATAGGCTGATAATTGTGTTCAACATTTGGGTCCAAATATTTGCCCTTTAAAATTGGGCAAACTACCTTTTTTATAACAAAGAGGGTAAATGATCCATTCACAATAGTTTTTAAAACCCCAAAAGCATATTCCCCAATAGCAATATGCTATTTGATGGCCCAGCATTTAGCACCGAAGTAATTTTAAAGAATTCTTTATTTGTTGAAGCAAATATTACTGGATTGCAAATTGTGCTTATTGATGGATGCAAAACCTATGAAAATGTTACTAACAGATAAGCATTCATTTTTAACAATAAACACCCAATCCAGTCTCATATAAGGGTATGTTTATTACTTTGTGGTAGGATCTGGAACCTTAGTTCACGCAAGCTAACTGTTGGAGGAATCCCTGGTAAGTCCCCATGCACCTGACTTAGTGGGAAGCGCCTCAGCATGCTGAAACTGCAGATGTGATTAACATGGGGGTACTTGCTGACCATTGCGGTGGCAGTATGTGCATCCACACTAACTGCAGTATTGACAATTAGCGTGCTCTAAGGATGCCCATGCTAACAGCAGTATGCAGTCAATGTCCACTTTCTGCCCCACCCGCTAAGCAGTTACTGTGGGATTTTTACCACACAGTCAGTTTTTGCATGTGGTAATGGTTACTGCAGTCTCATGCTCACAGTAACCATTAGCATGCCTTGGTAAACATGCTCCTTAGTAAATAAAATGAAGACAAACTCTCACCTAAAACATCTAGAGGCCAATATTTAAAACATGCGGAGCCTGATTCCAAAAGGGGCATGTCCAGGACATCCAGACAGCCCCGAGAAGGATGGGTCCGTTAGGACCCAATTCTGTTCCGCGGGAACAAAACATTCCTGCAGCATAAGGAATCGGGCCCGAGGACGGCCCTTTGTGCCACTGCAAGCCTGTGGGGACATCCTCCCAGCAGGCTCCCTTGGCTCCTGTGGCTCAGACCCCCCCTCTTCCCCACTGTCTGACCTATGGCTGGCCAGCCAGGGTCTGGATCGGGCAGCGGGGACCCCCCTGCACCCAGCTCCTGCCCGGGGGAGGATCCCCAGCCCCGATCGCACCATTTTTTCTGATTATTCCACCTTGAAAGTGGAATAATCAGCATGTCCCCCATAACCTCTCAGGTAGTACAGGGCCATGACCTGAATCGGCCCTGTATGTCCTGCCGCCTCAGCCCGCCCCCCACTCTGCCCAGACCCCGCCCCCTCCCGTCCCCCACCAGTTCTCCCCATCCTGCTGCTCTAGCTGTGCGGGGAGAGCCAGAGGGGGAATAGGGGCAGGATGGCTTGCAGGGCTGCACATCCACCCACAAGCTGTGACTCAGAATCGGGCCCTTAGGCTCCTAACCTTGAGAGTTAGTCAACTACATTAGCCTCTCATAATTTACTATAGTTGAATTCCTAAATGCATGCTCCTACTTCCACTAAAGTCCTAGATTTTGTTCCTAAATAGTAGGTGATAAGAAGGGAAAGATTTAGGATGGGGAAAAAGATAGTTGCTTCACACTGATTTTCAGAAAAAGTGTAAAATATTAAATGTAGGAATGTCCGTCAGGTCAGTGGACAGAGAATGCCATCGAATAATGGACTTCTCCCTTTAATCTTTTTTATTATTGTGCAACAATCCTATATCAGAGTAACTGAACCCCCAAAGCCACAGTGCTAAGTATCAAACACATCAAGCAAATTCGGAAAACCAAATTTCTACTTAGCTGGCAGTTGGGTCCTTTAAGTGAATCTGTAACCCCAAGAGCTTGTTAGATTTAGGCGGAAGAAAACCTCCGCTCCCTTCAGCAATTCAGCAATTCAGAAAGGAAAAAGTTCTCCGCAAAATATATAATGATCAATTGCAAAGGAAAGTCTTGTCTTACTAATCTGTTATATTGTTTTGAAGGTGTGAATAACAGGTAGACAAAGGTGAGCCAGTTAATTTAGTGTATCTGGATTTTCAGAAAGTCTTTGATAAGGTCCCTCATGAGGGACTCTTGACAAAATTAAAAAGTCATGGGATTGCAGGTAGTGTACTATTGTGGATCAGGAACTGGTAAAAGATAGAAAGCAGAGAGTAAGGATAAAGGGCCAATTTTTTCAGTGGAGAAAGGTGAATAGTGGACTATCCAGGGGATCTGTGCTGGGTTCGCTGCTTTTTAACATATTCATAAATGACCTGGAAATAGGAATGAGTAAGGTGATGAAATTTGCAGATGACACAAAATTATTCAAAGTTGTTAAAATGCAAGAGGATTGAGAAAAATTGCAAGAGGCCCTGAAAAATTGGAAGACTGGACTTCCAAATGGCAGATGAAATTTAATGTGGACAAGTGCAAAGATATGCACCTAGGAAAGAACAAGCCAAACTATGCTTTCATGATTCAAGGTACCATCTTAGAAACCACCACCTGGGAAAAAGATTTAGGCGTCATTATGGATACTACAATGAAACCTTTCGCTCAGTACTCAGCGGTGGACAAAAAAGCAAATAGGATTCTAGGAATCATAAGAAAAGGAATGAAGAAGAAAACCAAGGATATTATAATACATCTGTATAGGTTCTTGGTGCGACCACACCTTGAATACTTTTTGCAATTCCGGTCGCCATATCATAAAAAGGATATAGCTGAATTAGAAAAGATACAGAGAAGAGCAACAAAAGTGGTAAAGGGAATAAAAGGATACACTTATGAGGAAAGGCTTAAAAGGGTGGGGCTCTTCAACTTGAAAAAGAGACAGCTGAGGGGGGGATATGATAGAGGTCTATAAATTAATGAATGGAGTGGAAATGGTAAATGTAGATCGGTTGTTTACGCCATCAAAAAGTAGAAAAACTAGAGGACACACAATGAAGCTAAAATGCAACCCATTTAAGATTAACAAGAGAAAATATTTTTTCATGCAACGCATAATCCAACTCTGGAATTCGTTACCGGAGGATGTAGTAAAAGCTGTTAGTATAGCTGGGTTTAAAGGTCCATAAACCATTATTTAAGAGAAAATCTACTGCTTGCCCCAGGACAAGCATTGTGGAAGCTATGTGCCTCTTTGGGAACCTGCCAGGTACTTGCGACCTGGATTGGCCTCTGTTGGAAACAGGATACTGAGCTTGATGGACCTTGGTCTGACCCAGTAAGGCATTTCTTATGTTCTGATGTTCTGATGTTGTAATCTCCTAAATTTAGGTGAAATCTCATTTAAAAATTAAGAATCCTAATTTTGGCTGAAAATAGGGAACAAATCTAGACACTTAACTTACTGTAGGTTCCTAATTTTAGGTGCTTAACAGTTTTTTGAATATTGAACCCTTAGAGGCATATTCTAAGATGTGCATCCCAGGCCTCTGTGCATCCGGTTGGAACTGGACGCACAGAGGTAGATGGGATTCTGATCCTGCAGGACATGTCTAGCCCCCATGGGATCAGAATCCCATCTAGGCCTGAAAGTGCAGGCCGGGACATGATTCCGGTCGGCCTGCACATTCAGGCCTCTGCCCAGGTAACTCAGTCAAGGCTCCTGAATGGAGCCATGGCACCATGGTGTCCAGTTGCCATGGCACTGCGGCTCCATTCAGGAGTAGCGATCTCCAGCCGTCGATCACGCCTTTCATTCCACACAGCCTGACCCCTGATCTGGCCACCCACAGCCAGGGTTGGGCTGCGGGAAATGTCCTTCACCCCTCCTATCTTTTCCGCCTCCCGGGCCTGCCATCCTCCAATGTCTAGGGGAAGGTATTCCACCTCAGAGGTGGAATAAGTTCTCCATCTAGTCTGCTGGCCCTGGACATACAGGATCAACATCAGAATCGGTCCTGTATGTCCAGGGCCCTCAAAACGCCCACTGCCTGCCCTAACTCTGCCTCAGCACCACCCCTTTCCCACCCCTGTCTAACCTCCCCATACAAACTCCTTGTTCATATGGAGAGGCTTGGCGGGGACGGGAAAGGCGGATGAATAGCCGGGGATGGACGTCCATCCCCGCTATTTGTCTTACAGAATAGACCCCATAGGCTACTATATTTGGCAAAAAATAATAGATAGATGTATGATCCTAACTTAGATGCCTGAATATAGGGACTAATGGGGACATATTCAAAGCATTTTGGCTGGTTAGCAGACAGGGAAGAGTATGATTCTGTTATGTGTGTATTGCAGCACTCATCTTTATCCATGCAAATAGTATCTATTATCAAGAAATGCTGGAGTACTTTGTAGATACATCCAATCTTTAGTCAAAGGAAAATGAGATTTGTTTTCAGTAGAGGAAGAAATGTAAGAGATCTATTGTATCCAGCTGTATTATGATCGGAGCAGGAAATAAGTGGAGGGCTGTGGTCACTTTAAATGTGGCAGATGTCAGATCTGTCATTATGGAGGAAGGAGATGAATTTCTTTCATCTAGAGCTGGAAAAACTATTAAGTTGTGATATGCAATCTTTTGTGACTCTTCTAAAATGCAGCGATCGTGATATTCAGTGGCAGTATCTGGATAGTGCTGTGGAATATGGCCAATATTCATATATCATAGCTCTGCAAAATTATATTTGTTCATCCTGCTGTGCTGTAGCATCGGATTTTCTTCCTTTTGTTCAAGTAAACAGTGCTTATTCTGCTATAGGCACACGGAACTGCCATGTGGTTTTACCTATATACAATTTCAGACAAGGACATTTTATGATTATTCCATGCCTTCTTATAGACTTTAGTGATTACGCTACCAGGATAGTCTCTCTCATGAAATTTTCTATTCAAACTCTCAGCCTGAACCTGATATTCTGTAGTTGTAGAAAAATTCATAAGTAGCGCAGGAATTGAGAGCCAGGGAGACTGCCTTTCAAATGAATAATTGGAAGCTACTATATTTTAATAAAATATTATGATCTGTAGGTTTTTGGAAACCTGTCCTTTTCTTACTCACTACAACATCCAGAAAAGTAATTTTTTTGCTGATCATACTGCTTTTCAAATTTTATATCTGCATTACCTCCATTCAAAATTTCTAAAAACTGTTCCAATTGCCCTGCTATCTCGGATTTCTAGACCGCCTTGATTGAAGGAGAAGGCGGTATAGAAATCCTTTTAAATAAATAAAAAATAAATAAAATCCCAGTCAACAGCAGAAAAAGTTATTGATAGATCTTCTCCATACTAAAATAGAATCTGATTATGGGGAACTATACACCCAGGATTCTTCAAATGACTGCATATACAAATTGGCCAGTGATGGAACAAATGTATAGTCATACCTGAGATTTGTAAAAGAAAATTCCTTTTGATACAAAAACTAATTTTTCTTTAAGGTTAATTTAGCCAATGATATCTAAAGGTCAGTCAGGACTCTCTGTGGTCTTATTCTCTTTTCCCATACATCAAATATTATTTTACATGCTTTATTCTGAGGGATGGAAGTATAAAATGAATTAACATCCAATGGGGCTGGTTTACTAAAGCGCGCTACCTGTGTAGTGCAGGGATTCAGCACATTCAGCACATGAGATCAACTACTATATATACGCTGATGACCTGATACTATATGCACAACTCGATGTGAATAACCCAAACCTCAACAGTCTTGAAAAATGCATACTTGAACTGCAAACCTGGCTACAACGAAACAACATGACCATAAATCACAAAAAAACAGAAGTCATGTGTATATCCAGGAACTCTGGCTTTAAGCCCCCAGCTACGGTCACCATGAACAACAACACCTACCACATCAAGACTGAGATAAAATATTTAGGAGTGCTGCTTGACAGCAACCTACATATGGACAAACATCTTCGAAATACCAATCGGGCTATCTTCCATAAATTGAGAATGTTGCAGCCATTACGTAACATCCTGGATCATGCCGACTTCAGGTCAGTCGCACAAGCACTCATCATTCCACACCTAGACTATTGCAATGCCATACTGCAAGGCTTACCAAAGAAAACCACAAATATCTTGCAACTGGCACAAAACATTGCTGCAAGAATCATTATGCAAAAAGGCCTCTCTGAGCACATTACACCCGTACTAATCGAGTTGCATTGGCTCCCCATCGTGGCCCACATTCAATACAAAATGATAGTCACTACCTACAAACTCATTCACAATTTAGCACCCTCACATCTCAACAGCCTAATCTCCAATCTACCCAACAACAGAAGTAGAAGAACAGCAAGCCTCAATACCCTCTGTCTCCCGAAATGCATCAGAAATGTTAATGCTTGCACAAGTAAAAGAGCGTTCTCACTGATAGCACCTCTACTCTGGAACCGGCTGCCATGGGACCTGCGTGCAATCTGTGATTTGAAAGATTTCAGAAAAAAGCTTAAGACACACCTCTTCCAATCCCATTTCAATGTAACCTAGCATCAGTACCCCGCCGCCTCTTTACTCCACCACTAACCATATACCTTGTGAATGGGAAAGCTACTCTACCCTAAGTATTAGCCCACCGGGTAATGCACTCAGCCTATATGTATATATGTATATAATATTTCCTGTTTGAAGTGTTCCCAACAATCAACTGTAAAATGTAACTCTATGATTTCCGTGCTCTTTCCCCCCCCCCAATCTCAATGTATACCCTTCTAATTCTTGGCCCGTACAGCCACCCTTACTTTGTATAGCAACCGCTGCTGATCGCTGGAAGCAGCGGGATACAAATGTACGCTAAATAAATAAAATAAATAAAATAAATTTAGGCAGTGCGCTACAAAGTAGCATAGGGCCCTGTGCTAAAAACCTTTGCTACCTGGGTAATGCCTGTTTGGAGGGTGCCTGGGTGGGGCATGGGCAGCATGCTAGTGGTGCCATGGTGGGAATGCCTGTGCTAATAATGTGGCCCAAACTCAGATTTCTAGTGTGGGGCTTAGTAAACCAGCCCCAAAGTTACTAAAAATTGCACACTTTCTATTCCAGTAACTAACAATATGGTGTGGTGTTTTTTACATATGAATGAATAGATATTACTTCATATTTAAGGAATTCATCAAGATCCTTTCTCACACATTCCATTTCCTGATAAAATTGGTCTACCCAGTGGATGAGTTAATGACTTATGTATCTATGGCAGTACATATAGCACAGGTACCTTCAGATATTTTGGGTACAAAAATTTCCTCTCTTTACTTTCGAGCAAACCCTGATGGCATGCTTCTTTAGTTGTATCCTCAGTCTCTTTCTGAAAAAAATATCTGCTTCTGTTGTTTTATAATTATTTTCATTTCCCAACTATTTTCAGATATCAACATCATATTGTATTATAAAGAACACCCTGTCCCTCCTTCTTCAGCTTGTTTAATAACTTTCAATATCTGATGGTTCAAATGTAAATCCACCCATGTGGATTTCTTGAATTCTGTATCTGCCAAAATCATCTCACACACCTTTCAATTGTGCTTGATGCTAGGCTAAGTTGCCTTTACCTGATGCTAGTTTCATGTCCCTCCACTCTGCACCATGTCAATCTGTCTTTGCCCCTCTGGGAACACCTGCTATATCACAGTTGCACTGGAAGCTGCAGCTATTTCTACTCTTGTTGTAAATTTATTTATTTATTTATTTATTTTTATTTCTTATATACCGCGCTCTTTTAATCAGTGCGGTTTACAAATGAACAAAATTTAAACAAAATGAATACAGTCAGCATTGGTTTTTTACAATGAACAGGGTACAAAAACTTGGGAATAAACAGGGTTAACTATATACAAAAAATGTGGCGGTAAATAGGGTTAACTATGTACATGGCATTTTTGGTTAACTACATGGTAATGGTAAGTAGATAAAGTTACAGTACAGTAAAATACGGTATGGGTAGGGTGTGCAAGTATGAACCATCATAATTAGCCATTTTCCACCGGGGACAAGTGGGAAAGATCAACATGAGGGCTATGTTCATTTGGGGTTCCTTCAGGGTAGTATATTAGGAACAGATGATATTTTAAGGCCTTTCTGAATGTCATGAGACTAGTGATGGCTCTAATTTCGGGAGGGAGGGCATTCCAGGCTCTGGGCGCAAACAGTGAGAAAGCTCTAGAGGCTGTTGTTTTAGAGCATTTCGTAAGGAGTTTCGGAAGGTCAATGGAGTTCAATGCAGCAGGTCTCCTGGATCTGTTTGTTGGAGTGAGATGTATCATATTGCTGATGGGTGATAGAGAATGGGCTCTTTGCAGCTTTAAAAGTCATGACCAGGGTTTTATAAAGCGTTCTGGCCTGGAGGGGTAGCCAGTGTAAACTCTTCAGTATTGGAGTTATGTGCTCTGAGCGTGGAGCACCTACGAGAATTCTCGCGGCTGCATTCATGGCCAGACGGAGGGGATTTAGAGTAGATTGTGGGAGACCGTGTAGTATGATATTGGCAAAATCCAAGTGTGGTAGTACCAGGGCTTGGAAGATAGTGCGGAAGTCGGAGTAGTCAAGAAGAGGTCGGAGATTACGTAGGGATCGAATCTTTTGGTAAATTGAGTTTGTTGCTTTCTTGATGTGTGCTGATATATCAAGCCGCTGATCTAATGTAATCCCTAAATATCGGATTGTGGGTTGTGCTTTTAGCTCAATGTTGTTTACTTGTAATGAGGCAGGGGGTATGAATGTTGGATTCCGTGTTATGAATAGGACGTCTGTTTTGTTGTGATTTATACGTAGATTCTGTTTGAGGAGCCAGTTTGATACAGCTTCGAAGCAATGAGCTATTGAAGTGAAATCTGGTTGTTTTATGTTGAATGGAGCATACATCAGGATGTCATCAGCATATGCTAGACATTGAATGTTGAAGGTGCGTATCACATCACAGATTGGCTGCATATAGATATTGAACATTAGTGCGGACAAGGAGGATCCCTGAGGGACACCTTGTTTAAGTGGGAATGAATCAGATGTTGCTTCTCCTGTTCTGACTTGCTGCTGTCTATCGGATAAGTAAGATTTGTACCAGTTCAGGGCTAGACCTTGAATACCCTTATCCTTGAGGCGCTGTAGGAGAGTATTGTGGTTTACTGAATCAAATGCGGCAGCTATGTCAAGAAAGATGAGAATGAACTCTTGATGGATATTGTCGATGTTTATGATTAGGTTATTGAAGAGGGTTCTGAGGAGGGTGTCAACACCATGTTCTTCTCTAAAGCCATGTTGTGAAGGGTCCAGGGGAGCTTCTGAGTCAACATGTTGTTGTATTTGTCTCTGGATTACTTTTTCCATGATTTTTGCTGTAAAGACATCTCTCTTTAACTTGGCAGCTTACTATAGGAGCCCATAAGCATACCCTAGGAATGATCTCTCTGCACACTTGTGCTCTTTTAGTTTCTTCTATGACCATTTAATTTTCCAGACATATCCTACCTAAGTCTAGATATGCCTGAGGAAGCCTGCACTTCCAAGTTATACTGCTTGCCTCCTGACACTTTTCTAAGGATTGAGGAGAGAAGGGATGTGTTTGCCCTGCTAATACTCCTATTAGTCTGGACTTCCTGCTCTAGAGACCAAAGACTGCCTATCTTTTATCATCTTTCCCCACCCAACAAGTTTGTGCCACCCTGGAGTACCATCATCACCTCAGGTATGCTACCTTATATACTGTACCCAGAGTCATACACCTGGCCAGGAATAGGCCATGCACTGCCCAATTATGCTGCCTGACTGCTGACACTCTTCAAAGGACTGCCTACATTTTAGCTTTTATTTAACTGTTTATTTCTTTTAGATTTAGTTTCCTGTATTCTATGAACATGGAATAGAATAAATACAGTGTCCTTACACCTCCACAGCTGTTGTTTCAGACAATAGGTGAACAATTATTTTACTATATCTTCTGTTCATGTTATCGAATACGCGGATTTAGTCCTTCCATTACTGCCACTGGCCATGTTATATAAATAAAGTGCACACTGCACAGCTTACCTTCTTATACCAAAGCTTAGGACTAAAAGCAATTGAATTGAGACATTGTAAATGGCTTACTGAAACTTTCAAGCACCTACCTATGAAAGCAATGTGGACATCACAGCACCAAGGGAGGCAACAACACTCTCAAGCTGGGCTTTTTTTCTAAATCTTTTGTGTACTTTCAAATAGCAAGCAAGCCCCAGCTACTACTCCATCCTCGGTGACTCAAAGTCAGACTTGCTGCTATGTTTTTTCTCCTTTTCAATCCAGACCCATCCAGCCCCTGCCAAGCTGAATGCTTTTCCACTTTTCAATCTTAAATCACAACATTTTTTTTATTTTAGTCCTTTCCGATCCTAAGCCCCAGCCTGTATTCCTTCCTTACTCCCTCAACGTCAAAGACAAAATGGGTCTCTGGGGCTTGGACTAGCTTGTGTGTTACAGCCTTCTATGACTTCATCAGCCATGGTATCTACAGAACTCAAGCAGAAATAGTTTTCTCTGTCAAGGACTTACAACATGATTGACTCAAGTGCCTCAAGGTGACTGCTGGTCACCCCTCCTTGACCTCCTCCCTTCCCAGATTGGCTCCAGTTTGTCTGGCCAAGCATACACTTATAACAAAAATTAAGTTCATGCACATTTATCAAGCATCCAGTTATTTGGTACTAAGACAACATGAAAATCATGATTTTCAATGTTTTTTTACCGTTGGTATGAAACTAATGCGCGTCTATTAGAAATTTTGGATTTTGATCTTCTATTTTAAAGCCTAAATTTGGCTTCCAGAACCTCCATCTTACACTTTCCTGTATCATTGGTACCCACATGTATTAAAAAATCCAGGTCAGGTCCTCCCCAGCAGTGTCTAAAATCTCATTTAAGTGATGAGTAAGGTCCTCCACCTTTGCACCAAGCAGGCTAATTGCCAAGTAATCTTAGACATAGAAACATGACGGCAGAAAAAGACCATCTTTATCTTTATTTAATATACCACACCAGGTGGCCCTCGCATCAGAGTGATTTGCAATAATAATAATAATAACAAAAACCAGCAGCTGTAGGAAAGGTGAAAAGGAATGCCAAAGTTGTGACAGGACAGCCTAGAAAGGAAAGAAGAGAGAGGAGAAAGTGGATAGCTGCGGGACAGGAAGAAAGTGGGCAGTTGCGGGACAGGACCATATGACCTATCCAGTCTGGTCTTCCATCTAAACTACTATAGTCCCTTTTTTCCCTTTAGAGATCTGCGTTGGTCCCATGCTTTCTTGAATTCAGATACTGTCTTTGTCTCTATTACCTCCACTGGGAGACTATTCCACGCATCTAGCACTCTTTCCATAAAGAAATATTTTTGCATATTACTCCTGAATCTATCCCCTTTCACCCTCATCCTATGTCCCCTCATTGCAGAGCTTACTTTCAATTTAAAGAGGCTCTTTTCCTGTGCATTTACACTGAGGAGGTATTTAAACATTTCTATTATATCTCATCTATCCCATCTTTCCTCTAAAGTATACATATTGAGATCTTTAACTATGTCCCCATATGGTTTATAACAAAGACCACTGACCATTTTGGAAGCCACCCTCTGACCAACTCTGTCCTGTTTATATCCTTTAGAAGGTGCGGTCTCCAGAATTGCACACAGTACTCCAAATGAGGTCAACCAAAGACATACAGAGGCACTATCACATTTTTTTGCTGGCCATTCCTCTCCCTATGCACCCAAGCATCCTTCTAGCTTCCACCATTGTTTTTTCTACCTGTTTAGCCACTTTAAGATGATCAGAAACAGTCATGTCCAGGTCCCGCTCTTCCTTCATGGACAGAAGTACTTCACCCATTATATTGTATCACTTTCTTGCATTTTTGCAGCTCAAATGCAGGACCCTGCAATTTTTAGCATTAAATCTTAGCTGCCAAATTCTCAACCATTCTTAAAAGCTTAGCTATATCCCTCCTCATGCTATCTACTGCTTTCTGGTATCATCTGCAAAGAGGTAAACAATACCCAACAGCAATTCTGTAACATCACTAACAAAACTGTTAAAAAGAATCAGACCAAGGACAGATCCCTATGGCATACCACTGGTAACATCCTTCTCCTAAGAGTGAGCTCCCTTTGTCGCCTCCCACTCAACCAATTCTAACCCAGTCAGTCACTTTAGGGTCCAGCCGTAAGGTGCTCAATTTATTTATAAGTCACCTGTGCATAACGGTGTCAAAGGCTTTACTGAAATCTAAGTATACCACATCTAGAGCTCTCCCTCAGTCCAACTCTCTGGTCACCAAGTCAAAGAAATCAATCAGATTTGTCTGACAAGACCTGCCTCTGGTAAACCCATGTTGCTTCAAATCCTGCAATCTATGGGACTCTAGAAACCTCACTACCCTCTGTTTTAGCATCATTTCATAGTAACATAGTAAATGACAGCAGATAAAGACCAGTATGGTCCATCTAGTCTGCCCAATAAGATGGCAAGAGTAGGTGCACCTGCTGCTCTGTGCAGGCCACCCCTCCCCATGTCTTTGCTTTAGGGGTGAATCCACCGCTTCGTGTAGGACATCCTTGTATGTTGAGAAATCAGATAGTTAAGTTTATTTAGATTTTATCCTGTTGCTGTAAAGGGATCCACTGTATCTGTCCCATGCCATTTTGAATTCTGTCACTGTATTTGCCCCCACCACTTCCATCGGGAGGGCATTCCAAGCATCCACCACCCTTTCAGTGAAAAAGTATTTGGAATTGCAGGACTCAGAAGTGCTGGGAAAGGACTCATGGAAAGTGACACTGAAAAAGCGGAATTGCTAAACAAATACTTCTGCTCTGTTTTTACTAAAAAAGATCCTGGAGATGGACCAGCTGTGACTCCCAAATATAAAAATGGGAATGAAGTAGATACCACAGCATTCACAGAAGACGAGGTGTTAGAACAACTTGCTAAACTGAAAGTGGACAAAGCCATGGGACCGGATGGGATACATCCCAGGATACTGAAAGAGCTCAGAGAGGTTCTTGCAGGACCATTAAAGGATGTCTTCAACAGATCCTTGGAAACAGGAGAGGTTCCTCAGGACTGGAGAATGGTTGATATCGTACCTCTACACAAAAATGGTGACAGGGAAGAAGTGTCAAACTACAGGCCCGTTAGCCTTACCTCAGTGGCGGGAAAAGTAATGGAGGCGCTCCTGAAAGAGCGAATAGTAAACTTTCTCAAAACCAACAGGATGCAAGATCCGAGGCAACATGGTTTTACCGAAGGACGGTCTTGCCAAACAAATCTGATTGAGTTCTTTGACTGGGTGACCAAGGAACTAGATCAGGGGCATGCAATGGATGTCATCTACCTGGATTTCAGCAAAGCCTTTGATACTGTTCCTCATAGGAGGCCTGTCAACAAACTCAGTAGCTTGGGGATGGGTCCCAAGATGGTAAACTGGATTAGAAATTGGTTGACTGACAGACAACAGAAGGTGATTGTACATGGAGCTCACTCAGATGAGAGGAAGGTAATTAGCGGGGTGCCCCAGGGTTCGGTCCTGGGTCCGGCACTGTTCAATGTATTTGTGAGTGATATTGCTGAAGGACTGAATGGAAAAGTCTGTCTTTTTGCAGACGACACAAAAATTTGCAACAGAGTGGGCTCCCCTGAGGGAGTGGTTAACATGAGGAAAGATCTACAAAAGCTGGAAGACTGGTCTAATGCTTGGCAACTACAATTTAATGCGAAAAAGTGCAGTGTCATGCACTTGGGTAGCAGAAATCCAAGGGAAATGTACGCGATAGGGGGCAAGAGGTTGGTATGCACGGTTCAGGAGAAAGACCTTGGTGTGATTATCTCTGATGATCTCAATGTGGCAAAACAGTGTGACAAGGCGGTGGCAAAAGCCAGGAGGAGGTTGGGCTGCATACAAAGAGAGATTACCAGCAGAAAAGAAGAGGTACTTATGCCACTGTATAAGTCACTGGTGAGGCCTCACTTGGAATACTGTGTTCAGTTTTGGAGACCATATCTTGCAAAAGATGTAAAAAGACTGGAAACTGTTCAGAGGAAAGCAACCAAAATGATTTGGAGCCTGCATCAGAAACCTTATGAGAAGAGACTTGAAGACCTAAATATGTACACTTTGGAGGAGAGGAGGGACAGGGGAGATATGATTCAGACCTTTAAATACTTAAAGAGAAATGATGAACAAACAAACCTCTTCCAAAGATGGGGAAGCTGTAAAACTAGAGGGCCTAACATGAAGCTGCAAGGTGGTAAATTGAAAGGCAATATCAGGAAATATTTTTTCACTGAAAGGGTGGTGGATGCTTGGAATGCCCTCCCGAAGGAAGTGGTGGGGGCAAACACGGTGACGGAATTCAAAACAGCATGGGACAAACACAGTGGATCCCTTTACAGCAATAGGATAAAAACAAAATAAATGGTACCATCTAACTTCTGAACCATATAACGTCTCAACAAATACGGGTGTCCTACATGGATTGGTGGGTTTACCCCTAAACAAAGACATGGGGAGGGGTGGCCTGCACAGAGTGACAGGTGCACCTACTCTTGCCATCTTGCTGGGCAGACTAGATGGACCATGCTGGTCTTTATCTGCCATCATTTACTCTGTTACTATTTCCTGACATTGCCTTTCAATTTACCCCCTTCCACTAATTTACTCACCACAGAAGTCAGACTAACTGGCCTGTAGTTCTCAACCTCATTCTTACTTAAGCTTTTTTGTAAAGGGACCACATGTGCCTTTCTCTTCCTCTGGCACCACTCCCGACTCTAAAGCTTTGAAAAAGTCAGAAGATGGAGCTGCTAGAACTTTACCAAATTCCTTCAATACTCTCAGATGTATCCCATCCAGCCCCATTGCTTTGTCTACTTTTAGTTTAGCTAGTTCTTCACAAACACAGTCTTCTGAAAATTGTTCAAGATCCCCTTCACTTTTGTTCCTATTTGTGGGTGTTTTCTGAGGTGCTGCTCCTGGCTCTTCATCTGTTAACACAGAACAACAATACATGTTAAGCAATTCCACTTTATCCTCATCAACTTCTATATCTTCCTGCCCTTCACCCTTGTCCTGCAATACTGCTTTTGCACTTTTTCCCCTCACTAACATGTCTAAAAAATGTCTTGTCCCCCCCATTTTATCGCATTGGCTATGTCTTCTTCTTTTTGTATCTTTGCTTTCCCGACTACTTTGCCAGCTTCTCTAAGTTTTTCCAAATATTGATGCTCTTCTTCCTCTTTCTGTGATCTCTTGTATTTTATGAAGGCTACCCTCTTTTTCTTCACCTTTACAGCTGCTTCTTTTGAGAACCACAGTAGCCTCCTTTTCCTTTTATCTACCTTTCTAACAAAAGGGTTTGTTGCCCTTAAAATACTGTATACCTTTTCATTTTTGTCAATTGCTTTTCTACATCCACCAGCTGTTCCCATCCTGCTACCGACTCCTTGAGGAATTGTAACATCTTGGCAAAGTTAGTCTTCACATTTATAGATACAATGACAAATTTTACCTGCAACCCAATTTATCAGATTCATAGATTCTTGATTGTAACTTGCTTTAGGAATAAGAACATTTTATTGAGGCAGAATAAGATAACTCCTAACAAGAACAAATCATTTTAGAAATAGCTTTTCACCTTGGCAACTATTTCCCTGCATGAAATTATATTTCAGTAGAGAATCTTAAATGCTTTCAGTCCAATATTCAAGAGTTATATCAGGGCCAGATTTAAGATTTTGGCACACAGGCAAGACCAGACAGCAGATTCCAGAGTGTGGGGAGTGGAGGGGGATCAGAGGTAACTGGAGATCCAGAAAAGGAGTAGAGGAAGGTCATAGTGCTATAGCAGTGTCTCTTTGAAGCAGCACATGCATATACCCCTAAACTAAAGTAAGAATGAACAAGCTACTCATTGACCTGGGTATTTGGAAGTTGCCTTTGCTGCCTATGTCTAAATCCAGGCCTGAGTTATAAGTGTTTTTTCAAAACTTATATCGATAATTTCAGGCAGGTCAATACTGAGTCACAGTGACCAGTATATTTTAAAATGCTTGTTGTTGGCTTTAAAACCCTCTAGATATTCAGAAATGCTATCTGGATTGGACCTGTGCTGAATATCCAGATACTGTGGCCAGAGCCGCCACTTTCTATATAGCTTTGATCAGTGCTGCTATATGGATAGACTATTTGAATAGCCTTAGGACAGCGTTTTTGCCATCCTAATTATCTGTATAGTTGCCGATACAGCAGTGCTGAATATTGCCACTATACAGATAATCTCTTGCTCTGCTCCTACTCTATCCATGCACCTCCCCAGTGTTATCCAATAGCGTTGAGGAGGTCTATAAGGATATTCAGTGGCATTCTCTGTATATCCAGTCAATTGTACTTATTGCACAAAGTTCTCTTCATGGCAATCAGAGTGGATTGTGGGGCAACATTAGAGGCAAGACTTGCATGACCAGTTGTCCTATTGCCTTGGTAGTGATAAAAGGAGGCAACTTGTACAGCCTACTTTTTAGAGCAGGTGTTACATTTATGAGAGAGAAAGCATAGAAGTAACCATGCAAGTTATGTGGTTACCTTGGAAGCCCCATTCACATGCGCAAATCACATCCATGTCCAACAACCATTTTAGAAAGATCCAAATTTACATGTATCTGCTCCAATCATGGACAAGTCATATGGGGGCACGTCAAAGGCGTGGTTGAGACAGGGCAGAAAGATACACGTGTATCTTTGATTTCATACAGGGGTTGCACATGGGCTCTGCAACTTCTCCGTGTCTGTATTTACACCTGCCCCCAGGCATGTTTAGATTTTTAAAAAGTGCTCCTTTCAGCCAGCTCTTTACAGGAGGGATTAAGAGGGACATTCCCTTTAATCTTCCGATGTTTATTTCCTCACCACATGTTATATCTATAATTGAGGAAGGGTGGCCAGGATTTAAATTATGTGCACGTGCTGACATTTACCCATGCACGTTGCAAAATATCAGCACTTACACATGAAGTCACAGGCTTTCCCTTGTATATATTTCTCACATGTATGTTTGTAAAATGGCATCTTCTGCTGCACATAGATCCCTGTGTTCCTGCATTTCTGGTTTGCTATGACACATACGTCTACAGCAAGGGGCAAAGATATGTCGATTTTAGATCATACTTACTTGTGTCCTCCTTCACCTTTAAAACTGACACAAATTGGCAGGCATTTTTATTTGGAAATCACTGCGTTCACAAGAATAGCCTTTCTAAAATGTGCCTTAATATACCTAGCAAAGGAATGGGCCACTCCCCCAATACCTCAGCTATAGTAGTTTTGATTAATATGCTGTGGAGTTGAATGTTTTTGTTAAAATTCATAGTATATTTTATTTAAAATGGGAATCATTCTGTCCTACAAATAGCAGGAATGGACGTCCCATTTGGATATCCATTCTGACTATTCGCACCCCTGCCAGTCCCGGCTACTGCCTCCCTGTATGAACAGCATGTTTGTACGGGGAGGCCTAGACAGGGACAGGAGGGGGCGTTGCTGAGGCGGAGCAAGGGTGGGGCATGGGCAGTCCACAACTCAAGACCTACAGGGCAGATTCTGAGGTCGGCCCTGTATGTCCGGGGCCGTGAACATAGATGGGGGACTTATTCCACCACAGAGGTGGAATAAGTCCCCTTGGATATCAGGGGATCCTGTTTCCGGGCTGGGAACAAAAGGTAGGGGGGTGCAGGAAATTCCCCACAGCTGGACCCTGGCCATGGGAGGCTGGATCGAGGATCCAGCTGCGGGGAATGAAGGAAATCGGTGGCGGCTGTCATTCACGGTTCCTGAATGGAGCCATGGTGCCATGGCGATCGGACACCATGGCACTGCAGCTCCATTCAGAAACCTGACTGAGGTAGTCAGGCCTGTGCCTGCATGTTCAGGCCCTAGACCCAATTTGGATCCTGCAGGCATGTCTAACCCCATGGGATCAGAATTGGGTCTACCTTTGGGCATCCCGATTCTGATCAGACACACAGGGTCCTGGAAGGCCACAAAGGAATGTGCCTCCACATGACCATGAACCATCCATATATAAAGAATAATCTCTTAAAGAAATTGTTTGTGACTAGCTCTTCAAATTGGGGGGGGGGGGAGTGAAGGCTGTCCAAAGTCTTCAACAATCCCCAATCCAAAATCCCTTTCTTCCTTATTCTTTGTAGTCCCCAACTGATTTGAGATATTTATTTATTCATTTATTTATTTAACAGGTTTTCAATACCAACCAACACCATTTACAATCGGCTGCCACAAACAGCCCATACAGAAATCTCAGATTAATATAGCACTTATTAATGCCAGATCTATACGTAACAAGACCAATACCATTGTAGACCACCTTCGATCACACGAAACGGATATTCTCTGCATCACCGAAACTTGTTTGAAAGACACCGACCAAATCGTCATAAACCAAGTAACTCCTGGTACTCACACTGCATTCAGCTGTCCTCGTATCATCAAAAGAGGCGGAGTGGTGCTAATCTTGGCCAGATCTAACCCCAGATTCAAAACCTCCAATTCAACAAGTAAGGATCACTGCAACATAATCACTATAGAGAATAGACACCTAGCCATCTGCCTCACCTACAGGGCCCCCAATGCCAATGATGATGAATTTTCCACCATACTTGAAATGGTTTGTGCAGCCAACTCCCCCTACAAACCACTCATACTGTTGGGAGATCTCAACCTCAATTCCCTACCCGGCATAGAGTCTACAGTTTTCCTCAGAGCAATGGAATCCTTGCTCACCCTACTAGATACAGGCCCCTCCCACCATCTAGGCACCACCGCAGACCTCAAATTCACACCACAAGGCCTCCTGGAACAAAACAACGTAATGCCTCCCCAAGTTACACCGATACCCTGGTCGGACCACCATGCTATTCACTTCAAGTTGCATATCCCACAGCAAAGAGCAACACTGAAAACACTTCAAACAGAGAGAAGGTATAAAGGATTTGAGAAAGATCAATTTCTCAAGAAAACCCTCCACAATCTCCCACAAGACTTCACCAATCTCGACGAGGCAATCAAAACTTGGAACACTACAATTTCTACAGTGGCCAGAGGTCCTGAGTGATCAAATCCCAGCCATATAGCAACAAGAACCACATCAGCTCCCTGGTACTCTGCTGAAATAAGGGAAGCAAAGAAAACCCTACACAAGCAGGAATGACGCTGGTAGCAAGACAAGGAGAAAACCAATTTAAAACTATATCAAATAAAACAGCATGACTGCAACAATATAATGAACTGACACAAAAAGGAATATCACACAAACCTCATTTTAAGATTCAGCAACAAACCCAGAGAACTCTTTGAGATTGTACGCACATTGACAAAGGAATCATCACAGACTGGAGAAGAAAATATACACCCTCAATCCTTTGCAACTTCCTTTGCGTCAAGCTCAAGCCCACTATGGAAGACATATCACAACTGTATCCCACTGAAGGCACAGTATCCTCCCCCAAGCACAACTGATCAAGTTGCTTGCACTATCATCAAACTAAACGCCTGCATAGCACCCTCTGATCCATGTCCGATAAGATGGATCAAATCAACCAAAGATGAGCTCGTCCATTACATCCACAAGATAATAAGCTCCTCGTTTACTCAAGGATATATGCCCACCACCCTCAAACAGGCAACTATCTGACCAATCCCAAAAAATAAAGCAGCAGATAATGCAGACACTGTGTCATACTGCCACATATCCAGTCTTCCATTTCTAACAAAAATCATTGAAAAGATAGTTCAGCAACAATTACAAGACTGCATTGACTCACATTTCCCTCTGGATCCTCACCAAGGGAAATGTGAAACCCAACCACAGTGTCAAAACCCTTCTCATTCAGTTACTTGATATCTTGATATCTTGATCAAAGGGATTGACAATATAACACAGGGAATTCTACTCATCTCCATCGATATCTCCTCCACATTTGACACAGTAGCACATAGCATCCTACTAAACAGGCTCAAAGACACCGGGCTCCACAGTATACCTCTCAATTGGTTTCAGACCTATCTCAGGGATCGTTGTCAGCAAGTCAAAGTAGGAGCAAACACATCCATCCCGTTCGTCGCAGAACAAGGAGTACCTCAAGGGTCCTCCCTGTCAGCTCTACTCTTCAACCTCTATATACAACCGATTTGACCAATCCCCAAAAATTGGTCATATCGGTTATATATAGAGGTTGAATTCTTCCAGCAAGACTACAGAACATTGGACCTCACAGCACCACCCTGAAGTGGTTCAATTCATACCTAACGGACAGACAGTTCCAGGTCAAGATTGGCCCCAACACCTCCCGACCCTGAAAAATCAAGCAAGGCGTCCCACAAGGCTACGCCCTATCAGCACTATTATTTAACCTCTACATTCAACCAATCTTCAACATCATGAAAGAACACAAAATACAATACACAATCTATGCCGACAACATCATGATATATACCCCAGTCAACCTCGACAACCCTGACTACACCAGAATAACAGACTGTCTCAAACCTATGACCAGCTGGTTTCAAGACAACAACCTGACCATAAACTACAACAAGACTGAGGCACTACTCATCACCCGAAACTCCAGCTTCATTCCGCCACCTTCCATCAAGGTCAACAACACAACAATACCCATAAAAGCGGAGGTGAAATACCTCGGAGTGACTCTCGACAAGGAACTAAATCTACAGTCACACATCAACAGAACCACCAAAAATGCATACCTCAAGATGAGACTAATCAGTCGCCTCAAACCCCTCCTCGCTCAAGATCATTTCCGCACAGTCTGTCAAGCACTAATAACTCCCATCCTAGACTTCTGCAACCCAATCTATCTGGGCATAACTAAGCAGACACTCAGGCCACTGCAAATGGCTCAAAATACATCAGCACGCATAATATCTGGCTCATCAAGACAAGATCACATCACCCCCATTCTAAAATTCCTCCACTGGCTCTCAATCAGTGCCCGCATCAGATATAAGACAGTCTTAAAAATATTCAAAATCAAACACTGGACATCAGCACTCAGCCTACAACCACTCATACAACCCAACATTAGCACAAGACCTAGGAGGAGAGGCACCTCGGACACCATAAACACACCAAAAGACTTCACCAAGGCTCTTAATAACACCGCAAGAAGAGCTCTATCGATGGCGGCACCTGCAATATGGAACACCCTCCCTGACGACCTACGATCAACAGAAGACATTAAGGACTGTCGAAAACTACTCAAGACAACGCTCTTCACTGAGCACTACGGAAATAGCACATAGTTGTGCCCGCCAACTCCTGGGCTAATACCAACCCCCCACCCTTACTCCCTCATGTACATAAGATTGTAAGGTAGCTCATGCTGTAAATAGCCAACCATGAATCAATGCCAACTTACACACACACTCACTCACTGTATAACACTGCATGATCACACAAATATCAATGTATTTGATTGTTTGCTATGTACACCGCTTTGATTAAAGGAGAAGGCGGGATATAAATCCTTTTAAATAAATAAATAAATAAATAAATCTGCAAAATCTTAAATAAACATAACATCCAATATGCCATATATGCGAACGACATAATGATATATATCCCAATCCACCTAGACCTCCCAGACTACACAAACTGTATAAAAGAGATGGCAAACTGTATACAAGAGATGAAGAACTGGTAATAAAATAACAATCTAAGCATCAACTTCTAAAAGACTGAGGCCCTAATCATCACAAGAAACTCCTCCTATATCCCACCAAACTCAATCAGCTTGAGTAAAAGAAGAAGTGAGGTACCTGGGAGTCACCCTGGACCACAACCTGGATCTAAAGGCATACATCAACATAATCACCAGAAATGCTTACTACAAAATGGCCACTGTCCGTAGACTCAAATCTCTCCTCAGTCAGGATCACTTCTGCACAGTCTGTCAAGTGATCATTATACCTATACTTGACTACTGCAATTCCATTTACAATGGACTACTGAAACAAACTAGACCTTTACAATTGGCCCAAAATACAGCTGCACGAATCATCGCTGGTGCTGCAAAGTCCGACCACA
The DNA here is from genome assembly GCA_033557465.1 of Ichthyophis bannanicus. NCBI lineage: Eukaryota > Metazoa > Chordata > Amphibia > Gymnophiona > Ichthyophiidae > Ichthyophis > Ichthyophis bannanicus. The sequence goes on from CM066032.1 coordinate 1,474,054,713, forward strand.
TAACACCTATTTTACACCAACTACACTGACTCCCAATTACATCACATGTCAAATTCAAAACAGCTCTGACCATCTTCAAAATCTAACAAAACCTCAGCCGATATACTCCAGAACCTAAACTACACACAACACAACAGGCCACGAAGATAAGACATAGACAGCATTCAAACACCCAGCTCTTTTACCAAATCCAACAACTCTACGACCAATAGAGCCCTCTTGCTTGCAGCACCTGCCATATGAAACTCTCTTCGGGAACCACTAAGGACTACCACAGACCTAAAAGACTTTAGGAAAAAGCTAACAATATTCCTCTTTATGGAATACTTCAATGATTCCACACAGCAATCTACATCCTATTGCCTAATCACAGATCCTTATCTCGCTGTCTAATCAATGTACAGTAGATATGTCACAATGTACAGTATATAAGTTATGCTGTCGAGCATGTCCTGCATGCAGCCCCTACCTATACCACAAGTTCTTTGTAAAGTTTGTTGAGTTAGAATGTAAACCATTTTGATTTTATGATAAGGCGGTATAAAAAACGTGTTAAATAAAATAAAATAAATTCAAGGTGGTTTATAGAGAACATCACAGCAAAATCAACTTTTACCTAGAACAGGTTATGGAACTTGGAAGATTACGTGGGATATAATGGGTATGTTTAACAAGTATAAACTATATGCATTTTCATGAGTGCAGAGGGGGTTGTGTATGATGCAGTTCTTTATAGGCTGAGAGTGTAGTCCAGGAGTTAACTGAGAATGGTTAGATCAGTATTTTCATGGGGTGTTCCATGATTTGATGGGCTTTTTTCTGCTCAGGAATGCTTGATCAGTTTTCTAATGTGGTGAGTCCATAGTATTTCATAAAGAGATGAGTCTTTATGGCTTTTCTATAGTCATATAGGTCGTTGATGGCTCGTATTGAGGTGGGTAGATCATTCCATAGCTCGGGAGTGTATAAGGAGAAGTCTCTCTTACAAGTAGATTGTCTTACTGTCCTCATGCTTGTTGTGATTTCCAAGATGTTGGTATCGGATGCTTTTCTTGTTCTGGTCTGATGTGCTTTCTTGATCATTGGCTGAAGGATAGGATAAGAGAGGTTGTTGATTATTTTGAAGATTATTGTTATTATCTTGTATTTGGATTATTTATTTATTTATTTATTTATTTATTTATTTACATTATTATTTAGCTGCATTTATATCCCGCTTTTCACCGGGTCAAGGCGGTTGGGGGATACATTTAACACGAGGGGATATGAGACATATACACTAATACTTGCAGGGAACGTGGACAATGCAGGGTTAAGTGGCTTGCCCAAGACCACAAGGAGCACCTGTGGGACTAGAAACCCCAGTCCTTCCGACCCAAGGTTGCTGTTCTCTAGTTGGATTTGAACCACCAACCTTCTGGCCTGTAGTACCTTGCCCCAACCACTAGGCCACTCCTCCCCCTGTATGGTGACCGGGAGCCAGTGTAGTTGGTGGAGTGTTGGAGTTATATGGCTGTGGTGTTTTGCACCAGTTGTACAGGGTGCATTGTTTTCCTGGGAAGGCCTTGGTAGATTACATTGCAATAATCTATTATGGGTGTTACTATGGTTTGACTTTTTCTTTCAGAAGTCATTATCACTGAGTAGCGGTTTGCATTTGTGTATAGTTCATAATTTGTGGTAGGCTGTCGTGGTTGTTCTTTTTATGTGTGGTTGGAAGCTGAGTTGCTAGTCATAGGTAACTACGAGGTATTTTACTTCTTGTTTTGAAGTTAGGGTGTAGTCTAGAATCTCTATTGCATCCGATGGGGAGAACATAGTATTCCTGGTAATATGTAGTAATTCCAATTTTTTGAAGTTTATTGATAGGTTTTGTCCTTTGAGCCAATTTGTCATTTCGAGGCATGCGGTGATTTGTGAGTAATCTGGGTGTCTGATGTTTATGGGGGCAAATACCATGATATCATTTGCATATATCCTGTAATGAATGTTGTACTGTTTTATGTTGTTGCAAATTGTTTATATTGAAAAGCAGTGCTGAGAGAGCCGAGCCCTGTGGAACCCCCTGTTATTGGGTGAAAGTCTGGACTGTTGGTTTCTAGATCTCACTTGCTGGTTACGGTGGGATAGGTATGAGACAAACCATTCCAGTACTGTTCCATGGATTCCTGTATCTTGAAACCTTTGTAGAAGGGTATTATGGTTAATGGAGTCAAATGCTGCAGTGATATCTATGAAGCATAGGATGAAGCTTTCTTGTATATTATCTATGCCCATTACATGGGTGTCCATAAGAGATGTAAATGTTTCTATACTGTGATTCTGTATAATGCTGAGGGTCCAAGGGGCATGGTTGTCTATGTGATCCTGAAGTTGCTGCTGCACTATTTTTTCAATTATCTTGGTTGTGAAAGAAAGGCTTGATATTGGTCGGAAGGAGCTTGGGTCCTTATTATTGAGGTTCTTGCTCTTAAGGATCAGTCTTATGGATGCTTGTTTGAGTTGCAAGGGGAAGTATTCTTGAGTGAGTCATAATTCGATGACCTTTAATAGAAATGGTGTTAAGTATCTCTTGTATGTTTAATCCAGCTCACTGGACAAGGGTCTATGGGTGAGGTAGTTGTATTAATATTTGCTATAATAGTCAAGTTGCTTCTCTGAGGGGATAAGGAATTCTTCATGTGATATAACTTGGGTTGGGTTGGTTTGTTGAGTGGTTTCTGAGTATATTTTAACTGTAGGAAGTCTGCCAGGGCTTGTAAGGTTATGGATTTTGCATCATCTGGTACCATTAGTTCTTTTGTTAGTATGTTTACTATGTCGAACAGCTCCCTTGGCTTGCTAATGGATTTCATTATTAGGTTTGTATGATATTCCTTCTTGTATTTGTTTATCATATTGTGGTAAATTGGCTTGCATTTCATTGCATCTTGTGAGATTGTGTTGGCTTTTGGTTCGACGCCATAGTTTCTCCAATTTCCTTAGTTGTTTCTTCTGTTTATTGATTTTGCTCGAGAGCCATGGAGCATTATGTTTTCTTCTCTTATTTTGGATTGGTTTGATTGGTGCTATTGATGCATTGTGGCATGTTTTATTCCAGTTGACAATTGTGGAGTCAAGGTCAGTTGTGATTTGTTTAAGCTCCGGCAGTACTTGTTCTAGGAATTTATCTTTGTTGAAAGTTTGGAATCTTATATTTTCCTTCAGAGTTGCTTCAGGTGTTACTTCCTTTATGGGTGTGTTAATTGAGAAGTTGACCATGTGGTGGTCTGACCATGGGACTGGGGTGACTGTTATGTGTGTTACTAGGTTTTAGGTGATATATTGATTGGGTATGAAGATGAGGTTGAGGGTCCCTCCTTTCTTGTGGTTTGGGGTGTTTATCATTTGGGTGTATTTAAGATATTTCATTGCTTCCAAGAAGGTATCTCCATCATGTGAAGGCAGCAATGGGAGGTTAGGGTCTCCTAGGATGAAGAGAGGTTTGTTCTGTCTGGCTTGGAAGCAGACTTGTTCTAAAATGGTTGAGAGTTCATCTTCATCTGCATTTGGAGCTCTGGATATGAAGCATAATGCTAGGTGCCTGTTTGAAATAGTTATTATTTTGCTTCCTTTTGATTGGAAGGAGGAGGTAGTGTTGAAGTTGAGGTGTAACTTTGCTATGATTAGCACTCCTCCACCTCTTCGTGAGGGCCTTGTGGAATTATGTACTGTGTAATGTTGAGAAGCAATTTGGTTTATAATGACATTGGGCCTGATTCTGTCCCGCACGTACAACCTCTTTGTACATCCGATCTGAGTCAGATGTACAAAGGGAGCGCGATTCTGATCCCACGGGGCATGTCTAGCTCCGTGGAATCAGAATCACGATCAGGCCTGTACGTGCAGTCTGGGACTGCAGTCCTGGTCTGCACATACAGGCACTGCCTGGATAGCTCAGTCGGGCTTTTAAATGGAGCCACAGTGCCATTGTGTCCTGTTGCCATGGCACTGCGGCTCCATTTAAATGCCACGATGCAGGCCACCAGAAACAAAAGTTTATTCCCCATAGCCTGACCCCTGATCTGGCCTCCAAAGGCTAGGGTCGGGCTGCAGGGAATAAACCCTGGCCCCTCCCAGCGCCTTCCGCACCCCAGGCCATGAAAAACAGCACAAACAGGAAAGTTATTCCATCTCAGAGGTGGAATAATTTCACCAGCCATTTCACTGGCCCAGGACATACAGGGCTGACATTAGAATCGGCTCTGTACATCCAGGGCTGGCAACCGCCCACTGTCCGCCCACTCTCCACCCCCGAGCCATCTCTTCCCTGCCCCCGACTAACTTCACCGCACAACTGGAGGGGAAGTTAGTCGGGGGCTGTTGCCGGCACAAATAGCCCCCATTGTCTGCATCGGAGAGACATTTTTCTGTAATACACATAATATCAATATTCTAGTTTTGCATGCAATCCCATTATTGTATGAAATTTGTTCCAGATTAATCGAGCATTGATTAATGTACATTTGAGGAGAGTATGTAGTAGCATCTTAGAAGGGGCTATTTCCTCATAGGTAGTAGGGGTTATGTGTATTATCCTTCGTGATCTGTTATGTTGATTTTGGTATGGATTTATCTTATGGGCTGCATATCTGCTTGTATGTATGATTGAGATAAGCTGAGATGGTGTGAGCAAAGTGGTATCTCCAGTATTTGTGTACCTGGTTTTGAGGAGCAGGAGTGCAAGGAGGAGTATTACAATTATGTTTTTTTCCCCATTGTGTTTGTTTGCCTTCATATATATTTAGTGGATGATGGGCCACTGGGGTTAGAGTTTCTTGAAGGGAGGCTGGTGAGATGGATGAGCGTGTTTTGTAATTCTGCATGTGTCTGTAAGGTTTATGTAGTTACTGTTGTTTGGTTAAACAATGTGGATCAAGGTTTGCTCACGATTCAGTAGCATTCTGTTTCTCGGAGGTTGGCATTGTCCAGTGTTGTTGTCCCATACTTGTGGTTGTTTTCTTGCTGTTCTTTTGTTTAGGTGGTCTAATATCAAGAGGATTAAGAATTCGGCTGATGTTATGGTCCACGCCTCAGGTCCCCGCCTAAGGGCCATGCCAAAGAGCCCTCTGGCGAGGCCCTCAGGTGTGGGCCCGCCAGGCATGGGCACAACTGAGGTGTGCTTCTTTTGAATTCAGTTCCAGGTGTCCCAATTGGGCCTTGGCGGGGGGAGCAGGAGGGGCATGCATTCCCGCTTCCACCCCCGATGCTGAAAAGTAATCTTTTTGTCTGTATTACTTTTCTTTAACCCTTTTGTCCATCTTCCAAACTGCATTAATACTTTAACAATTCTGATATGTCTCATGTAGACTGAATATCAAATGTTCATAAACTAAATTAAATCTGAAGTACCAGATAAAGTTGCATATGTCTTTGTCTTTATTATAAATTAGAATGAACCTTAGAGCTGAAAGATATTTTACAAAGTCTGTCCCATAATACTAGTATTTGTAAAGTTGAGCTGACATGACCAATTTCTAGTTCCATTCTCGAGGGTGTCCTTGATTTTCCTTGTCTGGCTGAGACAAGAAGACTGATATATGACAAGTTGGGATGAGTATGCTTACTACCTGATCCATCTTCACACTTACAGCTGTTTAATTTCTTTGGGCATCAGGTCATTTGTACTGAGGTAACTCCAAGTATTTGCCTGCTTTATTTTCTTTTATGCTATGTTTTAACAGGCACTGCCAGGCATTACAGTTCCACATGATTCATTGGTGAAATCAAAGAGGATACATTGCTAACACCAAAATGAATTACTAGGAAGCTACCATAACTGGAATAATTAGTGTCATCTAGTTTATTTATCATTAAAACAATATGAAATTAATTTAATAAATCATAAACAGAAAACAAGGCATTACCCAATTTCTTAGACGCATACAATATGCTGCTCTGATTTAACATAAACTGGAAAATCCCTATTAACCTGAAAAAAAATGTTTATTCTAGCAGGGAAAAAATATACTGTATTATTTTATACAAGAAAAATATAGTGCTTGTTTAGTAAAGAGGCATGTTTACTAAACCAGGCTAACCGTTAACCTGGGCTATCTGCAACTACGTCCCATGTTACTCAATGGGACTTAGGGGGATGTTTACTAAACTGCGGTAATGTTACGTAACGCGCGTTATGTAACGTTAATGATCGTTAGCGCATCATAACGCGTGTTATGATGTGCTAACGATCGTTAACGTTACATAACGCGCGTTAACCAACATTAACGATCCTAAAGCTCCGCGGCGCAGTAAAACACCGCAGAAGGTGGAGAGAGGGTGGAGAGAAGGGGTTAGTGGGCGGAGAGTGGGCGGGGAGAGGCTCCCTTCACACTAACATGCTGATCTGAAGAGCTGAATCCAAACGCGATTGAAAATCTGCCGTTAAATGCACATTACAGGGGAGAGAAACCATTTCAGTGTCAGCAATGTACAGCCCAGGCAGGGAAACCTAAAAAAAAGTGATAAGTGTGATACATGTGCACAGAACAAAAGGGCACATAAACACTGAAAATGACCTCAACAAACTGGAAAAAAAACATAACCAAGCTGGCCCATAGTGGTATTAATGAGAAACATCAACCCCCCCCCCCCCCCGAGTAAGCTCCATAGAAAAGATATAAATCGTGGAAGGGTCTATACACCGTCCCCATACAAGGTGAATGAGCCCACAGTGAAATAGCGCTGCTCAGAGTTTTCCCTTCCATCGGACAGGGTTCCTATGGCATGCACATGTCCTGCAACATCAGGGTGGGCATGTCGGAACGGCAACTGGACAGATGCCGGAAAAGGGGATACAGAGGGCTGCAGGCGGCACATGCTGTGGTGGAGCTGGGCCACAGTGCGGACTAGGGTGATGCCTAGGTGGCCCATACGAATGCTGAAACAGCAGAGCAGCCAGACAGCAACTTCTGAAGGCCCAACATGGGCACGAGTGTGTTTCCCACAGTGTCACAGGGGATAGTACCCAACAGCTACCCCCAAGGGCACGGAACATTGGCAGGCGGGGCTGGGGGGAGCGTGGACGTCTATGCAGGCACCCCTACCCCAGAACCCGCACCATAGGCAGCCGCCTACCTGCACACTGGATGGCCTGAGACTGCGCACTACCAGCACCACCAGCAGAAGGGCATGTCAGCATGGTGGCTGAGGGATACTGGTGGTGGAGGGGGCAGTGGCAGCTGCCCAGGGCAGACCGTGGCCTAGCCCTGTGTAGGTGGGTGCCGTGTACTGCAATAGACAGGCCCTGTCTGACGAACAGTCATGGTATCACCAAGGAATGTACTGACTCTGTGACAACAAGGTGGTGCAGTGCACAAAACCAGTGTATTCAGAAGCAGAAGGTCACAGCTGTGGTTCCTGCCAACCCAGTCCCCATATTTTACCCACTACTACAACATGCTAATACAGACAGCACCTTTATTGCAGATGACGTAAACATGCCCAGGACACCTACATTTTACCCTACAGAGCACAGACACCATAAACATGCACATTACCTAGAGCAGAGCCTCCCAAATGCAGTCCTGGAGGGCCAAACACCATTCCGGTTGCATGCTGCCTCTGATAAAGATGCCTGTGCTGCATTTCTATGCGTCACCCCCATGGTATGCAGATGTATCTCATGCATATTCATGAGGGACAGCATGAAAACCCGAACAGTGTTTGGCACCGCAGGACTGGAGTTGGGAACCTCTGCCGTAAAGCAGCAGCCAACAGGGGCAGATACACCCGCACCCACAGGCCCCATTATCCAAAGCCTCCTGGAGAGGCAGGACTTTGGGCTCTGCGTGCATCTCCCAATACTAGCACTTGCATACCTTAGTAATGCCACCCTAAACCTGGGAATATGGTACACATCTATCAAAAGGTTGCTATGATTACTGGCAGATAGCAATTCCTAAGTTAAGTACAATTTTCTGAGTGAGCTGCAGCATAGCAACCTTTTTGATGTCTGTGGAATGTGCTACAGGTCTTGTGTCTGACAGTGTTTACCAACCTGGGGAGTGACTCCTACAGTATTGCGTACCATAGCCATGCCTGCATTGTGCCCAGGACTGGTGTGGTGGCCTGGGCTGCCCAACACCTCTATAGTTGCACAATGCTGGCATAGGTGTGGGGAGTGTGTGTCTGTTTATCCAGCGTGTGGTGGCTGCCAACACCCTCCACAGCCCACACTGCTAGCACTGTTGCCAGTATTGCCCTGCCAATGTGCATAATGAGGAGCAAGGTACTGTGGGAATAGCCTGGATAGGGTGGCCTGGCCTGGATGCATCTGCACACGGCATAGGGCAATGGCTCGGACATTGTAATGTTTGGCCACCACCTGCACGGACAGGGTGGCCATAGCATGTCCTGCTGGGAGGTCACTCTCACCCTGACTGAGCAGTGACCATGGCATGGCTAGGTTCCCCCATAGTGCTCTATAGCATTTCCCTCAAGTGATATTTATGGGTTTTCTTTTGGGCCCCAATCATTGACTTATCTGCTTGGTGTGTATGCTGACATCCCCGTTCTGCGTACATGCATCTCCTCCAGGACCATGCACTATGGACTAGCTGGCAGACTGTCTGCAGCTAGTATGTGTCTTGCTGGAACACCTTGCAGGGTGCAGCGGCTGGAGGCTTGCTGCTGGAGAATGTCAGATAATGGTGGGGGGCAGCTGAACATTTCCAGGCCTGCCGTCTGTCTGCTATTGCGTTATGGATGTGTACTGCTCTGTCTGTTCCCAAGCAGGACTGGGGTTGATGGTCCCCTCTACTGCTACCATTGCAGGGAGGTAGAATGTGGATCTATTGGTGGGTGATCCTGTTTCCCACCCTGAGCCCCAGAGGGTGGGTTGTGTGGTGGTACATAATCTGCCTATGGGTCCATACACCCCCCCCCTTCACCTACAGCAGGTAACCATGGCACCAACACAGGATATGCACTATTCTGGGTGCATCATTGCCCATAAGGACTAGACATGACCGAGAAATACAGCAGGACACAGATGTATCCTAGGTGTGTCTAACGGAACTACCTATCACACACTGATGGGGACCTGCAGCATGGCGTATTTCAGTTATGAAAGGTGCTGTGGACCTGGTGCTGGGCGCCCCACCTCAACCTCAGTGTGGGCACAGTACCCGCACAATGTGACTGTCTGTGGCTACTCTGTGGCAGTACCGCACACGGTCTGTTCCCCCTACCAGGCTGAGGTGCTGTGGGGGTGCATACCCAATCTTGTGCCCATCTCTCGACTGCTGATTTGCATGTGCAGTGCGTCAAGGGTACGGGTGGGTTAACCCTATCCTGGTAACCACAGCAGACAGTTTGTGTGGTGACGTGCAGTCCTTCTGCAGCCAGCCAGGGCTTTGTTCACAGCCTTATCAGGTGTCCTGTAGGGGACATTATAGGGTGCCTTGGCGGACAGTACACTTTATAATGTGCCCTATGGAGTGCCTTATGTGGCACCTTAGGTTATGCCACCGTGAGGGTGTGTTTGCTGGCAGCACTAATTAAAATACAAGTGAAATGCCTCAACAATCACTACTTAAATGTAAAGGGTGATGCCTCATCCAGCCTTATACATTAGGCCCACTGGGGAATCGAACCCATGACCCCTGTACCATCAGTCAGTGTTGTAACCATTGTGCTACAGCTCTGTTGCTGTGCTTATGTGCCTGCGCACCTTCTTAAGATTAACGCGCGGTAACGTGCCATGTAGCGCTCGTTCATTAATGGCGCCTGGTAACGCGCGTTATCGGTAACGATGTACCGCCCATGTCCTTATTTGGGGTTTCTGTCTCTACCGTGGCTCCTAACGCGAATCACACTAACGCAGTTTAGTAAACATACCCCTTAGTTGCAGGTAGCTCGGGTTAGCAGCCTGGCTTAGTAGACATACCCAAAATGTTGAATTTAGAATAATTTCTGCCAGAAAGTTATTTGCAGAACTTGACAAATGAACATAATCATATTCCAGCTATATGAAATGTACCACAAGTCCTATACTTACCTTGGCACAGACAAATATACCATCTTTTCATATGCTTTTTTACAATATACATAACCTCTGTTATCTAGTTCCTGATTAGCAAAATTACTCTTTTTTTATCAACATCTAGAAATGGGCGGAGAAAATGCACTATGCATGCTTCGACTATTTTGACGGGTTACGGGTTGATGGTAAAGAAATAAGATGCTTTCTGATACTTCACTCATGATGGCCTCTTTAAAATATGGTCCAAACCCCTTATAAGATCCAATCCCCTAGGAATATATAGTGTAAAATCAACTGTGAAGAAAATTATGTTTCCTTTTTAGTTGGAAATAAAAACATCTCCACAATTAGAAAGCAGTTCAAGAAATTGTTATATAGGAGTTATAGAGGTTTCAGATGTTTGCATAAATCCCATAGAAAAAAAGAAAGAAAATAGATCACCTTACATACTATCCCTTGTCTTTATTCTTTCATTACTGCACATCAAGAACAAATATTCACTTCACAAACCATATACTTGCTTGTTAATACCCACAAGCATCAGTTTCCATTTCATTCCTCCTAGGACTAAAAACCTTGACAATCCAGAACTGCACATTATAGAGTAGGACAGCACAGGAAAAGTGAAAAGATGGCAAAAAAGATAAGCATCTCTCTTATACAAAATAGATATCCTCAGTTTTCACGAGGTTACAATCTGAAACAAGCAAGCTGAAAAGTTAACACATGAAGGATAATAATATAAGAGGGCACCAACAGTATTTAAGCATGAAAGTAGGTGTCTACTTAGGCACAGTTTTATAAAGCCACATAAGAGTCTATGGGGTATGCCTACTAAAGTGTGTTAATGGCTCAGCGCAGTCGTTAGCATGCATTATTAGCCCATGTTAGCAGTTAGGGCGGAAGAAAAAGCCGATAGCACAGTCTAATTTGGCGTTAGGTCTTTAAAGCGGGAAAGGGTCGCTGATAGGTGGAACAAGAGTGTACATGGGCAAAGACAATGTGTGTTTCTTTATCATGAGGGGAGAGTAGTGCATGTTAGATACGATGACACCAGGAACCTTAACACCAGCTCAAGGGCAGGCGTTAAGGGCTCCCTGGCAGGAAGAATGCCATTTTCGCACATTACAGATGGCCAACAAAGTCCAGCCAGATGTTTGCAGTATTCTCAATCTACACTCCAGCCCATAAATGATTGCTGGATGTGGCCCCTTCCCTGCAGCACAATGGGGTATGTCTACTAAAGTGCATTAATGGCTCAATGAAGCCATTAGCACGTGTTATTAGCTCGCATTAGGGGTGAACCTGGAAGAAAAAGCCGATAACGCAGGCTAATCTGGTGTTAGGCTGTTAACCGATGGGTGGAACAAGAGCAGTAACTTGGGTGGTACATGGGCAGAGACAACATGTCATCCTTTAACCCTTTGAAGGACTACTTTAAATTTTTAATCCACATTCTGCAGCCGGGTTAATTTTTGTATATTTCAGGAAAATTGTACCCGTCTTATTCAATATGTTCTAATAGTGATTTTCCTTCTGCTATGGTCATGTATTATATACCATTTGATAGGAATATTTAGTCAGAATTTTGGATCCCGAGAGTTTTGGGCTCGGCCTGGAAAGGGTTAACATGCAGGGAGATTAGTGCATGTTAAATGGGAGGCTAGTGGATATCGCGGGAATCTTAACACCAGCTCAAGAGCAGAATTAAGGGTTCCCTGGCAAGAAGAATGCCATTTTCGTGCATTACAAGCTAAATATAAAATACAGTGAGGTGTAACCAGTGTGCTTCACCCAAACTTCAGCCCATAAAAGATTGCTGAGTGTGGCCCTTTCCCTGCCACACTATGACGCCCTTTGGGCACTATGGTGTTGCTGCCAACATGGCAAAGGTGGTGAAACAATGGTATGCCAGGTGCATTGCCGGTTTGTTAACTGTCAAGGGTGTGGAAAGAATGTTGCTGGCAGGTAAAACAGAGCCCTCTCGCAACCTCAACATAAAATATACAGTTTGTGTGTAAATTGTCCCGCTTTGTCATGGCCGCATGATAGCTGCCAATGTGTGTCCCCATGTACATTCAGCATTTGCCAGAACACATGTTGTCAGCTAAAGCCCTGTAGTAAAATGGCCCGTATAGCAATGCACATAGCTGTGGTAATGGCTCACGTATTCTCCATAGGAGTGAGACAGTGAACTATCTCTGCAAAGGCAGCAGGGTAGCAGAAGCAGCCTCCCTCCCCACAGGTGGTGGGTGACAATGAACAGGGGCAGCTGTGGGCAGAGTGGTCATGATTGCGTCCTCAGAAAACAAAAGTCCAGGAAAGAAGGCAGTGTATCTTCCAAGACAGAGACACCCATCCCAGTCATCGCCAGGAGCAAGTAGTCTCCCTCTATAGGCCTAGTTCTGGGTCTTCAAGCAAGCTGCATGAGCATCTAAGACCCGACCTTAACCCTCTGCTCCATCACATGGCATACGAGGGCTGGTCAAGCTCCTGAAAGCTCTACATTTCTTTGTCTTTGGCTGTTTCCAAACATCAGTGGCTGCAATAGGAGGGATGGGCCATTCCCACTTTGTCAGCTCCCTCCATCAGGTACTGCGAGTCATAACCAGCTGGGTTAGGAATGACAGCATTTCCTAATGAGAGGCAACAGTAGGTGACCCTAAACCAGCGGTTTGAGAGAATTGGCGGGATACCAGAATTGATGGCAGCTATAGATTGCACACATGCGGCACCTATCACATCTAGAGACTGAGAAGCAGTGTATCACAACCACAAGCTCCTTCATGCCCTGAATATGCAGGTGCTATATGATGTCAACGTTATCATTCTGAACATAGTGGCCAGTTTGCTGGGTCCACCCACGACTAATACATCTTTCAGTAATCATCACTGTTAGAGCAGTTTGAGGAGGGGAGGTTTGGATCAGGATGGCAGCTGAGTAAGTAATATCAGCTTTACTGGATATGTGCATGTGGTGGAAAACATATGCCAGTCTTGCGGGAAGGACAGGCAATATGATAACAGCCCTTGTCAGAGGAAAAAGACCCACACAGTCTTCTCAGTTTCTAAATTATTACCAGGGGCTCTACATGAACCAGTAATCTTTGTATGAGTAAGAACTCATTTATCTGCAACATCCACCAGAGCAACATGGGAGTGAGAATTGCTCAGCATGTTCTGCTAGCTGTGAGATTACTCCAGGACCGCTTCACAATCTCACTTTCAGAAATGGGTACATTGGCAACTCTGCTAGATGACCCCTGGTTTTGAATGTGTGTGTCAATGAATCCTGTTCTGACCCTTTGGAAGGATGGATCAGATAGGTAAGACATGAACTGTAGTAGAACCAGCGGCATATCAACGCAGATGTCCCTCTCCTTCACCTGCCTAACATACCTCATCAGATAAGTATGCAACAGGGTCGGCAGAGAGCTATACAGACATAAGCATACCCCAACTCATGCCCTCATGCATGCTGACAATGATCACATATATACAAATGGAATAATGGGCCTGCACTCCCACAGGGCAGCTCTGTGGTACAAAAAAACACATGGCCACTGTGTATGTGAGATAGAAAGGACATGGGTTCAAAAGCAGCCTATGCATCAGGAATACTATTTCTAAGCATATTTCCTTTATCCTACAGTATATTTCTATTGCTGCCTCTGTATGTTCAACTCTCAACAACTCTTCCAGCAGCTTCTCTGACCTCTCCCTGTCATCACTCTCACATGTCTCCACAAAGTCCTTGCACGCTTCAGCCCCTAGGACAGTGAAAAGCTGCAGCAACACTGGCTGTACATTCTCACATGATGCTACCGTGCACACACTGAGTGGGTTTTGCTGCAATGTCCAAACACAAAAAGAGACACGGGATCTCCCTGGCTTCCCCTTCCCTGGAGAGCACCTCAAGGAGGCGTAATGGGCAAGTACGAATGTCATCTTACAGCTGATAGAAAGTATGTAGGCTCATGTCCTTTGGCCAGTGGGGTTATGTTTGTCTCTGTATCTATATGAAGAGGAATGCGAACTGCAGCAATGCACTGTGTGTGCATGTCATGCCCTGCCATTGCGACTGTGCCGAAAACATGCTGTTCAGTCAGCCATTCTTCAACTCCACATACTGTGTGAGACACCTTTTGGGGGCAGAAGGTTGGTTTGCTGTAAGTAGGAGTCACTTACTGACTAGGTGTGGAAGCACAAATGTTTTCCCAAAAGCTGTGAGCTTGAAAATGCATTCTCATATACATCAATCGGTAACCCCATCCCCATACCATACCCCACCCCATGACTTACCTCCCAAGATGATACTGGTGTACAGCTCCCATATCACCTGCTGTTCTTACTGCAGTGAGCTGGGGTGACACAGTCTCATCAAGGAGAGCTTCATCAGATGTGTGTGTGTGTGTAGCAAGCTTGACCTCTGGCTGACCCTCCAGGCCTCAGGACACTTCTGTCTTTGCAGGTGAGATGACCGATTTAAGACAACTGTTGTGATAGCTGTATCCAGGGCAACACTGTGACACCCCCCCCCCCCCCTTTGGTGCAGCTGCAGCCTATGAAGAGTGAGGCTGACGTGTAGCCCTGGCCTCTGTGAATGTCTAATATTGTCACTTAGTTGGTGAGACAGGAAAGAATATTTATTTATTTATTTAGCTGCATTTGAATATGTGATGCAGCTGAAGACAATCCCACTATGCTCCATGATGGGGCCGACTACAGTGCTGTCAAAGTGTAAAATCAGGAACTGAAAGTTCCAGATTACAGCATGCAGCATATTTGCAACCAGTACTGCCACCAACTCTCACTCCTGCAAATGGGTAACATGTCAGTCCTGTTGCTGGTGTCACAGAGTTGCCAAGTTACCCATTTCCATGAGTGATATTATGATCCAGTCCAGGATTTGTGACCCTCTCATCCTGATGCACTATGGGATGTGCAGCACTGATTCCAATGGGTTAAATCAGGCAGTACAGGCGCCATACAGCACTGCAATGCAGATTTAAAACCTGACCTGGCAAAACATCTCACTCCTGGAACTGGGTAACTTGGCATCTCTGCGGGTATGTTGGCAACTCTGTGCTTGGGGTCATTAACTTGCTGTGTTATGCAGCATGGTCTATGTGGTCAGAGCTGTGACAGTTTTGATTCACAGAGTTGGCAAGTTACTCAGCTCCAAGAGTGAAATGTTTCCCCTATTCAGGTTGTAAATCTGCATTGCAGTGCGGTATGGTATTTGGAATCCCTGTTATTACTCATTGAAATAAGTGCTACAAATCCCATAATGCATCAAATTGAGATTCGCAGGAATCCAGGACTGATTTACAATCTCAATCCTGTAACCCAGTCACATGACAACGCTGCATTCAGTCATGCATTCCCATAATGCATCATATGTGAGGCTCAGAAAACCAGGACTGGCTGTAGACTATCCTGGCTGAGGCACAGGTCGCATTGCGGTGGAGGTGTGTAAGCAGGGGACACATGTTGACAATGGGCATAATGGTGCGAGTACGCATTGACAGTGGCAATGGGTACTATGCCGCCGAACGAGTATTGCGGTTCTTCACATCTGAAGTCACGAATGTGGAATCTGGCATTGGGAGCAATAAAGGCTGGGTGCTCCAGGAACCCACAATTTTCTGACTATGACCTCCAGCTGTTGGCCACCCTCATTGCCCCCAAACAAAGTTGGGGCTTATTAATTTATAGACCTCTATCATATGTCCCCTCAGCCATCTCTTTTCCAAGTGGAAGAGCCCTAACCTTTTAAGCTTTTCCTCATAGAGGTATCCTTCCATCCCCTTTACCATTTTGGTGGCTCTTCTCAGTACCTTTTCTAATTCTGCTACATCCTTTATAAAATATAGTGACCAGAATTGCACACAATATTCAAGGTGCAATCGCACCATAGAATGATACAAAGGCATTATAATATCCTTAGCTTTATTCTCCATTCCGCATTCTATTTGCTTTCTTGGACGCCGCTGTATACTGGATGGAGGGTTTCAACATATTATCCATGATGACACCTAAATCCTTTTCCTGGGTGGTGGTTCCTAATGTGGAGCCTTGCATTGTGTAACCATAGTTTGAGTTCTTCTTTCCTAGGAGCATAACTTTGCACTTGTCCACATTAAATATCATCTGACATTTGAATGTCTAGTCTTCCAATTTATCAAGGTCCTCTTACAATTTTTCCCAATCCTCTTGCGTCTTAACAACTTTGAATAATTTTGTATAATCTGAAAATTTGATCACTTCACTTGTTATTCACATTTCCAGGTCATTTACGAATATGTTAAAAATCAGCAGGCCCAGCACAGATCCCTGGGTTACTCCACTATTCACCTTTCTCACTGAGAAAATTAGCCATTTAGCCTTACTCTTTGTTTTCTATCTTTTAACCAGTTCCTGATCCACAGTACTACACCACCTCCAATCCCATGACTCTAATTAGGCCAAGAGTCTCTCATGAGGGGCTTTGTCAAAAGCTTTCTGAAAATCCAGATACACTATATCAACCGGCTCACATCTGTCTACCTGTTTATTCACACCTTCAAAAAAATATAACAGATTAGTAAAACAAGACTTTCTTTGGCTAAATCCATGTTGGTTTTCTCCCATTAAACCATGACTATCTACATGTTCAGTAATTGTATTCTTTATAATAAACATAGTATACCATATTGCCTAGTACTGACGTCATGCTCACCTGTCTGTAGTTTTCTGAATCACCCCTAGAACCCTTTATAAAATTGGTGTTACATTGGCTATTCTCCAATATTCATGTACTACAGATGATTTTAATGATAGTTCACAGATTATTAATAGTAGGTCTGCCATCTCATCTTTCAGTTCTTTCAACACCCTCTGATAAATACCATCTGGACAAGTTGATTTATTACTCTTCAGTTTATCCAATAGTTGTAATACATCTTCTTCCACTATATAAATACCATTTCAGGCATGGGCAACTTCTTCAGTAAAGACCGAAGCAAAGAATTCATTTAATCACACTGGTATGGCCTTGTCCTCCTTTAGCGCCCCTTTTAAACCTCTATCATCCAGTGGTCCAATTTACTCTCTTACAGGTTTTTTTGCTATGAATGTACTTGAAAAGGTTTTTGCTTCCATTACAAGTTTCTTTCCAAATTCTCTCTTTTTGCCTGTCTTATCAATGCCTTATATTTAACTTGCCAATGCTTATATTGTTTCCCATTTTCATCATTTGGCTGCTTTGTCTATTTCCTGAAAGATGCTTTTTGGCTACAACAAGCTCTCTGACCTCACCTTTAAACCATGCTGGTATTTTTTGGGCCTCCTTCCATTTTTCTGAAAGCATGGCATACATCTGGTCTGGACTTCCAAGATAGTATTTTTAAACAACGCCCATGCTTGATGTAAATCTTTAACCTTTGCAGCTGCTCCTCTTAGTTTTTTCTTAACTATTTTCCTCAGTTTATCATAGTCTCCTTTTTGAAAGTTTCCTTGCCATCCTTCTTCCATTTATTAAATAAAACGTGCTATGATCACTATTGCCAAGTGGTACCAAAACCCTTATCTCTTGCACCAGATCTTGTGTTTCACAAAGAACTAGGTCCAGTATAGTTTCCCCTCTTGTCAGTTCATGAACCAGCTGCTCCACGAAGCAGTCATTTATTTCATCTAGAAACTTTATCTCCCTAGCATGTCCTGCAGTAACATTGACCCAGTCAATATTGGAGTAATTGAAATCACCCATTATTATTGTTGTAGCTTTTGTTAGCATCCCTTATTTTTCCTAGCATTTCATCCTCCATCTGTTCATTCTGGCAGTTGGTAGTGCACACTCACTGCAATCACCTTCCCCTTTTTATATGCAATCTGGAGTGGTGGTTTCAACCTGCACCATATGCCGGCGTTCACTATAGCTAAATGTCAAAACATATCCCTCAGAATAAGAGTACTCAACAGTGAAAACATCTCTAATGATGCCCATAATGCACATTTTGTAGGACCAATGATGTTGCTGTTGAGCATGTATTAGTGCTGTTTGCACTGCTGAATGCTCTTATTCTGAGAGTCCCTTATTATTGACAGGGATATGTTTTGACATTCAGCCATAGGGAACTTATTCTGATTCCTTCTGGATTATTTTACATAGGGTACTCTAATAAGATCAGATATTGTTGGTAGTGTGATAGGGCAGTCACACATCTGCTGTGTCAGGCACTGTGAGACACGACTGATGTAGTACCAACATTCCCTGGATTGTCCTATGTGGCCTAAATCCTTACCCAGACCAGGATCAATGAGAGCTGCGAGAGTGGTGATATATCTGGAGTCTGGCTACTTGGTGTGATGGCACAGGAATCCCCCCTCCCATTCCCACACAGCCATGACTAGGGGAGCAGTGCCACAAAGCGGAATGTAAGAAGGCAGATGTGGTTGCCCCACAGATAGCGGATGTATACAGACCAACATACGCCATGATGGGAAAGGTGTAGCTGCAGTGAGAAATGTCAGTACCCAGATAGATGGGCATCAGATGCCATAGCCAGAAGGCCCTACTACAGCTACAACTACTACTACTGATCATTTGTATAGTGCTCAAGGTGTACGCAGCATTGCATAGACACATGTAAAAGATGGTCCTGCTCAGTGGTGCTTACAATCTAATCTAGACAGACAACACAGCAGCTGTGGACAGGATACATCCAGGGGGAATGGCAAAAAAAACACAAGGGAGCTTAGGCGGATCAGATCCAACAACGGAAATGATGAGGTTAGAGCTCAGTCTGCACTTGAGAGGGGACAGAGACAAAGCCTGATGTACAGACTCAGGTAGTTTGTTCCAGGCAAAAGGAGCAGCAAGGTGAAGGGAGCGATGTCTGAATTTGGCAGTAGAAGAGAAAGGCACAGATAAAAGCAATCTGACAGAAGAGCGGAGTTCATGGGGAAGGATGTAGGTGAGATAAGAGGGGAATGGTAGAGCGGAGCAATGGAATGAATACTCTTATAGGCCATTGGCATGAAAAGGGCATACATTTGTTGCTCAGCAATATTATGCATCCTTTGGGGATCTGCAAGGATTAGTGTGGCGTTTTATGCACTTGGTCAGGGTCCATCCCTAGCAGTTTAAGACGTGTTTGTAGAGATGGCCAGGGCAGGAATCACTGGGGCTGGTTCCTAATGGCACACACAATTTGATGCAAGGTATGTCCTAACATACATGTTCAAATTTACATTCTTGTATACAATATTGGGGTGTACTGGGCTTACCTAGGACTTTTCAGGGCATGAGGCGGACTGATTTATGGTTTAGGTTTCAGTAGCTATCATTTCTCACTGGTATTTATGTCTAGTGTGCATCAGCAAACCGCTGTTTCTAATAAGCAGCTTAGGAGATGCATGCTTTTTTATGAGGGGCATGGCATCCACGGGAACATTGCGGGGACGGGTAGAATCTGAAACGTATAACATTTCAGAATACAGTGGGCACAGGGATGTCCAAAACATTTACCCACGTCCAAGGCATGGGCTAGCTGAATAGCACTTGCATACGCCACGCCAAACACACCTATCTCCCCGATTCTGGACCCACAGGCATGTCCAGACCCATGGATGCGGAATAAGGTTCAAAGGGGGCCTGTTTTTCATTTAGATGTGTCCGTGGGCTGGACATGCAAGTTATGGAATCACGCTCCACGTGTTTAACTCAAATTACTGTATATTAACACAGTTAATAGTATATGATGGCAGATAAAGACCATTATTATCCATCTAGTCTGCCTAGTAAGATAGCTAGAGTGGTTGTAATAGCCACTCCGTTCAGGCCAGCACCCTCTGTGCTTGTGTTTAGAGTTCTACCTGCTGCTCCGTGCAGGTCAGCCCCCCTCTATTTACTGAAGTGTAAAAGATATATAATTTGCTTTGATTTTATCCTTTTGCTATAAAGGGATCTACTATGTCTGTCCCATGCCATTTTGAATTTTGTCACTGTATTTACCACACCACCACCTCCATCGGGAGGGCATTCCAAGCATCCACCACCCTTTCAGTGAAAAAGTATTTCCTGATGTTGCTTTTAAGTTTACTACCTTGCAGCTTCATTGAATGACCTACAATTTTACAATAGGAACTACCACCCAGGAAAAGGATTTAGGCATCATCATAGATAACACATTGAAACCCTCCGCCCACTGTGCAACCATGGCCAAGAAAGCAAATAGAATGCTAGGAATCATAAGGAAAGGAATGGAGAATGAATCCAAGGATATTTTAATACCTCTGTATTGTTCCATGGTGTGACTGCACCTTGAATATTGTGTGCAGTTCTGGTCATCATAGCTTAAAAAGGATATAGTAGAATTAGAAAAGGTATAGAGAAGAGCTACCAAAATAGTAAAAGGGATAGAAGGCTATCCCTATGAGGAAAGGCTTAAAAGGTTAGGGCTCTTCAACTTAGAAAAGAGATGGCTGAGGGGAGATATGATAGAGATCTATAAAATAATGAATGGAGTAGAATGAGTAAACGTAGATAGGTTGTTTACTCCATCAAAAAGTAGAAAGACTAGGGGACATGCAACAAAGCTATAGTCCAATTTATTTAAGACTAATAAAGAGAAAATATTTTTTCACTCAACATGTAATCAAATCTGGAATTAGTTACCGGATGATGTAGTAAAAGCTTTTAGGGGTATGTTTACTAAACCGTCTTAACGTAGCAGCGGCGAAGTTATCGCGCGATACATAATGTTATCGTGTGTTAATGGTGCTTTACCGTGCGAGAACGTCACATATCGCGCGATAATGTCTGCAGCGGCGTTAAGGTGTGCAGAGGGTGGAGTAAGGCTCCCCAGAGTGCGGAGTAAGGATCCCAAGGGGCGGAGATGAGGGGTCAATGGGCGAAGAGTGGGAGGGGAGAGGCCCCGTGCACACTAACGCCGTGAAATGAAGGTCTGAAAATTAGCGCCAGTGAAAACCTCGCGCTAGAGGCACATTTGCAGGAGGGAGAAACCGTTTCAGTAAGCAATGTACAGCAAAGCCAGGGAAACCCCGACAAGTGATAGTAGTGATACATGTGCAGGACCCAAGAAGGCAATTAAACATATTAAATGACCAGAACCACATTTGAAATCCCCATTGCTATTGCTGGAGAATTAATATCACTATTGCTGGACAATAGTGATATTAATGATAAACATAAAGCAACACTACTGACAAAGCGTGAAAAGGAAGATATCATGTTTGGAAGGGGCTATGCTATGTCCCCCTACAAAGTGAATGATCCCACAGTGAAATAGCGGTGATCAGGGTTTTGTCATTTATATTGGGCAGGTTTGTTATGCTGTGGTCCAGTTGGGGTACAGTGCGGACTAGGCAAATGCCTAGGTGGCACATAGGAATGCCGAAACTGTAAAGCAGCAAGACAGCAACTGACGAGGGTCCAACATGGGCACGAGTGTGTGTCCCACAGTGTCACAGGGGATATTACTCAGCAGGTACCCCCAAGGACACATAAAATTGGCAGGCGGTGCCAGGGGGACGTGCACATGTCCATGTAGGCACCCCTACCCGAGAACCCACAACATAGGCAGCTGCCTACTAGCACACTGGATGGCCTGGGACTACACACCACCAGCACCACTGGCATAAGGGCATGCCAGCATGGTGGCGGAGGGTTGCTGGTGGTGGAGGGGGCAGTGGCATCTGCCTACAGCAGACCAAGGCCAAGCCCTGTTTAGTGGGTGCCGTGCGGTGAAACAGATAAGGTCTGTCTAACGAACACTAATGATAGCCCCAGGAGTGATCTGCCTCTGTTGCAACAGTTTGGTGCAGTACACACAGCCAGTGTGTTCAGGGGCAGAAGGTCACAGCTTCAAGCCCCAGCTGTGGCTCCTGCAAACCATGTCCCTATATTTTACTCAGTACTAAACTGTGGTAATAAAGATGGAACTGTTATTGCAGATTAAATAAACAAGCCATAAACACCTATATTTTACCCTAAAGGACACAGACACCATAAACATGTGCAATCTCTAAAGCAGAGTTTCCCAACTGCAATCCTGGAGGGCCAAACACCATTCAGGTGTCATGCTGTCCCTAATAAATATGCCTGTGCTGCAATTGTATGCAATGCCCCCATTGTATGCAAATGTATCTCATGCATATTCATTAGGGACAGCATGAAAACCTGAACTGTGTTTGGCCCACCAGGACCGGAGTTGGGAAACTCAGCCCTAGAGCAGTGGCCAACAGGGGCATAAACACCCACACTCACAGTCTCCATCATCAAAAGCCTCATGGAGAGTCAGTCTGTTGGGCCCTGCACGGAGCAGCATCTCCCAATACTAGCACTTGCATACCTTAGCAATGGCGCCCTAAACATGGGAATATGTTACACATATATCAAAAGGTTGCTATGATTAATGGCAGATAACAAATCCTAAGTTAAACACAATTTGTTGACAGAGCTGCATCATAGCAACCTTTCTGATATCTGTGGATTGTGTTTCAGTTTTGGTTTCTGACAGTGTTTACCATCCCAGGGAGTGACTCCAACAGTATTGCGTACCATAGCCATGCCTGCACTGTGCCCAGGACTGGTGTGGTGGCCAGGGCTGCCAAAAACCTCTATATTTACACAATGCTGGCATAGTTGTGGGGAGTGTGTGTATGTCTATCCAGTGTTTTGTGGCTGCCTACACCTTACTGAGCCCACACTGCTTGCACTGTTTCCAGTGTTAGCCTGTTCATTTGCATAATGAGGAGCAAGGTACTGTGGGTATGGCAAGGACAGGGCGGCCTGGGCAGGATGCATCTGACAGGGCATAGGGCAATAGCTGGGACATTGTAATGCCTGACCACTACCTGCACGGACAGGGTGTGCACAGCATGTCATGCTGGGAGGTCACTCACCCTGACTGAGCAGTGACCACGGCATGGCTAGGTTCCCCCATAGTGCCATACAGCATTTCTGTCAAGTGATATTTATGGGTTCCATTTTCTGGGACCCAATCACTGACATACCTGCTTGGTGTGTGTGCTCACATGCCATTTGTGAGTGCACACAGTTCGTTCAGGAACATGCACTATGTACTAGCTAGCAGACTGTCTGCAGTTAATATGTGTATGGCTGGGATACCTTACAGGGTGCAGTGGGTTGGGACTGACTGTGCTCTCTGCTGGTGAAGGCAGTTGTGGGGGCTGCCCATGTGCATAGGAGTCTGTGTCCCATGGTATCCCTGTGATGTGCCAATGTGCAGTGTGTCCCAATAGCTATGGTCACATACATGCTGTCTGTGATGTGTGGGCACCATATTCGATGCACCATGCTTGTGGAGCAATAGGGGAAAAGGCTAGCAGCAGGTATGTGGCAGGAAGGGTAAGAGGGGTTGCTGTACCCAGGAGCTTTACAGGGGGATAGCTGGTGAGGGCGAGACAGGTTGATGCACGTCCCGAGGATGAGCGGTGGGGGACTACAAGTGGTGGTGAACAGGGATCAGCTGACTTAGGTGAGCTACCTTTGTCTGCCTGTGCCGCATGCAAGCCTATGTGGGTAGACAGCCATGTATTCCATGGTGTGGGCAGGGAGGATGGTCACACATGTGTGTCTAATGATGGAGAGCATATGTGGTGGGAGAGGGTGATATATCCTTACAACAGACATATACCACCTTGAACATATTGATGTGCAGCGGGTGAGGTTGGGTATACCCCCACGCATAGGTAGGAGGGTGACCACCTGCCACAGTCCATGGCACACAGGGCATGGTATAACCTATGTGCAATGATTGGTGGCAGTACAGACACCACACCCCTGAGGGATATGGGTAGGCATATGTGGGCAGGGTGACAACATGGGGTGCAGGGTACATAGGGGATCATAGTGCCACACATTGGAAACAAACACATAAGTTGTAATAGGTTGTGATGTATTTATTTATAATGTGCACATCCTCCGTGGCTGGCCATGGCAACCACGGCCCAATCTACCCCTCTGTCCCGGGACTGCTAGTGCCGCCTCTTGTGCCGGTGCTGGCTGCTGTGTATGGGCAGCCATGGCCTCCTGGGCATCCGCAATACAGAGGAGCGCCCCTGCCATTGTGTCCATTGTGGCACGCAGCTGATGGATCTCCTGGTGAATGGCCAACAGAGCCTGATGAGTACCTGTGGGTGGGACACAAGGTGGTGTGTGAGACACCTGTTACAACCCCACTGTGACACATGCACATCAGGCATGTCCCACCAGATCAGTCTGCAGAAAAATCATGCACGCAACAAATAGCAACGCATGACCATGTTTACATCTGTGTGTCCCATGAGCCATTCTCATGCCAGGAAAGGGTCCTGATGAGGGTTGGTGTGAATCACAGATCTCACACATGGTACAGTGTCGCAGTTCAATGTGTGAATGCTTGATCTGCGCACTGGTCGTATGAGATAAGCCAGATGATGTGAGGGGTCATGGCACACACATACATATATCTGGGGAGCCCTGTTTTCTATACCGCTGGCACACAGTAAAGATTACGCTGACAAACTATGCTAGGTACCAAACCCCATGGGGAGTGGTTAGTCAAGTAAGCTGTCTAGGTGACCTGGGATAGGTGTTTACCACTGTATGCTTCTGTGGGGTATATGGGTGTGAACAGTGTGTGTGTGTCTGAGCTCCTCACACATGCTGACACCTGACAAGCCATGCTACCATAGGGTAGAACGCACATGGCACAGACACCCCCCCCCCCCCCGCACATATGAAACAAACTGCTATGTTGCCAACATATTGTGGTGCAAATGCAATCACATTGTGGATGTTATGTCAACCCCTTGGGGATTGTTGTGTATGCTGTTACCCACATTCGGCATCGTGCCTTGCTGAGGCACTGTGGGCCTGCAGCACTGCCAAGATCGTAGCCATGCTTGTGGGAGGGGTGGCTGATGTCCCTGGTGCCTGCACGATGTGGTGACTCTCCTCCATCTCTGTACCCTCTAGAGGCTGTGAGTTGTGCCTAGTGGCCCCCACTGTAGTGTTGACACCCAGTGGCTTGTCCTCTGCCTCGGCCAGCATATTGTTTCCTGTTGTGCCCTCGCCATTGCTGGCGGTGTACCCGTACATTGCGGCCTCTGGCCCCTCACCTTCCTGAGGCCCTGCCACAGCTTCCTCCTCATGTGTATCAATGGTCCTGTAGTCACCTGGGGGTTGGAAAAGGGTACACAGCACAGATGAGTTTGCGCAGTGCACCTATGTACACCTGTGTAGTACATCCATGCCAAAAACAATGTGTTGTCCGCCTGTGCCTGCTGTTGGTGCGCCTACAATAGGGACAGCTCAGGTGACTTCAGTGTGCTGTGCCTGGCAGGGTATGGGGGATAGAAGCCTCATTCCCTGGTGTAGCTGTGCCACATGGGATGCGGTGTGTGAGGGATGGTGTGCTGAGTGTCGCACCCCTTATCTGAAGTATCAGGTATGGACTGTCCACCTTTCCTTGGATGTGGCCTCAGTAATACATGTGGCCATGGCAGCATGTGGGAGTCCTGACTGGGATTGTGTGGCGTCATTGTGTGTGTGAGCGATGTGCTTGCATTGTCCTGAGTGGTATGGACGTTAGATGTTGCAGGATGTGTCCATGTCAAAGAGATGTGTGTGGGGGCCCTCCGCTTTTCAAGACACTGTGCGGTGTGGGTGGACAGCTATCCCATACTCCATGGGTATGGTGGGGTGTCTGGGGGGATGGGTAGAGCACTGCTGGGTATGGGGTTGCACCTTGTGTGGGTGTATGGGAATGTGTGTGTGTGTCACTGCGGGATGTGTATAAGGGCTGCTCCAAGGTGTTGTGGGGGTTGTGCTATGTGCTTTTGGTATGGGTGTGGCAATGTGCCTTCCAATGTCTGGTGAGGATGGGTAGGGTATCCCCACTGTATGTGGGCCCCAACAGAGTGTTAAGTGTGTGACATGTATGTTGTGTGTTTGCTGCTGTTTGTTTGCGTCTACGTCATCATCCTCATGTGTTAGTCCATTCCCTGTCAGTGGTCTGGGATATGTCCCTGGATAGGTAGGTGCATACAGACGTCATATGTGTTTTGGTGGTGTGTGTGGGTACCCACAGGACAATGTGTTCTGGGCTAGTTGTATGTCCCTATTGTATGTCTCCCCCTGTCACAATATGCTTGGTGACTGGCTGCAGAGGTATGATGACTGGCTGTGACCTTTATGCCAGGTACTATTTTCGCAAGTAGACCTTAGGGGGACAGAGGACGCAGGCTTGTAATGATGAACACACCCCAAATGGAGTATGCACAAAAAAATAACTAAATGTAAGCCCTTATAAGCCATATGTGAGGAAGGAATGCTAGACCAATCTGGGTAGGATAACTCCAGTAGTAGAGGAATCAGACCTCAGTTAGTCCCCCAACCACATATCCTTAGGAGGAGGAGTACTTCGAAGGACAGAGAAGCCCTGTAATTGCATGAACTCTGCATATATCAGTGGCGAAACTCACCTGTATGAAAGGCCCAGAGGGTCCAGTAGCACAGCCAAACTTCACAGCACTAGAGAGCAACAAGGTAAACGTGATCCAAGGAGGTTATCTGAGTACTGTCAAATGATATGCCCCCTGCTTCTCCACTGTGTTGCGGTCCTTGACTACACTCAGGACTGTGTCTATCATGCACATGGGCCCAGGTACCTGTCATACACACCCTGTACTTACCCTGACAAGTGCTGCTGTGTCATCACCCAACAGTTTGCCTGTTTTAGGGCACGCATGCTCTCAGGACATGGTCCACCACCAATCCCCTCCATGTGCCACATGTACTTGGGTATGCCCTGTATGTGTCCTGCATATCTACTATTACTACTCCACTACTATTACGAAGCATTTATAGGGTGCTACCAAGCGCACGCAGCACTGTAAAAGTGGAACCACAAAAATGACAATCCCTGCTCAACGGAGCTTATAATCTAAAAAGAGCACTAACAGGTGTGGAAACAGGTTTGCAACAGGAGCAAAGAGACAAGAGCAGGGGAGACAGGACAAAGGAAGGAGGTAGGAACAAGTGTGAGAGGAAGACAGAGAGGTGAAATTAAAAAGGGGAGGAATGGAGAATAGCACACTCATGAGCCAAAGGCGGAGGCAAAAATATGAGCTTTGAACTCAAGTGTGAGGAGGGACAAAGAAGATGCCTGACGCATGGACAAAGGACGTTTATTCCAAGCGTAAGGAGCAGCAAGGTGTAAGGTGCATACCTACCTGTCTGTGGATGGATGGTGTCCAGTGCTTCTGGCAGTCCACGCAGGTAGATGGGCCCAATACGGTCTGCGAGCTCCTGCTCCAGGGGTGTGAGAGTTGGGGCAAACAGGGCACCCCCAGTGGTGCCCATGGCATGTTGACTCTCCGCCACCATGTGTGCACAGACACCATGCTTAATGTCATTGAATCTCTTTCTCAGGCTGTCCAGGTCCCTGGTTGGTCCCCCTGCCTGGACTACGGCCTCCTGTACCTCCTCCCACACATGTGTATGTGTTGCCACAGTGGTGCTGTTGCTCAGCCGGCCATAGAGCACCTCATACCTCTCCAACACACTGGCCAGCAGGATGTGGTTTTCTTGCTGACTGAATCTCACAGCCCTCCTCCGTTCCTCAGCTGGCACCGGTATACGCCTTCGTTTGGCACTGGGTGGCCCCTGTATGGGCTGCGACACACCCGATGGGCCTGCAGCCACCACCACAGGCCCAACACTCCCTGCCGGATCTGGGTCCTGTTGAACAGCTGGCCCCCCTCCTCCCCTCCTGCCATGTCCTGTCACTCCATCTCCCTGCCCTCTGTGCCCTCCCTCCCTGTCACACATCCCTGCTCTTCGGCTCCTCTGCTACACCTCACACCTGCTCCCTTCCCCACCTCCTCTCCCTGCTTCCTGCTCCTCAACTCAGCTCCTGTCTCTCTTGCCTGCTCCTCGCCTCCCATCCTCTCTCTCTCGCCTGCTTTGCCACACACCTCTCCACACCAAACCTGCCTCTGACACTCTCCACCACCACTCACCAACCCTACCACTCTCCATGACACACCTGCTTCTGACACTCTCCTTGCTTCACCAACAACCAACAGCGCACACCTTCTCTCCCTCGCCTACACAAACCTCTCAATGTGTACCAGGTGTGCATGTGTATTTATAGTTTTTTTTTACATTGCGCGCGTTGTGCATACGCAGTGGCGCAAGCGTGTCAGCTGCGCGCATTGCGCATGTGCCACAGAGACACGGAAGGTGCGTGGGCAGGACACCATGTTACACATGTGCTGTGCATGAGCATGAGACTTGGCATATGCACGTCACATCACGCAGCACATGCGCATGTCTCATGCTCATGCTCAGCGCATGTGTAACATGGTGTCCCGCGCACACACCTTCCACATCTCTGCGGCGCATTGCAATGTGCACAGACGACGTGCTCGCACCACTGCACATGCACAATGCGCGCAACGTAAAAAAAACTATAAATATACATGCACACCTGGTACACGTTGAGGGGTTTGTGTAGGTGAGGGAGAGAAGGCATGTGCTGTTGGTTGTTGCTGAAGCAAGGAGATTGTCAGAGGCAGGTGTGTCGTAGGGAGTGGCTGGGTTCGTGAGTGGCGGTGGGGTTGTGTGGCTGGGTTGGTGTGTGGTGGGGGAGGTGTGTGGCTAGGTTGGTGAGGTGAGTGTCTGATTTTGAGTGAGTTAGAGGAGTTGAGGGGGGGTGGAGTTTATGGCAGGCTTTGTGGTTGCTGCATGTGCAGTGGGAGGTGAGCAGGGGCTGCGGTTGCCTGACGGGGAGATGGTGTCCATGGGGCTGAGGCACAGGGTATGGGTGTAGTCCCGCTGCAACACAGACCTGCAGCTGTGGGGGCAGGCCGGGAAGGGGCTGTGCCGCCACGGCGCAGGAGGCGTGCGGAGTTGCAGGCTCACCAGCCTTGCCTCTACAGGCCCAGAGCCCAGCTCCAGGGCATGCGTGAGGACCAGGTCATCTCCCTCTACCACCTGAGCATGGGGGCTATTAGGGAGCTCTATGAGGATCTAAGACCTGACCTCAAGCCCCTGACTGGTCGGTCACATGCCATACCGGGTTTGGTCAAGCTCCTTGGTTCCCTACATTTCTTTGCCTCTGGCTGTTTCCAGTCATATGTGGCCACAGAGGATGGCATGAACCGCCCCACCTTCTCACACTGTCTCCACCAGGTACCGCGTGCCATGATCAGCCGGGTGGGGAATTACATTGCCATTCCCAACACTAGGCAACAGTGGGGGACCCTGAACCAGGTCTTTGAGGAGTTTGCCCAGATACCACACATGATGGGAGCTATTGATTGCACACATGTTGCCCTGGTCCCGCCCAGAGACAGGGAGGTAGTGTTCGCAGCCGCAAACACTACCATTCCCTGAATGTTCAGGTTGTAGGTGATGCAAATATGCATATTCTGAATGTGGTCCCTAGGTTTGCAGGGTCCACCCATGATTTCTATATCCTGCATCACTCGACACTATTCAGACAATTTGAGGAAGGCCAGTATGAGTACTGTATACTGCTGGGTGTGTATTTCTCATCTCTGACATGCACATGGTGATCCTGTGACTAACCGTATGTGCACATGTCTGTCTTTGAGGTGTATCCCTAGATGTGTGTGTGTCTCATCTGTCTGTGTGTGACCTAACTTGGGGAGGGGGGGTAGTGCCCTCCAGCTCTATCTTGCTACGGTGCTGTGTGATGATGGTAGAATTGACACTAGCATTTGTAAGATGGTTACAGATTAGGTTGATTGCAATCCGTACACCTACCCCTTGTTTTGTGTGTTATAACTTCACACTCTGATGCATAGTTGTGGTGTCCCATCATGTGATGTCAAATGTTTTTGTGAGGATGTTTTCTGCATTTGGTTTGCATGTACATACTTGTGTCCATTTGGGTGGACATCAGCTCCTGCTTTAACGTTCCACATCTCTTTCTGCAGGTGATTCAGAATATGGATGTCGCCCCTTGTTGCTGACCCCTGTGCATCAACCACAGACATGTACAGAGAGGAGTTACAATGAGGCCCATGCCTCTAGATGCTCCGTCATAGAGAGCACCTTTGGCGTTTTAAAGAGTCACTTCTGTTTCTGTATAGGACAGGTGGAGCCTTACAATACAAAGCACAGACTGTGGCAGAGATCATTATAGCCTGTTGCATGCTGCACAAAATTGCTATCAGGCACCATATCCCTGTCCAAATTACTCAGGATCTGGAGGATAATCCTACGTGCCCTCCTGTACGTGGCTGTGGTGACACACGTGAGGGAACAGCAGTCAGGTGGCCGGTGATTGAGGAGGTCTTCTCATGTAAGTACTGCATATGTTGCCACATACATTTGTTTAGATATGTGTGTACTAATACTACTAGTGAACATTTGTATCCCAATAGCAGTAAGATGCAACACTGCACTGACATGTAACAGACACTGCCTGGCCATCCCAGCTTACAATCTAGTCATGACTGAAACGCAGAAGATATGAGCAGGACACAACAGCGGGTGGACGTGGATTATGTGTGTCGGGAGTAGTAGGCTTGTGGAAGGTGGTAAGCTGTCATACATGATTTGTGTCTGATTGGGATAGGGGCTGCTGTACAGCCACAGCTAGTTAGTTTGAGGCTTTGGGTGCAGCAAGGTGAAAGGCGTGTAGTATGGGGTCAACAGTAGGAGGGCGGCCCATAGATGGGACCAGTTGCCTAGACGTGTGTGTTTCACATTTTGTAATATGAGATGATTGATTGGTTGGTATGCTCTGATGAGCAGGGACTGTGTGTTAGTTGTTTCGGTATAGCGCTACATGTGATACATAGCACTATATACATGCTGAGTATTAGTTGGATTACTGGTATTTGAGATCAGTAAGGGAAGTTACTGCAACACCACAGTGTACCTGCATGTATAGGTCAGCACGTAGCCTTGACATGGATGCATAAATGGATAGGGAACCTGTGAGGAGTCCTGACAGGGGGAGTATTATTGCCATTATGTGTGTGGCTGTAGAATAGCCATGCAGTGCAGTGTTGCACATTTTCAGGCAGACTGAGATGATTCAAGGCCAGATCAGCAAGGTGTAGGTTACAGTAGGCAAGCCAGGAGCTGATTGGGGGGGGGGGGGATTTTGGGTTTTAGTTGTGTTTTCAGGGAGGACTGGGGAAATATAGCTGATGACATCTAGACATAAACCACAAGGGGAAATATAGCTGATGACATCTAGACATAAACCACAAGCCTCAACTACAAGCTGGGTATGTGTGTAGAGGAGGAGAGTGCAGTCCAAGACAACACCTACATTGCGGACCCTAGAGAAAAGAAGTTATGGCCATACACACAAAGATGCTCTGATGGGAGGTGAGGGTTTAGGTGCACATATAGGATATCCATGCTTTGCCATTATCAATTTCACACAGTGGGATGACATGCAGCCATCAATGTCAGGTGGAAAGCAGACATCGGGGTGTCGTTTGGCAGACATAACTCAGGCATCAAGAGATATATTTGCAACTCATCAGCACACCGCTGGTAATGTAAGTCAAGGTATGAGATAGACACAACAAGGAAATGTATATCGACAGAGGATAAGGAAGGAGCCCCTGGATATTTCCCTGTGTTACAGGTACTGACAGCGGGGTAGCAGAGGACATTGAGACCCCAGAACACACACTGAAGGGACAGTGGGAGCGATATGGAGGACACAGGATAGTACTGAGGTCTTAGAGCCGAGCAGGGATACGGTAGCAAAGAGACAGTTCTTTTTCACATTTTTTACAGCAGCGGAGAGCTGAGGAAGGGGACGGACAGAGCACGGACCCTTGTAGTTTGCCACACACACTTCAGTGATAACTTTAACATGAAACGAATATGTACTGTGTGATGGGGAACAGTCAGTCTGTAAAGGATCTTGGTGGGTCTGCGAGCTGAGGACGTGAAGATGAAGTGTTGTTGCACAGCTACAACATGACATATGTATGTTTCTCTTGTGTTTCTCAATCCACAGGACATACTTGGTGACCCTCCTGGTGCTGTGGTGCATTGGCAGGTGACTGTATGTCATCCAACATGCAGTAGTCTGGGGTAGGTGGACCTACAGCTACTTTGTCTGTGACGACAGTCAGGGGGAGCACATGTCTGAAGTGATCTGTCATATTGTACATATGTTGTTGTTCATCTATTTGCCCTCACCCCCATACCCCATATGTTCCTGTTGGCACACATATACACATGTGTTCCTGACCAGTTCGTCTTCTCCAACACTGTCTCTGGGACACGTCCAACAGAGCTGCGTGTATGTGCAGGTCCTAGGTGTTCGGTTGGTGGGCTGCACGTACACCCTTCCCTGACATTGTAGCATCAGCCAACAGAAGTGTATCATTGCATTTGACAAGCCTTTATCTCCACTATTCTCCAATTGTGCACATACAGGCCATATGCTACTGTTGGCACACTCACCTTAGCATACTGTGTGGGTGTGTGTTTTTGGGTTGGCTGTGTGATGATACAGCATGCAGGAATTTTGCATTATCATGTGGTGTGAGGGGTCTGTACACCTGGGGAGTGGTGGTGACTGTGCTATCTCTACCTTACTGTTGTTTACCTTGTGAACATTGTGGACATGTGTTGTGTGTTGTGAGCTGACCTATCTCTTGTGTGCTGACAGACCACTGCGCGACAGCATTTTTGTATCACAGATATCGCCATAATGTGGACATGCATCAACAGTGGCTGGACATGGGGACACAGTGATTCGACACATTTTGATGACATCTTCTCCCTTCACTGTGACGTGTTGTGGCCTTTGAGAGCCTCAGGAGATCCCAAACAGACACTTGATGCAAACACACGGTAGGTTGCACCTATTGTCTTTTGGGAATGACATCAGCCTTTACATGTTAATGATTTACTGTTTGTTTCATGGACATTTCATGTTGGGTCTCTGTACACAAACGCTGATGCACATGGGGTGGAGCTGTGAAAGCCTGTGTAACATGGGCATGGACATGACCATATCCATGTGATACCCTCGTCTGTGGTTCCAATTCCAAATGTCTACAACATGCACTGTGTTCTGTGTTGTGATCATGTTATGTTTGGTTCTGTGATGTTTCATTACATACATATTGATGTTTGACTCTCTGCAATTTGGGCTGATGTTGCAAGCAGCATACCAATGCATTGTTTATCCTCTTCTGACACAGGGCAGAGGACACACAAAGCACATCTACTACAGTGCATCCAGCGTCACCATCATCCACCTGTTGGAGGACACAACAACACCATGGAACTATCCCTGGGAAATGGTGCCATAGGATGTTTAACCTCTGTGAGTAAAACACATGCCTAGGATGGACAGTATTATTGTTGGACTGCTACTTTGGGCACGACAGGCCTGTCCAACACACCTTTGCTGCCGTGTTCTGGATGTGTGTTGTGTTCATCGCAGGAGACACACATGACCTTTCCAGTACTGTGGCATATTGGGATGTCACACTTGACTATGCCTGCCCAGGGTTTCAAGGACAGTCTTAACGTGACTTGTTGGATTGCAGACACCCTTTGCACTGTGGGCACTGTGTACTGGTCCCCACGTGTGCAGCAGGGACTGACATTGTTGCTGTATGTTGTACATCCTTCTGACATTGTGTTGTTGTGTTTTGCCCATGTATGTGACATGGAACACAGGATATGCTCATCTGTTTGGTTCAACACGAGCATACAGCCATGCATGTGGCACAGGGGTAGCAATGGAGAGGTCCTCTTGTTCATGTCCACCTACCCTCTACTTGAACATGACACAGTATTTGCTACCACACCACTTTACTGCACACCAACATCTTGGATTGATGTTTGTACTCACCAAGGGTGTTACAGTGCATGTGTGGCATCACTGTATCATGTTTCAACGTACACGGCGCATGTGCATGTGACTGACTATGTTGGTGCAACACAGAATGTGGCAATATGGCTTCTGTGTGGGTTATTGTAACATGTTTGACCTTTCTTTCCATCTCTATATACAGGTTATTGTGTTTGTTTACTGTACAGACGTGACGCTTTGCATTGATTTACAAACCTAGCATTGCATGTCTGCACAGGCCTATTTATCCCCTGAGGTTCTGACACTCACATTGCCCCGTTATATTTGGAGTGTAGCAGTGTAGGTGTCCATTTTCTTCCTTCATTTGTGCATTCCATGTACCGTGATATATGTGTACAGACACTGTATCCACACCAACCAGTGCAGGGGGGTTTCTGCATAGGGTTATCTCTGCATGTTTCTGTGGTTTGTTTCATTTGAATTCTCTGTGTTCATGTGCCTCTGCTACCTGTTAGCATATCCTCATTGTGTATTTGACGATAATTTTGGTTTATATTGTTGCTGCATTGATTCCTATATCAGGCATAATGTGACAGGTGTAACATGTATTTTGATATCTGTGTTTACACTTAGAAACATAGAAACATAGAAATATGACGACAGAAAAAGACCACATGGCCTATCTAGTCTGTCCTTCCATAACAACTACAACAGTCCACTTTTTGCCTTTAGAGATCCTCTGTGTTGGTCCCATGCTTTCTTGAATTCAGTTACTGTCCTCATCTCTACCACCTCCACTGGGAGACTATTTCACGGATCCACTACTCTTTCCGTAAAGAAATATTTCCGCATATCACTCCTGAATCTATCTCCCTTCACCCTCATCCCATGTCCCCTCGTAGCAGAACTTGCTTTCAATTGAAAGAGGCTCTCTCCCTGAACATTTATGCCACGGAGGTATTTAAACATCTCAATCATATCACCTCTATCCCGCCTTTCCTCTAAGGTGTACATATTAAGATCCTTAAGTCTGTCCTCATATGCTTTATAATGAAGCCCATTAATCATTTTGGTAGCAACCCTCTGCACCGACTCCATCCTGTTCACATCCTTTTGAAGGTGCGGTCTCCAGAATTGCACACCATACTCCAAATGAGGTCGCACCAAAGACTTATACAGAGGCATTATCACCTCCTTTTTTCTGCTAGCCATTCCTCTCCGTATGCACCCAAGCATCCTTCTAGCTTTTGCTGTCGCCTTTTCCACCTGTTTAGCTACTTTAAGATCATCAGACACAACCACGCCTAGGTCCCGCTCTTCTTTAGTGGACAAAAGTACTTCACCTCCTATACTGTATTGCTCCCTTGGATTGCTGCAGCCCAAATGCATGACCTTACATTTTTTAACATTAAATCCCAGCTGCCAAATTCTAGACCATTCTTCAAGCTTAGCTAGATCCCTCCTCATGTTATCTACCCCTTCCTGGGTGTCTACTCTATTGCAGATTTTGGTATCATCCGCAAAGAGGCAAACCTTACCCGACAGCCCTTCCGCTATATCACTAACAAAGATGTTAAAAAGAATCGGACCAAGGACAGATCCCTGGGGCACACCACTGGCAACATCCTTCTCCTCAGAGTGAGCTCCATTTACCTGTACTCTTTGTCGCCTCCCACCCAACCAACTTCTAACCCAAGCAGTAACTTTAGGGTCCATCCCTAGGGTGCTCAGTTTGTTTATAAGTCGCCTGTGAGGAACAGTGTCAAAGGCTTTACGGAAATCTAAATACACCACATCTAGAGCTCTCCCTTGGTCCAACTCCCTGGTCACCCAGTCAAAAAAATCAATCAGATTTGTCTGACAAGACCTGCCTCTGGTGAATCCATGCTGCCTCGGATCCTGTAATCCGCTGGACTCCAGAAACCTCACTATTTTCTCTTTCAGCAGCGTTTCCAATAATTTACTCACCACCGAAGTTAAACTAACCGGCCTGTAGTTTTCAACCACATCCTTACTTCCGCTTTTGTGTAAAGGCACCACATGAGCCTCTCTCCAGTCCTTTGGCACCACTCCCGACTCCAACGAGGCATTGAAAAGGTCAGTCAGTGGAGCTGCTAGAACGTCCCCAAGTTCCCTCAGTATTCTTGGGTGTATCCCATCCGGTCCCATCGCTTTGTCTACTTTAAGTTGAGCTAGTTTCTCACGAACACAGTCTTCTGAAAATAGTTCAAGATGTCCCTCGCTTCTGTTCTTATTTGTGGGTGTTTTCTGAGGTCCTGCTCCTGGTTCTTCATCTGTGAACACAGAACAAAAATATTTGTTAAGCAATTCCGCTTTATCCTTATCAGCTTCTACATATTCCCCCCCTGCACCCTTGAGTCTGACAATACCACTTTTGCTCTTCCTCTTCTCACTAATATATCTGAAAAATGTCTTATCCCCCCATTTTATTGCATTGGCTATTTCCTCCTCCTTTTGAATCTTTGCCTTCTTGACTACTTTGCTAGCTTCTCTAAGTTTTTCCAAATACAGATGCCTGTCTTCTGCTCTCTGTGATCTCTTGTATTTCATGAAGGCCTCCCTCTTTTTCTTCACTTTTTCAGCTACTTCCTTCGAAAACCATAGCGGTCTCCTGTTCCTTTTGCCTTTATTTACCATTTTAACAAAAAGGTTGGTTGCCCTTAAAATACCCCCTTTCAGTTTTGCCCACTGTTTTTCTACATCCCCCAGCTGTTCCCATCCCACTAACGACTCCCTGAGGTATTGGCCCATCTTCGCAAAGTTAGTCTTCCTAAAGTCTAAGATCCTCACCTTGGAATGGATTCTAACAGCCCTAGTCCTAATACTGAACCACACCATCTTTCTTACTTTTAACAGCATAAGCTGTTTCATTTATGTGCCTCTTGTGTTGGCAGACAGATATGTTTTTATGAACAGATTATGATTGATGTGTGTTGGGCCCTCATCATGCACCACCTACTGAGGTAACATTTTTGCATTGTGGTTGTTTGGGATAGTGGTTATGGACATGTGTTGTAACACCATAGGTTGCAGGTTTGATCCTCACATGGGGTTTACTTATTTTTTTCTGTTGTGCTAACCTGACCATGAGTTACCTGCATGTTCATCACCTATGCACACATCCTTCCATCTCTTCACTGTACACCAAATTGTGCCCTCTGTGCTGCCTATCCATCACATATTAGCTGTTACATATGTCTCTTTCTTTGTAGCACTTACATGGCAGTCCGCTTGGGGGATTGGCATTGCTGTGGTTCAGCTGGTCTGTGGCACACCTGTTTGCAGGTTCAATTTTCCACATGCTCCTGTTCTGTTCCATATTTTGCCCTGCTCCACAAAGCATCTCCTGCCGCACTTTGGGTTTAGGTTCTTTCCTCTTTTGCATGCTGTATCCACTGCATAACATTTCATTGTATGTGTTCATGCAGTTATATGTGGTTCTGGTCCCAATTACAGACTGTGATCTGATCTGTACACACCAGATCTGCATGTGCGTTCCATCATGGTTACTGTTGGAGGTTTGCTTATCCTGGCAGACAGCAGGCTTCTTGTGTGATGCCCTGCAGTATTCTTGTATGCAGCCTTTGCTAATGACCTCATGTTGGTGGTGTGGCCTACCGGTTTGTGCATTGATATTTGTGCTAATGGTCATAGGTTTGATTCCTCTCTGTTCTCTTTCATTTATATGCCTGTCCTGCACAGCTACTTTTCATTCCTGTAACAGTCATTTCTGTGCAGATCTGTGCTGTTAGCACATTGTACCCTTATCACAGTTGCCAACCATCCTTCTGTCTATCTATTTGTGTCTGCCAGCTGTGTGCCATCCTGCCCTTATGTGCAAGCTGCTACCCCATGTCCTGCAATGATACACATTTCTGCATTGCAGCTCTTCCTTGTTGCCTCTCCTGTGTGTGCTCTTTATGGCACTGCTACTCCTCTGTCCTCCTGTCATTGCACCTATCCTGCCACTTCTACCTCCTCTGCTGGACACATCTTCCCATCCTCTGCCACACACTGTCATTGTTGCATGGTACATTACCATCACCCTGTGCATCGCTACAGCTGCCCCCGATATGTTTGTCCAGTTTTCCAACTGCCACATGGGCTGGAAGCAGATTTGGCTGGTCCATCAGCTCAGATCTACTTCCTTCCATCACGTGTGCATTGTCTTTCCTTGGTGCTCTGTGCAGTGTTAGGGTTATATCTGTGTTTAGCCCATGCCTTTCTTGCTTTTCAACTTGGGGGACCTTACTGCCCTTGGCCAACATTTCTTAAGTCACCTATACATCCTTGGGCATCTTTAGCCGCGCATTAGATTCAGCCATCTTATGGGGTGCCTACTATGGTGCCTTGGGAGTTGACAACCTTTAGACATGCCCTCTGGGGCACATTATAATCCACCTTGGCTGACGAGGTGGTTGAGGATGTGCCTTCTGGTACGCTCTAAAAGGTGCATTAGGTTATGGCACTGGGGTGCGGGTATTTTCAGCTGGCAACACAGATTGTTGGACTGTTTCAAGCAGGAAAAGGATTTGCCTTGGCCACCCTTATTCATTATGCCCACTGGGTGATTGAACTCATGACCCCTGTTTCAGCAGTC
Source organism: Ichthyophis bannanicus (assembly GCA_033557465.1). Taxonomy (NCBI): domain Eukaryota; kingdom Metazoa; phylum Chordata; class Amphibia; order Gymnophiona; family Ichthyophiidae; genus Ichthyophis; species Ichthyophis bannanicus. Next base: position 1,474,093,207 of record CM066032.1, read on the forward strand.
ATTGTATTAACCAGTGTGCTTCACCTCTGTTGCTGTGATTGCAGGTCAGCACACAAAGTTAAGGTTAACGTGTGGTAACGTGCACGGCTCGCTCTATCGCGCGATAACGGACACGGTGCACTTTATCATGCAATAACGGACATGGCGCACTTTATCGCGCGATAACCCACGATTGCTACCTTATGACCAGAACGCACACTCCTTATATGGCACTCTTCACAGTAACGCTGCAACTAGCACCGGTAACATTAGGACGGTTTAGTAAACATACCCCTTAGTGTAGCTGGGTTTAAAAAAGGTTTGGACAAGTTCCTGGAGGAAAGGTCCATAAATCATTATTAAAGAGGACCTTGGAAATCCACTGCTTACCCTGGGACAAGCATTGTTAAACCTGTGTACCTTTCTGTGAACACGCCAGGTACCTGTGACCTGGATTGGCCACTGTTGGGAAAAAGATACTGGGCTTGATTGACCTTGGTCTGCCACAGTATGGCATTTCTTATGTTAAGTTCTTATGTTTTGAAAAATGTTTGTTTGTTTATTAATACTCTTTAAGTATTTAAAGGTCTGTATCATATCTCCCTGTCCCTCGTCTCTTCCAGGGTATACATATTTAGGTCTTCATGTCTCCTCTCATAAGTCTTCTGGCACAGGCTCCAAATCATTTTAGTTGCTTTCCTCTGAACCGTTTAAAAGTCTTTTTATATCATTTTTGAAGGACAGTCTCTAAAACTTAACACAATACTCCAATTGAGGCCTCACCAATGACTTGAACAGGGACATCAGTACCTCCTCCTTTCTGCTTGTTATTCCTCTCTGTATGAAGCCCAGCATCCTTCTGGCTTGGGCTACCACCTGGTTTATTAACATATTAACACACTCTAATAATAGACCCATAAGTCTCAATAAGGATTTGTACAGTGAAAACATAAGGCAGCTATATGTTTTTTCACTCTTCCTTTTGTTTATCTTTATAAATCAACTCCCTTTTCCTTTTAAATATGTCATGGGGAAAAATTGTGTGTCTGTACCAAAAACCCTATGAAATAAGGTTTATGGGCCTCAAGATGCATGTCTTAGACAAGAAGAACAATGGCATTGAAATATCTAAAAATGATACCAGTATTCAATGCAAAGGAGCAACCCTTTTAAGTGGAAAAGAATTTCTAAAACAAGATGAAATGAAACTCCGATAGACTGAGAAGTATCAACACAAAATGTGTTTTGTTGTTTTTTTCTCAGAAAAAGTAGTGGATACATGGAGCCATTTCCAAATGAAGGTGATACAATAGTGACGTATTGTAAGGGAATATGAGAGATGAGCACTGAAGTTCTTAGCTGCAAGGAAGTGAAAGGAAAGACAGAGAACAACTAGGGTCTAGGGTATCATAAAGAAATAAACTGAGCAAATCAGATGGGCCTTACAGTCCTTGATAGCATAGTCTAACTCTATATTCAGGCCACAAGAACCTTATGGTCCTTATCAGTCATCATATTTTTGTTTCTTTGTTTAATTTCCTGTACTCCATTTGTACTACACTGTCTTCATTTCTAACCAGATTATTTGTCTCTGGGTGGAAATACATTTTTCATTTATTTCAATATGCTCCAGCATTCCTGAGACAGTGTTTAGTATACCTTCTAGTAACTCCTAATGTTCATTTATCTCCACAGTGCTACTACTCCTTTGCAGATCTAATTTCCCACTAGAGGTAAGGCCCTACTCCTACACAGGGCCAGCCCATCCATTGAGCAAGAATGTTGTTTGCACAGGACCCTGTGTTTCAGGGGGCCCCACACAAACAACATCTTGAACACCGGTGGCAGGTAGGGCGGCTTTAGAGGGAGCCGGAGAGGCCCCGGCTCCCTCTAACAGCTGCTGAAGTGAAGCACGTCTTTTTCCCTTCACTTTGGCAGCTGTACTGAAGTTTAGAACCCTGCCGCATTGAGCACGGAAAACAGGAAGTTCCCCTTGACCTCAGTGTGGCAGCGTTCTAAACGTCAGTACAGCTGCCGAAGTGAAGGGAAAAGGCGCGCTTCACTTCGGCAGCAGTAGAGGTGAGCCGGGGCCTCTCTGGATCCCTCTTAGCTAGCTGCGGGGCTCTTCGGGAGGGGAGGGGAGGGTTTCGACTTGGACTTGGACTGAAAATGGGCTGGGGAGGGGGGGCTTAGACTGACAATGGGCTGGGGGGGGTTACTGACATGATATCTTTTTTTTTAGCTTTCTCAGTAGTGTTTTTTAATGTTTCTCAATATCACTATTGGCCAGCTTGGTTATGGGGATTTTAAATTTTGTTCAGGTCATTTTCTGTGTTTTTGTGCCTTTTTGTTCCGTGCACATGTATCACAACTATCACTTTTTATAGTTTCCCTGGCTTTGCTTACATTGCTGACGGAAATGGTTTCTCTTTCCTGCATATGTGCCTTAACGCGAGGGTTTCACTGGCGTTAGTTTTTAGACCCGAATTCCACAGTGTTAGTGTGCTTGGAGCCTCTCCCCTCCCACTCTCCACTCATTGACCCCCTCTCCCCGCTCTCTGGGAAGTCTTCCTCCGCCCTTTAGGGCCAGATTTCACGGTGTTAGGGTGCCTTAACGCCGCAGGGGCGTTATCATAAGAACATAAGAACATAAGATATGCCATACTGGGTCAGACCAAGGTCCATCAAGCCCAGTATTCTGTTTCCAACAGTGGCCAATCTAGGTCATACGTACCTAGCAGTTTCCCCAAGGGACACAGGTTCCACAATGCTTGTATTGGTTCAAGCATTGATATCCTGGGTCCCTTCTTAATAATGGTTTATGGACCTTTCCTCCAGGAACTTGTCCAAACCTTTTTTAAACCCAGCTACACTAACAGCCTTTACTACATCCTCCGGTAACAAATTCCAGAGTTTGATTACACGTTAAGTGAAAAAATATTTTCTTTTATTAGTCTTAAATAGTTTACCCTGTAGCTTCATTGCATGTCCCCTAGTCTTTCTATATTCTGATAAGGTAAACAATCAATCTACGTTTACCCGTTCCACTCCGTTCATTAATTTATAGACTTCTATCATATCTCCCCTCAGCCGTCTCTTTTCCAGGTTAAAGAGCCCCAACCTTTTTAGCCTTTCTTCATAGGAGTATCCTTCCATCCCCTTTACCATTTTGGTGGCTCTTCTCTGAACCTTTTCTAAAATCGCTATATCCTTTTTAAGATACAGCGACCAGAATTGCACACAATATTCAAGGTGCGGTCTCACCATGGAACGATATAGAGGCATTATAATATATTTTGTTTTATTTTCCATTCCTTTCCTTATCATACCTAGCATTCTATTTGCTCTCTTGGCCGCCGCTGCACACTGGGCCGAGGGTTTTAACATGGTATCCACAATGACGCCTAAATCTTTTTCCTGGGTGGTGGTTCCTAATGTGGAACCTTGCATCGTGTAACCATAGTTTGGGTTGTTCTTCCCTAGGTGCATAACCTTGCACTTGTCCACATTAAATTTCATCTGCCATTTTGATGCCCAGTCTTCCAATTTATCAAGATCCTCTTGCAACTTTTGACAATCCTCTTGGGTTTTAACAACTTTAAATAGTTTTGTGTCATCTGCAAATTTGATAACTTCACTCGTTATTCCACTTTCCAGGTCATTTATGAATATGTCAAAAAGCAGCGGACCCAGCACAGATCCCTGGGGTATACCACTATTCACCTTTCTCCATTGGGAAGATTGGCCATTTAGCCCTACCCTCTGCTTTCTATCTTTTAACCAGTTCCTGATCCACAATAGTACACTGCCTCCTATCCCATGACTCTTTAGTTTTGCCAAAAGTCTCTGATGAGGGACCTTGTCAAAGGCTTTCTGAAAGTCAAGATACACAATATCAACCGACTCACCTTTGTCCACCTGATTATTCACTCCTTCAAAAAAACATAACAGATTAGTAAGACAAGATCTTCCTTGTTTTAAGCCATGTTGGCTGTCTCCCATTAGGTCATGCCTATCTACATGCTGAGTAATTTTATTCTTTATGATGGTTTCTACCATTTTTCCCAGTACTGATGTCAGGCTCACCGGTCTATAGTTTCCCGGATCACCCCTGGAACCCTTTTTAAAAATTGGTGTTACATTGGCGATCCTCCAATCTTCAGGTATTAGAGATGATTTTAATGATAGTTCACAGATTACTAATAGCAGGTCTGCAATCTCGTATTTCAGTTCTTTCAACACCTTTGGATGTATACCATACGGCCCAGGTGATTTGCTACTCTTCAGTTTATCTAATAGTTGTAATACATCTTCCCGATGTATCGATATTTCCTTCAATTCTTCCGCACCTTTAAATACCACTTCAGTCATGGGTAACATCCCTACATCTTCCTCAGTAATGACTGAAGCAAAGAATTCATTCAATCTCTCCACTATCGCCTTGTCGCCTCTTAGTGCTCCTTTAACCCCTTTATCATCTAATGGACCAACTGACTCTCTCACAAGTTTTTTGCTATGAATGTACTTGAAAAGGTCTTTACTTCACGTTTTTGCTTCCGCAGCAAGCTTCTTCTCAAATTCTCCCTTTGCCTACCTTATCAATGCCTTGTATTTGACTTGCCAGTGCTTGTGCTGTTTCCAGGTTTCGTCGTTTGGCTCTTTTTTCCAGCACCATTTTATCACGCAATAACGTCACTTATGCGATAGTACCGCCGCTGCTACGTTAAGATGGTTTAGTAAACATACCCCTAAGAAACCAGAAGAAAGTGGCTGGAGCAATTGCAACTGACAAAGCACAAAAGGTAGAAAAATATCTCTTTATTTTGAATTTATTAACTGGAATATGTCAGCTCTGGGAAATGAAACTGTTCAAAAAACACTCCAATATAATCACAACAACTGCTTCTTCAAAAAAAACTTCAATGTTCATTGCAGTCTCATTCAAATAAACAAAGAATGCATGGAAGGACTCAGCAACCATCAGCTTTTAAATGGCATGGTGCAAATTACCTGCTACCACACACAAGCTGTTGTAACATCAACGGCCTTCCACGCAATATTAGGATTAGCCACCATGTCAAGTACTTAACTGAAAACAACTGTACCAAACATCCTTAGGTGGCCATCCCACTTTTCATTCCCCGACACTTCAGAACCGAGCCCACCAAGCGTTTCGCGACAATCCTCGTTTCATCAGGGGATGTCCTAAAACAAACAACAAACACTAAAACTAAACAATGTTCTTTTTCCAAAGCAATCTGACCCAGCCCAACACCTCAGTTAATAAACTCACTTAATGACTCCAACCAGCATGAAACAAATCAGACCTGAGCTTTTCTTAAACACCGCTGCATCCGAAACAAAAATGCCGCGCATGCTCTCCCGACCTAACCAGCCGGCTATAAATACTAAAACACTATCCAATCAATCAAAATAATCTCCCAACCATTAGATACACACTCCCCAATCCACCTGAATATTTAACCCTTCAGGCGCCACCATACAAACCCGAAAAATCCAGCGCTGCTCACAAATCAGCAACGATTGCTCTCTGGACTTACGCTCCCTCCCAGTAGGCACATGATCTATGCAAAAGCACCCTAACTCATCAAACACATGACCAAACTCAATACAATGTGGGACCTGGGGGGCTTCCCGCACTAAACATCTAAGTCTACTTTTATGTTCAGTCAGACGTGTGCAAAAAAATCTAGTGGCGCTCCCTATGTACAGCAATTGACAAGGGCACATAATATCATAAACGACAAAGACCAGAGTTGGTAATTAGGAATGCTAACAAAGGGGGTGCAATTGTTGTTTGGGCACGTGTTGATTATTTAAGGGAAGCTTTCCGTCAATTGTCAGATGTGTCTACTTACCAGCATTTGTCACAGGATCCTACTGTGAGATTGCAGGGGTCTATTCGAGACACTACAACTAAGGCCCTGTCAGCGAAATTGATTTCTAGAAAGTAGTATGTCCTTTTAAATGTCAGAAATCCCTCTTTAGCTAAATTTTATCTGTTGCCCAAAATCCATAAAAATCCTACTTGCCCGCCAGTTCGGCCAATAGTTTCCACGTGAGGGGCGGTTTTAGAACCGCTCTCGATATATGTGGATTCCTTTTTGAGACCCCTGTTATTAGATATTCCAGCATACATCAGAGATACCATGCACTTTTTGAATCTCCTAGAGGGACATGGTGGTTTAGCGGGTTCACCAGAGATTGTACTGGCCACTTTAGATGTTGCCTCTTTATATACTTCGATTCCGCAATCGGCGGCGGTCACTGTAGTGGAGGATTGTTTAAGGTGTCAAGGTGATTTGTCGTCCATCTTGATTGAATTTTTGAGTGAATTGGCTCGGTTTGCCATTTTTGAGAATTATTTTTTGTTTGAGGAGGAGGTGTATCATCAGATAGCGGGAATGGTGATGGGCGCTACGTGTGCCCCTTCGGTGGCAAATCTGTTTATGGCTAAATTTGAGGACCTATGGGTTTACGGTTCTCCGTTTGCTGCCCATCTAAAATTATGGTGCAGGTTTATTGATGATGTTTTTGTATTATGGGAGGGCACGGAAGTTTTTTTTAAAAATTTGTACAATGGTTAAATTGTCGTGATACAAATATCCAATTCACGAGTGTGTATAGTAGGACTAAAGTTGTGTTTTTGGATGTTGTGGTGCAGAAAGGTGTGGGTGGTTGGAGGACTTCGGTACACAAGAAGCCCGCTGATCGGAACACACTCCTGCATTATGATAGTGCCCACCCGGTTTCCTTAAGGAATAGTTTACCCTTTTCTCAATTCATACGGTATCGTAGGAATTGTTCTAGTGAGGCGGATTTCAAGCGACAATCTCATAGTGTGGCGTGTGGGTTTGTGGAACGTGAGTACCACATGAATATAATAAACACTGCTTACAAGAGAGCTCTATATAACAACCGAGCTCTCCTATTGATACCAAAGAATCGAGATACTTGTAGTGAGGGTGAGGGAGAGATTAACTTGATATCGAAGTATTCCCCGTTCAGTTTTTCTATACAGCGGAATATTAAGAAACATTCTAGGGTATTGCATACGGTCCCAGGTCTTGTAGGTCGGTCAGTGAGATGTGTTTGGCAACGCCAGCGAAATTTACGTGAGTGGTTAAGTCCCTCGATGTTACGTCCCCTGCCCTCTTTACCTGTGGAAGTGGGGGAAACAATGCGGGGCCATGGTATATGTGGTCATTGCTCAGTGTGTGGGGTCTCCCGGTCAGTAACACATTTTGAATATCGGAGGGGTACATTATGATTTGCGGAAACGAACTACCTGTGATTCCACCTTTGTCGTTTATGGTATTATGTGCCCTTGTCAATTGCTGTACATAGGGAGCACCACTAGATCTTTTTGCATGCGTCTGATTGAACATAAAAGCAGACTTAAATGTTTAGTGCGGGAAGCCCCCCTGGTCCCACATTGTATTGAGTTTGGTCATGTGTTTGATGAGTTAGGGTGCTTTTGCATAGATCATGTGCCTACTGGGAGGGAGGGTAAGTCCAGAGAGCAATCGTTGCTGATTTGTGAGCAGCGCTGGATTTTTCGGGTATGTATGGTGGCGCCTGAAGGGTTAAATCTTCAGGTGGATTGGGGAGTGTGTATCTAGTGGTTGGGAGATTGTTTTGATTGATTGGATAGTGTTTTAGTATTTATAGCCGGCCGGTTAGGTCGGGAGAGCATACGCGGCGTTTTTGTTTCGGATGCAACAGTGTTTAAGAAAAGCTCCGGTCTGATTTGTTTCGTGCTGGTTGGAGTCATTAAGTGAGTTTATTAACTGAGGTGTTGGGCTGGGTCAGATTGCTTTGGAAAAAGAACATTGTTTAGTTTTAGTGTTTGTTGTTTGTTTTAGGACATCCCCTGATGAAGCGAGAATTGTCACGAAACGTTTGGTGGGCTCGGTTCTGAAGCGTCGGGGAATGAGAAGTGGGATGGCACCTAAGGATGTTTGATACAGTTGTTTTCAGTTAAGTACTTGACATGGTGGCTAATCCTAATGTTGCGTGGAAGGCCGTTGATGTTACAACAGCTTGTGTGTGGTAGCAGGTAATTTGCACCATGCCGTTTAAAAGCTGATGGTTGCTGAGTCCTTCCATGCATTCTTTGTTTATTTGAATGAGACTACAATGAACATCGAAGTTTTTGAAGAAGTGGTTGTTGTGATTATATTGGAGTGTTTTTTGAACATTTTGATTTTTACACTCTTGGAAGTGACCGAGTATTGTTTTTGGATTACCAGCTGTGGGAAATGTGCATCATTAACATCTGCGCTTTGTTTAGTACAAGAGGGAATTAATTTATAGTTTTATTTCTACAGTGTTGTTGTACATTCCAAGTTTGGCTTTTGGGGTTCTCAGTTTAATTATTGTCTTCCTATTTCTAAATTGTGATTCCTTGTTCTTTGTTTGGTGATGGTCCATGTTCTGCATGTGTAACTGAGCTGAGGTTTAGGTAGTTTCTATCTGACATTGCCACTTGTTCTCTTTTCCCAGTAGGTCATGTATTGTTATTCTCTGAAATGTCTTGGTTTAATATTTGCAGTGTTGTCTTTTGATAGTAGAGTATGGTGCTTTGTGAGTCCTGGTAGTGCTGTTACGATACGGCGGGTTTGCTATGGGTTCTAAATGGGCAGTGTTTGTAGTAGTTCCTAATGTGCCTGGCGGTTGGCACTGGATTATGGTAATATAGAAATCTTTTAGTCTTTCTTTATCCATACATTGACTTTTAGTAAACATGCCTCTTAATGAGTATGTTGACATTAAGCAAATATTTATGCAAATGAGGCCCCGCACTGAGTCTCCACACATGGCCCCGCACCCGCCTTGGGCCGCCCCTGCTCCTACAGAATCTTCTGCTACCATTCTTGAGTTTTTCCTTAGTGGATCTCAGACTTCATCTCTATTTCTACTACTAATGCATTGACATGATTTTCTTCTACTGAAATACTGTGAAAGTGTATATAGTGGAATCAGTTGAGGAATGGGTACAATATCTGGCTTTCAGTCCTTATCTAGTCGGAACTTACTGCCAACCCTCTATTTCTTTCTTTGATCTGAAAAAGTGGGGCATAAAACACTGCAGATCTCTTCTATTCTAAAAAAACCTATTCCCTATAGCTGAGAACAGAATACTTTTCAGATGCCCTTATAGCTGGAAACTCACATCAGCAATACCATAAAGAAAATCTATTTCAAACTTAAAACCCTTAAACAACTTCGTCCACTAGTTTTCACACAGGACTTCATCAACATAATACAAGCTACAATAACCCCACACTTTGACTTTGCCAATCTAATCCTAATAGGCTTAACAAAACAAAGTATAAAACGATTGCAATTCGCACAAAATGCTGCAGCTAGAATCACATTGAAAATCAATTCCCTTCAACACATATCACCAATACTAGTCTCCCTTCATTGGTTACCAATTCAAAGTAGAATAATCTACAAAACAATAATAACAACATTCAAAGCCTTATATGCTTTGGCCCCACCCATGTTATGTAACTTAATACACAAAGAACCAGCTAAGCCTACACACAGAAAAGGACAACTATGCAGATTAAAAATCCCGAAAGATTTCACAAAAGCCCACAAATCAACAAACAATAGAGCATTTTCGCACATAGCCCCTACTATCTGGAATTCCCTTCCAGAGGAGCTACGAAAGCTAACAGAGATCACAGAACTACGCAAGAAACTGAAAACCTATCTGTTCACCAAACATTATAACATAAATAACTCAATATCTACAATAGACAAAGGTTAAATAGACAATCCGGTTGCTCTATGCAATAAACCTTTAACCTATACAGATAGCACTCTCCAATGATGATCTTCTGACCTCCCCCATGTAATCCATGTATATATATTCATATATAACTTGTATATAGTTTCCACACTGTTCGGTATTATACCACATTGTTTGTTCTATACTTTATATGATGTTCCTTGTAAATAAGTTCTGTATTATTGCAATGTTCCATGTAAAACAAACTTGATTTGTTAATTATTGTTAACTGTAAACCGCAACTGAACTCTTGGAAGATGCGGTATATAAATGTGAATAAATAATAATAATAATAGCTGTTAGAAATCTTGAGGTTGATATTCAGGACCAATTATAACCTTGTTCTTCACTTCCGGTCATCGAGAGTCACCAACAGGCTAGGTTTGCAAAGTTTCCCCAATGAATAAGCATGAGGAAGATTTGCATGCCTACTATTGCCATTTTATGCAGATTTCTCTCATACATATTCATTAGGGATATCATGAAAACTTGGGCTGTTGTCAGCCCTTGAGGACTGGGAGTGAAGAGAAAGGACTTATACTATCAACTTTGGGTGCTGGACACATAAGTGTTTTTGTTTAAATTTCCTGAGATAGAGAAACAATAACTTGTGTCCATATAGGTCACTATATCATCAAGATTATATATTTAAAGTGGAGTGAAATTTAGGACCAGATGTTATACAGATTGCTGTGAAATATAGCCACAATCCATATAATTTATTTATTAAAACTGAATGCAGAAATAGCAGGCCTAATTTTAAGTTTTCCATATAAAGTTATGTTACCATATTCAGCAGTCAGATATACACTTACGGGCTGGCTCAAACACACATGGATTTGTTCTCTGTTTATTTTTATGTAGGCCCCATATCACTGAATATTGCCCAGGATTTTATTTTTTGAAGGGAAGGGGGGAACTTGAGCAAATAATTACTTCAGCTTAATTTGCAATATTAAAGAAAGATTCTGCCCCTTTTAATAGAAGCATCTATGCAAAGACACCATCATGGATTCCAGCCACTAGAGGAAGTGAATGATGGGGAGAAACTTAAGGCCCACCTAACCAAAGTGGTGCTTGAGAGAAAATGCAGTAGAAGGCCTCAAACTCTTCCTTTGAAAATCAATCCAAAGAAAGTATACTATTTTCCCAAACCAATGGAGAGCTGTTTTCTAATGTAATTACAGTACACACTTTAGAGTTAGCAGATGCACTCAGCCAGAGTAGTGCATAAGAGTGTAAAAACATACTCTATTATTACAAAATTAAAACCTTAGTAGAGCAACTGACAGATGGAGAGGGAAATAGAGTGCCCCAAATAACATTTTGTGCTTAAAAGCACTTTCTCAGGGGGATTACTCATACGCATACTCACTAATCAAAAGAGATTCACCTCACTAAGTCTCAATCAAATTCAATTAGTCAATTAATCTATTAAGTACCTCAAGCATGTCAGGCAAAATAACACTCTAAAGTACTAATCACCCGGTGCTGGACAGTAGAATAGAATTAATTTATAATAAAAATGAGTAACTTATTTCTATATTCAAACCTAAGAGTGTCAGGGTCATTAATTCATAAATGCAGTCGTTTTCCTTAATTAATAACACTCTGTCTGTTGCTTCTTTCAGATAACTGCCTAATTTTTTTCCAGTCTGCACAAGAAAAACTTATCAGCCCACCACCCTGACAGTGATTAGGATGATATGCAACATTTGATTGTAGATCATTCTTTCTAATAGCTACCAAATGTTCCTGTATCAAAATCTTAATTTTACAAGTAACACACCACACATATTGATGAACAAATATTTAAGAAAGCAAATAGCATAATGACTCCTTCAATTATTATTTAGATTATTTGTCTTTCCAGTTCTGAGCGTAAAACAATGTACATTTGGATATAGTAGGTTGTTCCCTGTTCAAAAACAGGCCTTATAATATGAATTTGTTTTTGAGGCACTGAAGGGTGAAGTATCTTGCCCAAAATCATAGGAAGCACTAGGGGGAGAAGCCCACTGCTCTAACCACTAGACAGCTCTGTAAGCCTTGAATACTGACATCTCACTGATACCATTTTAACAGCAATTTTTGTAAGTATGGAAACTCTTTGGTTTCCATATGTCTAATAGTCACAAATGTGTGTTTTTGAAGAATTGCCTTTAATTTTAGGTAACTTGTTTCTCCAAATTATTATTCTCATTAAAGCCAACCTGTGGAAAAACCAAATACGTTTCAAGACATTTGCCCTTAGAAAGATCAATCTTCCAAAGCTAAGGGCTACCGTTAGCCATGTGTGCTACTGTGTTGGTGCTTGTCAACACTGTTAATGCGTATTGGGGTATGTTCACTAAGGTGTGCGAGCTGTGGCATGGAGTTTAGTGTGGGTTGTATGCATATTTTGATCATGGGGTAGCGAGGAACACACTGTCCAAAGGTGAGCATGCTAAAAATCTTGTGCTAGCAACGTAGCATATGAATAGGCGGGATCAAGGCAAAGACAAGACGGAGAGAGGGTAGAGTCAGAGCATGTGGCTGTTGCGGGTGTAGTAATCATGCACTATTTGGTTAACCTTCTTCATTTTCACTCCCCCCCCACCGTCTCCTCAGATCCCTCCACACTCACCGCTTGGCCCTCCCCTCAGTTTCCATGCGCATTTTAAGCAAATATGCAACCAGAGGACTTCCGAACAGTTTTCCAGGCACTGGTAACCCCTCACTTTGACTACGCCAATGTAATCCTTCAGGGACTCCCCAAGAACACACTTAACCCACTACAGATAGCAATGAATGCTGTCACCCATTTCCTACACGGGGCCTCTAGAAGGGAGCACATCACTCCAATCATAAAGGATCTGCACTGGTTGCCAATTTACTGCCAGATCATATACAAAGTTGCCCTCTTAACTTTCAAGGCCATTAACAAAAGAACTGCCAGCACCTTGACAAACCTTATCCTCCTCACACCAGCATCTAGAACAAGAAGGTCCGCTGCCACCAACACTCTAGTAACCCACAGTGAAGTAACAAAATGCACCAACGCCACAAGAAACAGAGCATTTAGGTTCTACGCACCTACCTGCTGGAACGAGCTCCCAGTGACCATCCGCACGATCACCGACCTTGCCCAATTTAGAAAGGCACTAAAGCACCACCTCTTTCTCCTACACTATGCCCAAGCCAACAACACATCCTCACCTGGCCTTATCTTACAGTCAACCCAATAAATAATGTCACATCCTTGTATATAGCCCTCTGGACAAGCCATGTTGCTACAGCCACATAGCGTCCTCCCTACCATTGTATATAATCCGTATATTTATTTATTTATTTTATTTTTATTTACTTTCTTTTATATACCACACTATTCTGCATCAGTGCTGTTTACATTGAACAAACTGAAATTACATTGAACAGGGCATTATAACTTGGAGATAACTATTTTACAGGGGACATGGGCTATGGAGGGTTAAGTGGCTTCCCAAGACCACAAGGAGCACCTGTGGGACTAGAAACCCCATATATATCATTTCTTAACATACAGGGGTGTCCTACATGGAGCGGTGGGTTCACCCCTAAAACAAAGACATGGGGAGGGTTGGCCTGCACAGAGCAGCAGGTGCACCTACTCTTGCCATCTTACCGGGCAGACTAGATGGACCATTCTGGTCTTTATCTGCCGTCATTTACTATGTTACTATGTATATAATCTGTATATATCATGTATATGCTTTCCCCTGTTATCAATCCAAGTTGTACTACCTGTTCATTGTAAGTGCAAAGTAGGCTCTTCCTACTCTGCACAAAATGTTATCTGTGAACCGCACTGATTTTAAAAAGTGCGGTACATAAAAGCATTAAATAAATAAATAAATAAAATAGCACGTCATTCCACTTTCTTTTTCCTTGCTCCTGCCTTATGGAATTCCCTACCTGCCTCACTAAGTAACGAATCTGTTTTAGTTGGCTTATGACCTTCCCTTCCCCTGAGCAGTCTCCCCCTTAGCTCGCTCCCTTCTTAGTCTAAGTTATTCTCCTGTCCTCCCCATCCGCCCATTGCTTTCTTCTTCATTCTCTTTCTTTTCTGTCCTATATATGATTGGCGTTCTTTTCTTTTTCCCTATTTTTAATATAGATTTTGTAAACCGTTCTGATGCCTTGCTGCCTAGGGCGGTATATCAAATGACAATAAAGATAAAGGTAGATACACAATCATGCCAGTACATAACATAAGAACATAAGATGTGCCATACTGGGTCAGACCAAGGTCCATCAAGCCCAGTATCCTGTTTCCAACAGTGGCCAATCCAGGTAACAAGTACCTAACAGTTTCCCAAAAAGACACACAGATTCCACAATGCTTGTATTGGGGCAAGCAGTGGATTTCCCGGATCCTCTTTAATAATGGTTTATGGACCTTTCCTCCTGTAACTTGTCCAAACTCTTTTTAAATCCAGCTACACTAACAGCTTTTACTACATCCTCCAGTAACGAATTCCAGAGTTTGATTACGTATTGAGTGAAAACATATTTTCTTTTATTAGTCTTAAATAGGTTACAACGTAGTTTCATTGCATGTCCCCTAGTCTTTCTACTTTTTGATGGCGTAAACAATCAATCTATATTTACCCATAGTTAATGCCAGCATCTGACCAGGCACTAGCTGCACTCGTCATGCTCCTGCTTGCTGACCACGCAGTTCATACATGAGTGGTAAGATGAATGAAGTGCAGGAGCAGGGAAAACACTTTGGAATGATAGGGGGCCAAAAAAGATATGACCTGAATACTAAGGCTTATGCCTAAAACATCATATTGTAGGTACTGTATGGTACAGCTGACATTACCAACTGTACTTACCAACAAGATAGGTGTATAAGCCTGCATACTTAATTGTAAATAGTTGTTACCTGTTAACCTGTTATCCATGTTTATTTACCCTGTTTTATTGTAAGTGCATTGAACTGCCCTCTTTGCACAAATACGTTTCCTGTAAACCGCGCTGATAATAAATAGTGCGGTATAGAAAAGCAATTAAATAAATAAATAAATAAATAAATAAGAGCGTACCAGCCTGACAACATCAACACCAGGGCATGCAGGTCTGAGGTCACCTTGCTGGGACAGTGTGCAAACATCCATGGAAACAGCAAAAGCTGTCCTGATGGACTACTGTTCACATCTGCTTATGGATTTGATATATTTCAGAGGGTTCCTGGTGTTACTCTACATAGAAACATAGAAATATGAAGACAGAAAAATACCACATGGCCTATCTAGTTTGCCTTTCCATATCAACCACTAAAACATTCCCCTTTTTTCCTTTAGAGATCCTCTGTGTTTGTCCCATGCTTCTTTGAATTCAGATACCGTCCTCATGTCTACCACCTCCACTGGAAGATTATTCCACGGATCCACCACTCTTTCCGTAAAGAAATATTTCCGCATATCACTCCTGTATCTATCCCCCTTCACCCTCATCCCATGTCCCCTCATAGCAGAGCTTGCTTTCAATCAAGAGAGTCTCTCCTCCTGTGCATTTATGCCACGGAGGTAATTAAACGTCTCAGTCATATCACCTCTATCCCGCCTTTCCTCTAAGGTGTACATATTAATATCCTAAAGTCTGTCTTCATAGGCTTTATAATGAAGACCACTATCCATTTTATAGCCACCTTCTGTATTGACTCCATCCTGTTTATATCCTTTTGAAGGCGTGGTCTCCAGAATTGCACACAATACTCCAAATGAGGTCTCACCAAAGACTTATATAGAGGCACTGTCACCTCCCTTCTTCTGCTGGCCATTCCTCTCCCTATGCACCCAAATATCCTTCTAGCTTTTGCCGTCACCTTTTCAACCTTCTTAGCTACTTTAAAATCATCAGACACAACCACGCCTAGGTCCCGCTCTTCTTTAGTGGACAAAAGTACTTCATTCCCTATACTATATTGCTCCCTTGGATTGCTGAAGCTCAAATGCATGACCTTGCATTTTTTAACTTTAAATCTCAGCTACAAATTCTAGACCATTCTTCAAGCTTAGCTAGATCCCTCCTCATGTTATCTACTCCTTCCTGGGTGTCTACTCTATTGCAGATTTTGATATCATCCTCAGAGGCAAACCTTACCCGACAGCCCTTCTGCTATATCACTAACAAAGATGTTAAAAAGATACGGACCAAGGACAGATCCCTGGGGCACACCACTGGTAACTTCCTTCTCCTCAGAGTGAGCTCCATTTACTTGTACCCTTTGTCGCCTCCCACTCAATCAATTTCTAACCCAAGCAGTAACTTTAGGTCCATCCCTAGGGTGCTCAGTTTATTTATAAGTTTCCTGTGAGGAACGGTGTCAAAGGCTTTACTGAAATCTAAATACACCACATCTAGGGCTCTCCCTCTGTCCAACTCCCTGGTCACCCAGTCAAAGAAATCAATCAGATTTGTCTGACAAGACCTGTCTATGGTGAATCCATGCTGCTTCTGATCCTGTAATCCGCTGGCCTCCAGAAACCTCACTATTTTCTCTTTTAACAGTGCTTCCAATAATTTACTCATCACTGAAGTTAAACTAACAGGTCTGTAGTTTTCAACCACATCCTTACTTCCGCTTTTGTGTAAAGGCACCTCATGTGCCTCTCTCCAGTCCTTTGGCACCACTCCCGACTCCAACGAGGCATTGAAAAAGACATAAGAACATAAGATATGCCTTACTCCGTCAGACGATGGTCCATCAAACCCAGTATCCTGTTTCCAACAGTGGCCAATCTAAGCAGTGGAGCAATGTCCCTAAGTTCCCTCAGTATTCTAGGATGTATCCCATCTGGTCCCATCACTTTGTCTACTTTAAGTTTATTTTTTTTTATTTTTTTATTTTTATTTTTTTAATTTCAAACCTCTTTATTGAAGATAAACAAGGAAATACAAGCAATAATTATAACATCACTGTTATCAAGAGAAATAAAATTGACGATTATAATAATCCTCAGCCCACAAAATGAAGTGCTAACAATAAGAACTAGAAAATGTCATAATAACCTGAAACAGAGGAAGTCAATGAAAGTAAGAAAACCCCTATTAGCTAAGCAGGAAGACAGTAAATTACTTAACAATTGAGCCCTGCAAAAAGGCCTCTAATTGAATTGAATCAAGAAAAATATACGTTTTACCCTGAAAAGTTATCACACATTTACATGGATATTTTAAAACAAACAAAGCTCCCAATTCCAAAACCCGAGGACGCAAAGCAAGAAAGGCCTTCCGTTTTAACTGTGTGCTACGACACACATCAGGGAAAACCTGAATCATCTGACCAAAGAACTTCTCCTGACGGAACTTAAAGTAAGTACGCAAAACAAGTTCCTTATCTTTTTCTAATGAAAAACTGACCAGTAGAGTGGCCCGAGTAGGTATTTCCTCCACAGATGTCTCCAAAAACTGAGAGAGATCCAAACTCGGGACAGTCAACTGGTCCATTTCCCCAAGAACTCCACCATCTGGCTCAATATCTGCCGGACGTTTTTCCCGAACCCCTAATGGCAAATAATACAATTTAGATATAGAGATGGCTTCGGGCTCAGGGATTTTAAATACGTCCTTCAAATATTTCATAAGTAATATATGAGGAGACAGATAGTGAGTTCGAGGGAAATTTAGGAAACGTAAATTTTTAACACGAAGAGCATTTTCAATTATTTCGTCACGATAATGGAGTGAAAGAGAGTCCTGAACAGATGACGCCAAAGCACTTTGAAAAGAAGTAATTAAACCATCAGTTTTAACTTTAAAGGACTCAAGGTTCCCTAACCTATCTTGATGATCAGTTAAAACAGACACCGTCTCTTGAGTAAATTTCGATAGTTTTGTCAAGGATAAGTTTAAAGACTGTTCAGTCCGGGCAACAATCTGCCAAATATCTTGCAAAGACACGTCTTTCGGTGGATTAGGGGTTACTGAAGATTGAGAAAAGTCAAAACGAGAAGGTATTGGAGCAATAACAGAGTTTACCTTTAAGAAGGTCTCAGGAAGTTCAGCGAGTTTGGAAGAGGATTCGGCCCCACTAGGGTGGGGAACGACATCATCCAAAGAAAGAGGCTCCCGGCTGGGTGGGGTTAAGACCCTAAGCGGTATTGGAGACATGCCTACGGAGACTGGACTCACTGAAAGGGAAGACTCCGATGAAACTCCGGCTAGCGGGGTGGACACCATGGATTTGAGATGAGTATCCATGGGACCCACCACTTTAACGGCTTTGCCAGAGGATATCGATGAAGCCATTGGTTTCTTCTTACGCTTCCCCATGCACACTGATATTACAAACAGCAACTACAAGCAAGGCTGAATCCGAGGCCAGTACTCCTACGTGCTCCGAAGGGGCGCCAAAGGGGCAGGACCTGCCCCTTTGGACACGCCCCTTCGGAGCACGCGCCCTCGGGCACGCGCCCGCGGTGCGCGTCCCGCGGTGGGGGCTGGAATTAAATAGCCCGCTCAGCTCACGTGTCCCACAGGAACTGCTGGAACGGAGCAGCGACTCCTCTGCGACCAGGAAAGCAATGAAACAGGTAAAGCAGCACTCGATGTTTCACAGTGGGGGCCAGATTTAAATAGCCCGCTCAGCTCACGTGTCCCACAGGAACTGCTGGAACGGAGCAGCGACTCCTCTGCGACCAGGAAAGCAATGAAACAGGTAAAGCAGCACTCGATGTTTCACAGTGGGGGCCAGATTTAAATAGCCCGCTCAGCTCACGTGTCCCACAGGAACTGCTGGAACGGAGCAGCGACTCCTCTGCGACCAGGAAAGCAATGAAACAGGTAAAGCAGCACTCGATGTTTCACAGTGGGGGCCAGATTTAAATAGCCCGCTCAGCTCACGTGTCCCACAGGAACTGCTGGAACGGAGCAGCGACTCCTCTGCGACCAGGAAAGCAATGAAACAGGTAAAGCAGCACTCGATGTTTCACAGTGGGGGCCAGATTTAAATAGCCCGCTCAGCTCACGTGTCCCACAGGAACTGCTGGAACGGAGCAGCGACTCCTCTGCGACCAGGAAAGCAATGAAACAGGTAAAGCAGCACTCGATGTTTCACAGTGGGGGCCAGATTTAAATAGCCCGCTCAGCTCACGTGTCCCACAGGAACTGCTGGAACGGAGCAGCGACTCCTCTGCGACCAGGAAAGCAATGAAACAGGTAAAGCAACACTCGATGTTTCACAGTGGGGGCCAGATTTAAATAGCCCGCTCAGCTCATGTGTCCCACAGGAACTGCTGGAACGGAGCAGCGACTCCTCTGCGACCAGGAAAGCAATGAAACAGGTAAAGCAGCACTCGATGTTTCACAGTGGGGGCCAGATTTAAATAGTCCGCTCAGCTCACGTGTCCCACAGGAACTGCTGGAACGGAGCAGCGACTCCTCTGCGACCAGGAAAGCAATGAAACAGGTAAAGCAGCACTCCGTCTACTTTAAGTTTAGCTAGTTTCTCATGAACAGTCTTCTGAAAATTGTTCAAGTGCCCCTCACTTCTGTTCCTGTTTGTGAGTGTTTTCTGAGGTCCTGCTCCTGGTTCTTTATCTGTGAACACAGAACAGAAATATTTGTTAAGCAATTCCGCTTTATCCTCATCAGCTTCTACATATTCCTCCCCTTCAGTCTGACAATACCACTTTTGCACATCCTCTTCTCACTAACATATCTGAAAAATGTCTTATCCCCCCATTTTACTGCATTGGCTATTTCCTCCTCTTTTTGAATCTTTGCTTTCCTGACTACTTTGCTAGCTTCTCTAAGTTTTTCCAAATATAGATGCCTGTCTTCCTCTCTCTGTGATCTCTTATATTTTATGAAGGCCTCCCTCTTTTTCTTCACTTTTTCAGCTACTTCTTTCAAAAACCATAGCAGTCTCCTTTTCCTTTTACCTTTATTTAACATTTTAACCAAAAGGTTGGTTGCCCTTAAAATATCCCCTTTCAGTTTTGCCCACTGTTTTTCTACATCCCCCAACTGTTCGCATACCGGACACCCTCCCACCACACATTAGGGCCATCTCTGATATCCCCCAGTTCAAAAAGGCCTTGAAGCATCACCTTTTCATCAAATACTTTCCAGAGAACACAATAACACAAGTTCATCCAAATAGCTCTAATCCCGTTCCTATCTAACAAGATGCCTTTTCATGTAATATTACTATCATATGTATATAGTTCAATGTCTATTATCCTTTGTTACAATTACCCCGGTTTTCCAAGTTTTTCTTCCTGTTCCATGTAAAAACAGATATATGTATCTTATCTGATGTTTTGTAGTTCTATGTAAACCGCGCTGATAATAAATAGTGCGGTATATAAAAATGTTAAATAAATAAATAAATAAATAAATTAACGACTCCCTGAGGTATTGGCCCATCTTGGCTAAGTTCGTTTTCCTAAAGTAAGACCCTTGCTTTTGAATGGATTTTAACAG
Organism: Ichthyophis bannanicus; assembly: GCA_033557465.1. Taxonomy (NCBI): domain Eukaryota; kingdom Metazoa; phylum Chordata; class Amphibia; order Gymnophiona; family Ichthyophiidae; genus Ichthyophis; species Ichthyophis bannanicus. Next base: position 1,474,113,464 of record CM066032.1, read on the forward strand.
CCCTAGTCCTAATATTGAACTACACCATCTGGTGATCACTGGATGCAAAATGATCTCCCACTATCACATCAGAAACACTTTCACCATTGGTAAGCACCAAGTCCAGTATGGCCCCTTCACTTGTGGGTACTGTTACCAGTTGCCTGAATTGTTCTCCCTGTAGAGTCCAAGATCTCCTTACTTCTAGATGATATTGCAGAAGGAACGTGCTAATCAACATCTGGCATACTCAAATCCCCTATCAGTAACACTTCCCCTTTCCTAGCAATGCTGTGTTATGTCTTCCATTAACTCTCTGTCCACCTCTTCCTCCTGTGAGGGAGGTCTGTATATCACACCAATGCAAATAGATTTCTCTTTCCCACTTTCTAGTTGAACCCACAGTGCCTCCTCTCTCTCTTTTAAGCTCTGTAGTTCCAAAGCTTTAATATTATTTTTACATATAGTGTCACTCCTCCTCTCCTTCTACCTACCCTGTCCTTTCTGAATAAAGTATAGACTGGTATAGTTACATCCCAGTCATGGTTTTCTGTGACCTATGTTTCTGTAGCTGCCACTAAATCCAAGTCAGCTTCTCCCATTAAAGCTTCAACATCTGGGATCTTATTTCCCATGCTACAGGCATTTATACACACCACTTTCCATATGCTGTTCTTTTTACTCATTTCTATAAATGTATTTAATGTTTCACTTACCTGGGGGCTTTCTTCATCCATCCCCAATGAATCTAGTTCAAAGTCCTCTTCAGTAGATTAGCCTGTTTGCTACTAAAACATGTTGACCTTTCTTGGACAGATGGACACTATCTCTGCTCTGCTATGGATTCCTCCCTTGGAACAGCATCCCATGGTCCAGGAAACCAAAATGCTCATGATGACACCATCCATGCAGCCATGCATTCATCTCCAGGATGTGAGCTTCTCTTCCTTGGTCTTTACCCTCAACAGGGAGGATTGAAGAGAACACCACCTGTGCCCCTATTTTCTTCACCCTCTATCCCAGAGCCATGAAGTCACTTTTGATACGCTCAGAGGGAGAGATGGCAGTATCATTTGTGCTGACATGGATTAGCAACATTGGGTAATAGTCAGTGGGCTTGATGAGTCTTGGCAAACTCTCCATAACATCTTGGATTTTCGCATCTGGCAGACAGCATACCTCTCTGGACATCAAGTCTGGTCGGCAGATGGATGCCTCAGTACCCCTCAGAAGAGAGTCACCAACCACCACTACCCTTCGCTTCCTTGTGGTCACCGATTCTGCAACTTTGGGGTACTCAAGCTCTGGTTCTTCCCTTTCCAGGGATGCTTTCACCTCCTCCACTTCCAGGGCTGCATAATGGTTCTTCAATTCAAGGGCTGGAGAAGTTGGATTGGTGATTCTGCAGGCCCTGGTGACTTGTGTCTAACCTTCATCATTCTGTAGGCTCCCATCTTCTCCTCTGCTGGAGAGCTTGGATATTGCAAGAAGCACCTCATCAATGTACTTCTCACTCTCTTGAATGCTCCTCAGCCTCGCCACCTCCTCTCTGAGCTCCTCAACGTGTTTCCTGAGAGCTTCTGCCTGCAGGCATCCTTCACATGGAACTGGTCCCTCAGCTGGCATTGGGACCTCTGTCTGGACAGATGCAGAAGCTGTAACAGGGGCAACAGCTTTGGTGATATGATTTTTCCCAGCCATTGTTCAGTCGGTGGAGCTTAGGTATCTGTCAATCAAAAGATAGAGACCAACAAAAATATCAGCTGGTTTCCCAGCTGTCCTTTCAGAGAAAAAACAGTTAAATCTCTTTAAATGTGTTCAAAATGTGCTATTCCAAGTCCCTGTGTGTAGTTAATTGGGGAGGTGCCCTATAAAGCAAGACTGCTCACTAGGGGTGGGTGGGGGTTGGTGGGGGGAAGGGAGGGAACTAACATCTGATGAGGTGTCAGTAGTTTTAAAGAGCTGAGAAAGATACTAAAGCAGAATTTTAAACTTACCCCACAAAAGAAAATATTTTCCCTTTTAAACTAAAGCACAAAAAGAATGTTTTAAAAATGTACTAAAACCCTTTGAAGAGCTCCCAGGCAGAGAGCTGTAATTTAAAAAGCCAGAAACTCTTACCTTTGCTTGAAATGCATAGCCCCTGTTAGGAATGCCTCACATCGGCTATACATTTATTGTGGGCTGTGGAGATGTCAGGAGATAGGGCCTGTGTTCTTTGCTGCAGTCAGTACTTGCCTCAGAGGCAGAGTTGGAGCCTGGAGAGTACATTGGAGGAGGGGGGGGTGCAAATTAGATAATGCACTTCATGACTAAATAACAGTGTAGCAGCACAGGAGCTGTCTGACCCCTGGACCCTGTGTATAGGGGTGTTTGTAGCAATTAATGCATGCACCTGGAGGGCCATGCCACTGTCATTGGTCATGTACCTGTAGGCTGACAGCCCCTTACTGTAGCAGCAAAGCGCAGACAAACCAATGATACCAGGAGTCTGTTCAGAAGGTCCAAATCATTTATTTGTGCACAAGTCTCAAGCAAGACAATTTCAAAATGGCTGAGCCAAGTTTTCAAGCATTACAACAACTTTTATAGACTTCTGTTCCATTCTAGGTATAGAAAAACATTTCATTGGTCCCGGTACTCTCCCGTACCTCCCGTAGCCCTTCTATTGGTCCCGGTACTGATAAGTTTCTCCAATTATGTTCCTTCTGTGGGCTTCTGTAGGCATGACACCTGCCTGCCCCCCTTCTAGTCCCAATTACAATGGTCAGTTCATCAACTTGTTACTTTCACACTTTCAAGGCTATGGGACCATTTGTGCGTGCAGAAGAGCAAGGTTCTGTAACTCATCTGTCAGCACTCCTCAATATTTCTCTGCAAATGTACTCTTTCTTATCAGTAACTTTAAAACACATCTTTTCTGTATTTTTCCATTTCTTAATTCTGCAATTCTGCTTATCTAAGCTAATTCAATATTTCTACTGAGTTCTTTCTTACAATAGCAGCATATTGGGGGATGTGCAATCCTATATGCCTCTCCACAGGCCTCATTTACAGGTCAAGCTAGCCATGCTGGCCTGCCTATGTCAGACACCGTGGGTCACAGGCCTGCACCTGCCACATTCCCCCCTTTGATTAATCTCACCCTATTACTTAATAAGGTGTGAGAATTAAATCATTTTTCTAGAAGATTCACATCCTGATTAAAGGATTCTTACTAGTTCCATTAGGGCTAGCTTTGTATAAAGCCATTATTCTAGTTGCGGTCTTCCGCTCTACGGTACTATCAATAGCACTATGAAGGGAACGCATACAACATGGGATTAAACATGGTAAGCAGAGGACAACAGCAACAAGGATTAGTACTAAGATAACGAAAGTCTTAAATCCTCCCAGCCAAGAGAAAAGGTTAGCAAACCAATTAGGAAATTTCAAGGCGTGCCAAGTCTGTACTGGCACATAAGCATGTCTTTGCATATCTTTAGCAATTTCTTCAACTACTTGACCTTTATCATCTATTTTCAAACAGCAATTAGTTAAATTCAGTTTACCACATACTCCTCCTTCAGCTGCTAGCAAATAATCAAGTGCTAAGCGATTTTGGTATATGGCAGTGCGCATCTGAGTACTTTGTCTAGCTAAGAGCGTGAGAGCATGACTAGTTTCATTGGTTATTATTTCAACTACTGCTTGTAAGCGAATAATACGATTAATCATATAAATTGGGGTACGATAACCATACATACCATCATCATTCCAGGTGGCAGGTCCATAATACTCAATAATTCTTTCTGGTGGCCAATCATCACCTTGCCACTTCTCCCACTTGCCTATCTGTAAGGCCTCTCTTTTCTGTCTCGATGCTCCTTTGTGTTTGTGGGTTGTGTATACAGGGTATCCTAATTGTTCTCCATGTTCAGTGTTTAACAGGAAGAAAGAAGGTCTGATGGTTCCTAAGACACATGCTCCTCCCCATTGTGGCGGGAGTTGCGCATATGCTCGGTTTCCACAGATCCAATATAGGCCAGGTGGGGCTTGCCAGGCTTGGACTTTGGCAAGGTTAGTCCATAGACCTGCAAGTTCAGGAAATCTAGCTAATGGGTTAGGAGGTTCAGGATGTCTGATTCCTGACCACCATGCTGTCTTTTTAGTCGTGGCATTATAGTATTTCTGGCTAAGACAGACCAGCTGTCCCACCTTTTGGGTGAACTGGGGTCCAGTTCTGGCAAAGCAAAGACGTCCAACGATTGAGTGCGCTAACACCCATTCACTGGTTGTCTTGTGTAATTCAGTCTGATTGTAAATCATGGAATAATTCAATTCTTGGGCTTCCCAGGGCCATTGGTCTCCCATTTGGGTTCCGCCACAGAAATAACAATCTGTGATCTTAAGACTAGATACTACTGCTCCGGCTAATTCTAGAAACAAATTCTGTGAAGGGTGAGGGATCTCAAACTTATTTACATGCATAGCTTCATAAAAGGTATTATGAATATGATATTTAGATGACTTATGGGCTTGAGTATTCAATCTAATATATACAATGGTCCCTGGATCTGTTCCCCCTCCAGCAATTCGTAAACCAAACTTATATCCTTGTTTCCATGCATGGGGGTTATGTACACGCAAATGTAAGGGGTTACAAGCATCTTTCTGACATTTATCATTTGTGGTTGGCTTGGTTAGAGTAGCCATCCGTTTATCTATTTTCTCATCAGTTATACCAGTGTTCCAGGTAGCATAGAAAACACATTCCCAATACGGGCAATAGTAGTCTGCCGCTGTAGCAGTACTATACCCTGGTTCCTTTTTACCTGTACACTTCCTCCATCCCGTGGCACCTTCTGGACACATATACTTATGGTCATTTCGATACGCTTTCTCCCATGTACCACAGGTGGACTGACTATCTCTATTAATAGCATTACATGCATCAAAATTCAAAACAGCAGGTTTAGTAATGTCCTTAAGTGGTGGTGTAGCAGCTAATATAGGTCCATCTGCATCCTTCCATCTTATTTCCAACGTGTAATAGGATGGATTCTGATGCGGATTATAGCATGCTTTAATTTTGCCATGAGTGCAAACATTTAGTTCAGTGGTGTTATAGATACACCGAGTTATTGTTCCCTTGCAGGTATAGTAAGAATGGTAAAGCAAAGTCTGAGTTACTTTCAGTCCAGTTCTAGTAGAGGTAATACAAGCTGTGCATGGAGGTAGAGCATAAGTCTGTTCAAAACCTCCGAAGAAGGCAACCAAGGCAAAGCAGAAGCAAAGATACATGTTAATGTTGATTGGAGTTCTTCTGAATCCTCAGCTTGCTGATCTTGATCACGACGGTCTATTATTCTTCGTCCCGTTTGCTAATGAAGCAATTTAACGGGTGCTGAGTGTTGATTGAAGATCCTCAAGATGTCCAGCACACATTAACCAACTTAGCAATTCAGTTGGCTTGTGAAGTCTGGCTTAGTCAATGTAGTCTCGAAGTAGTGTGTCAAATCACACACAAATCGGGTTCGTTGAAACAAAACTGTTGCTGCATGGAAAAACAGCAATCCTCTTCGAAAGACTTGGCTACTGCGAAGCACTTGTGATGAAGTGTCTACGCTGCTGGTTGCCGTCTCAAAGTAACTCGCAAGGGTACATCAGGGTGCTGCTCTGCTGTCCACCGCTCTGGTTCAGGATCGGCGGCGGGCTTAACTCTGCTGTGGTGGATCCAGGCGTCGATCTCGGCTACCTTTACTGCAGTTGGGGTAGACAGGATGACGGTATACGGTCCCTTCCAATGGGGTTCCAACGGTATCTTCTTCCAATCTTTGATCCACACCGAAGTTCCAGGCTGGTAGGGATGCAAGGGTTCCGTCAAGTTGATAGGCAACTGGTCTTGGATCCACGTATGGAGAGTCTGCAGAACAAAACTAAGAGCTAGGAGTTCTTGCCTGGTTACTTCTGAACCAATCTGGGCTAGACTTCCTTTGACTCCCTGCACTATCGGTGGGGGTTTACCATACAAAACTTCAAAAGGGGAAAATCCTGTTGATTTTACAGGGGCTGAGCGTATTCTGAGTAAAGCTATGGGAAGCACTTGAGGCCATTTCAAGTGTGTCTCCTGACAAAGCTTAGACATTTGGGCTTTCAAGGTACGATTCATTCGCTCAACTTTCCCTGAACTCTGGGGTCTGTATGCAGTGTGGAGCTTCCACTGTATCTGCAAAGCTTTTGCTAACTGCTGAGTAACTTGGGAGACAAATGAGGGTCCATTGTCTGACCCTATTACTGCTGGGATTCCAAATCTGGGGACAATCTCTCTCATTAAGGCTTTGGTAACTTCTCGGGCTTTCTCAGTTCTGGTTGGGAATGCTTCTACCCACCCAGAGAAAGTACAAACTAATACTAGTAGGTAATGGTATCCATTAGCTTTTGGCATTTCGGTGAAATCAACTTGGAGGTTGTGCATGGGGGTCACACCTCTTGACTGAACTCGGGGTGCTGTAATAAGGCCTTGCTTGGCATTATTCTTGGCACAGATCTGACATTGTCGTGCTACTGAGGCTGATATGGTTGTCATCAGAGGGATGTAGAAATGTGGTCTGAGTGCTTTCTCCATAGCACTCTTCCCATAGTGGGTAGCTTCGTGGAAAGCTTTGACAAAGGATGGTCCTAATAGTTCAGGAATTACTATTCTTCCTGGAGGTTGACTGCCTTCTTCTGGTGGCAGCTCAATCCATCCATCTTTCAATACTCCATTTTCTTTGTCACAATAGTAATCCAATTCTTTGGTGGTATATCGTGGGGTCCATAGATTCAAAGGTACTGGAAACAATGCTGCTTGCATTGGCATGGCTTGTGGGGCAATCTGTCCTGTCATAGCTGCTTGTCGTGCTGAGGCATCTGCATATCTATTTCCTCGAGCAACTTCTCCTTTTCCTGCTTGATGTCCTCTACAATGCATGACAGCTACACGTGTTGGGGCCCAGACTGCATCAAGTAACATCAATATCTCGGGACCATACTTGACTGATTTTCCTCCGGATGTGATGAGTCCTCTTTCTTTGTAGAGAGCTCCATGGGCATGCAAGGTAGTGAAAGCATATTTGGAATCTGTATATACATTCAGCCCAAGTTTTTCTCCTAACAACAATGCTCTGGTGAGTGCTATCAATTCGGCTTTCTGGGCTGATGTGCCTGAGGCTAGAGCTGATGATTCAACTACTTCATGTTGAGTGACGACTGCATATCCGGCACAGCGTCGTCCGTCAAGGATGAGACTGCTCCCATCAACATAATAGATCTGGTCAGGATTGTCTATGGGCACATCTGTTAGGTCAGGTCGACTTGAGAACACAGTTTCCATGACTTCAATACAGTCATGTTCTGGGAGTTCTTCACTGATGGGTATCAAGGTAGCTGGGTTCAAGGCATGGCTCACTTCAAGTTGTATCTGTGGGTTTTCACATAACATGCTCTGGTACTTCAACATTCGGGAATTGGTGAGCCAATAATTTGCTTTCTGTTCCATAAGGGCAAGGACTGCATGTGGCACAGTGACTCGTATGTTCTGTCCTAGTGTGAGTTTGTCTGCTTCACTCACTAATAGCGCTGTAGCTGCAACTGCTCTCAAGCAGGGTGGCCATCCTTTGGCCACAGGGTCCAATTGTTTCGATAGGTAGGCTACAGGTCGTTCCCAATTTCCTAATTTCTGAGTCAACATGCCTAAGGCATTTCCCTGTGCTTCATGTACAAACAAGTGGAAAGGTTTGTGGACATCTGGTAGTCCAAGTGCTGGTGATGACATCAATTCTTCTTTTAACTTCTGGAAGGCTGTATCCTGCTCAAGTCCCCACTCCAGTGGTGACTTCTCTTCTCCTTTTGTGGCTTCATACAATGGTTTGGCAATTTGGGCAAAGTTGGGTATCCAGATTCGGCAATATCCTGCCGCTCCCAGAAAGGCTCTGACTTGCTTTCTGGTTGTTGGAGTTGGAATTCTACATACTGCTTCTTTTCTTTCTCTGCCTAATCTTCTGCTTCCTTGGGTAATACGAAAACCCAAGTATTTCACTTCTGTTTGGCATAGTTGTGCTTTGGCTCTGGAAACTTTATATCCAGCTTCATTTAGCAACTGCAAGAGATCTTTGGTGGCTAATATACATTCTCTTTCTGATACGGCAGCTATCAACAGATCATCCACGTACTGGAGAAGTACTCTCTTCCCCGGGGCTACTGGATAGCTTGAAAGGTCTTGATTTAGTGCAGCACTAAAGATGGTAGGTGAATTCTTGAATCCTTGGGGTAATCTTGTCCAGGTGAGTTGGCCCCCTCTTCCAGAGATGGGGTCCTGCCATTCAAATGCAAACAATACTTGGCTTACAGGGGCTAATCTTATGCAAAAGAATGCGTCTTTCAAGTCCAGTACAGTGAAATGGGTAGCTTCAGCAGGTATCAGTCCTAGAAGAGTGTAAGGATTGGGCACAACTGGATGTATAGTTTCAACTGCATCATTTACTCTTCTCAAATCTTGCACTGGGCGATAATCATCTGTCTCAGGTTTCTTTACTGGCAAAAGTGGGGTGTTCCATGGGGATTGGCATACTTTTAGTAGGCCATACTCGAGCAATCTCTGTAGGTGGCGATGGATGCCTTCAATTGCGGCTCTTGGGAGAGGGTACTGTTTGACGTGCACTGGTGTAGCGCTAGGCTTGAGGGTTACAATCACTGGTGCTATATGCTTGGCTAGGCCTGGGGGACTGCCTTCTGCCCACACTTCAAGTGGTGCATGAATGTTCTTTAAAGTTTGTTCAAAATAGGTATCTTGAATCGAATCATCAATGTAGTATCTCCATTCTTCTTCTCGGGGTACTGTCAGCAGCATTACTCCTGCTGGTTTGGCTTGAGAATTCACTGTCATTTGCATTTCTCCTTGCTCGGAGAAAGATATTTGGGCTTGAAGCTTGGCTAGCATATCTCGTCCCAGTAGGGGTACTGGACATTCGGGCATGTAAAGGAATTGATGAGTTACTTGCTGTCCTCCTAGACTGCATATTCGGTTTTGTAGAAAAGACTTTGTGGCTTTGGCACCAGTTGCTCCTATAATGGTGACTGCTTTCTTGGTGAATGGGGCTATCTTTTTGTCTATTACTGAATGTTCTGCTCCAGTATCAACCATAAAGTTCATAAATTGGTCTCCTATTTGTATTTCGACCATAGGCTCCTGGAGACCTAAAGCAAACTTGGAGCCCGGTCTGTCCTAATCCACGTCATCCTCATCATGGGCCTGTGTGGCCAATGCTTGAATGGCTCCTCCTCCCCTCTCTCTCTGGAATTGTTCTCGATTGGCTCCTCCTCGGCCTCGGGGACGGCCTCGTCTTTCTTCTCGCCACTGATGATCGTTGTCGTCATCTTGCTGGGCGTCTTCGAGTTGCGGGCACGTATCTCTCCAATGTCCTTCCTCTTTGCAATAGGCGCATTGGTTCACGCCTAGTCTCTGGGTCCGGCCTCCGCCTTGACCCCGCCCTCTTCCTCTGCTCCTTCGATTAGGGACACCTCCCCTTTTCTTTTCAACTATGGCCGCAGCCAAAAAATCAGCTTTCTTCTTCATCTTTCTATCACATTCTCTCTGTCTTTCAGTATCACGATTCACATACACTTTATGAGCGACTTCCAATAACTGTGTTGCATTCATGCCCGCAAACCCTTCTAATTTCTGTAATTTACGTCTAATGTCTGGTTGAGACTGGTTTACAAAAGCAGAATTCACCATGCATAAACTTCCTGGTGCCTCGGGATCATAGGGAGTATACATTCTGTAAGCTTCAGTTAATCTTTCATAATAATCTGCTGGGCTCTCATCTATTCCTTGGATAATTCCTGCTACTTTGGAAAGGTTCAAAGCTTTTTGGCCTCCTCTTCGCAGGCCTTGTAAAAAGCCTTGGCGAAAACGGGCTAGGGCGGTGGATCCTTCATCTGTATTTGGATCCCATTGGGGGTCTTCATTCGGGAATTCTCTCTGAGCTGCTTCTCTACGATCTATTATATTCTGCCCCTGCGCCGGAGCTGCAGGGTTTTCTGCCATCCATTCAATAGCTGCTTTTCTAATTCTCGCTCGTTCTTCTGTGGTAAATAGGGTGGTCAGGAGCTGACGGCAATCTGGCCAAGTGGGTTGGTGAGTTTCCATAATACTAGTTACTAATTCTGTCAGCTCCTGGGGCTTGCTAGTATAGGAGGCATAGTGCGACCTCCAATTAATAAATCAGTTGTAGAGAAGGGAATATACACATAAGTTAGGGGTCCCGCTACCACTTCATCATTATCATTCTTTACGGGCACCCCCGGGACCTGCCTTAAGGGAAACAGTTTGGCTGTCGTCCCAGGCGTCATTTGGGTCTGGGATCTAAGGGCTATTGTCGTTGTCTTTGCAGGAGTTGCTTTCTTTTTCTCAACTGGTTTTGCTTTGGGTTTTTCTTTCACTGGCTTGCTAGTGCTAGCGCTAGCTTTCTCAATTATTTGTACACTGTCCTCCTCTTCTTCTTCTGGGGAATTTCCTCCTTCTTCTTCTAGCTCCGCTTCTGACTCACTTTTTACATCCTCCTCTTCTCTTCCCGCTAATACTTCCTCTTTCTCTCCTCCAGGAGGAGGGGGGTCAGGGGTTGGGTCCCGCCTCGGCTCCGGCGGTCTCTGGGGTTCTGGGGCAGGACGCCGCCGGGCTATTCTTACTGGACCTGGGGTTCGGGGCTGCCTGAGGACTACTTCTGGGGAATCGGGATCTGCCAAGATGGGTTTCTTTCTGGCTTTCTTATCCTGCTCTTTCATTCTAGGCTGTTCCTTTTTCTGTCTAGAATCTGTTTTAGCTAACATTATTCTGCACTGTTCCTCATAACAGCGCTGCGCCCAGGAGGGCGGATCTTCACAAATACTTAACAGGAATCTATATAGGGGTACTGATCTGGGTGCGCTACCCGCACTCTACGGTGTATTGACTGGATAATCTCTACGGTGAACGTTCCCTCTCGGGGCCAGATGGGGTCTAGATCGGGCCACTCCCTAGTACACAAAATCTGCAAACGGGCTGCTGTCATTTTAATACCATAATCTCCTGAATATCCCTCTTTAAAATGTGCGATCATACATTCTAATGGAGTGTTTCTAGTAGACTCCGCCCCTCCCATTTCGATGTGTGCGCGCAACAACAGACAGAAGGGAAAAGGAGGGCGGACCGTGGGTAAGGGGTCCTCACGGCCCTGGAAACATACAGGGAATACAAATAACAAGACAAGACGACAATCGCTTCCCCCTTTTCGCGACCTGAACGCGGTCGCCCGGTCAGGAAATGCGCTAATCAGGGGTCCGCTTTCACTTGGTCCGTGCTGCCAGACCTCTCAATCACACTTCGTTCACACAATCATGCTAGCAACGTATTCCCAGAATGCATTCGTTTCTATCTGTTCTGACTAGTCTTTTCCCAATTACAAAAAGGATGAGGGTTTCACCTAGCGAATTCCCATGCCAGGCTACTCGGCTCTTCCTTGAGAGTTGATCATGCTCTCTTACCAATTCCCAATATCTCGAGATTACAAATTCCAAATTCCAAGTTCCAATGGCAGTACTGCTCTTTCTATTTCTGTCTAGACCCAAAATCAAAACTATACTCACCGGATCCGGTCCTCAAACTTCCCAAGCAGGCGCATGAGTTGGACCTCGGACTCCCCTCACTCGGGTTCGAGGCGTTGGCTCCGACCGGGCCCGGCACCCGCCGAGGTCCGACCAGCTCCCTCCGATACAAGGGACCGGTGGCGCCAGGGAGCGGCCCTCGTCGGAAGGGCGCGATCCCGGCAGGACCAAGCCTATAGAGGCGGAAAGTCGTGGTATATTGCCCTATATACACTTTGATTCCACAACTTCCCGGCCAATGCACCAAGGAATATGTAGCAGCAAAGCGCAGACAAACCAATGATACCAGGAGTCTGTTCAGAAGGTCCAAATCATTTATTTGTGCACAAGTCTCAAGCAAGACAATTTCAAAATGGCTGAGCAAAGTTTTCAAGCATTACAACAACTTTTATAGACTTCTGTTCCATTCTAGGTATAGAAAAACATTTCATTGGTCCCGGTACTCTCCCGTACCTCCCGTAGCCCTTCTATTGGTCCCGGTACTGATAAGTTTCTCCAATTATGTTCCTTCTGTGGGCTTCTGTAGGCATGACACCTGCCTGCCCCCCTTCTAGTCCCAATTACAATGGTCAGTTCATCAACTTGTTACTTTCACACTTTCAAGGCTATGGGACCATTTGTGCGTGCAGAAGAGCAAGGTTCTGTAACTCATCTGTCAGCACTCCTCAATATTTCTCTGCAAATGTACTCTTTCTTATCAGTAACTTTAAAACACATCTTTTCTGTATTTTTCCATTTCTTAATTCTGCAATTCTGCTTATCTAAGCTAATTCAATATTTCTACTGAGTTCTTTCTTACAATAGCAGCATATTGGGGGATGTGCAATCCTATATGCCTCTCCACAGGCCTCATTTACAGGTCAAGCTAGCCATGCTGGCCTGCCTATGTCAGACACCGTGGGTCACAGGCCTGCACCTGCCACATTCCCCCCTTTGATTAATCTCACCCTATTACTTAATAAGGTGTGAGAATTAAATCACATCATGATTGAAGGATTTCTACTAGGACTAGCTTTGTATAAAGCCATTATTTTAGTTGCGGTCTTCCGCTCTACTGTACTATCAATAGCACTATGAAGGGAACGCATACAACATGGGATTAAACATGGTAAGCAGAGGACAACAGCAACAAGGATTAGTACTAAGATAACGAAAGTCTTAAATCCTCCCAGCCAAGAGAAAAGGTTAGCAAACCAATTAGGAAATTTCAAGGCGTGCCAAGTCTGTACTGGCACATAAGCATGTCTTTGCATATCTTTAGCAATTTCTTCAACTACTTGACCTTTATCATCTATTTTCAAACAGCAATTAGTTAAATTCAGTTTACCACATACTCCTCCTTCAGCTGCTAGCAAATAATCAAGTGCTAAGCGATTTTGGTATATGGCAGTGCGCATCTGAGTACTTTGTCTAGCTAAGAGCGTGAGAGCATGACTAGTTTCATTGGTTATTATTTCAACTACTGCTTGTAAGCGAATAATACGATTAATCATATAAATTGGGGTACGATAACCATACATACCATCATCATTCCAAGTGGCAGGTCCATAATACTCAATAATTCTTTCTGGTGGCCAATCATCACCTTGCCACTTCTCCCCTGGAGGGCCATGCCACTGTCATTGGTCATGTACCTGTAGGCTGACAGCCCCTTACCATAACCGAGGGAGGATGTGGATGAGGCCTACCAGATCTAAGCAGCAACATAATGCTTTTTTCATTGAGTGTGGGCCTCTTGCCCAGGGGTTGCTGCTATCCAAGGACCTAGGTATGTATGTGTGTGTGTGTGTGGGGGGGGGGGCTATTTTGATCCTCCTAGGTCTAATCAGCTGTTATGTGCATGGCTGTTAAGCGGGGGAGGGGGGGAGGGGGGGAGATTTACAACCTCAATGTGGTGTTCTCCCAGAGCCCTTCCTCTCTGTGAATGAATGGCTGTGATCTCCTCTATTTTATTTGCTGTTAGACCAAAGGAGTGGGTGCTCTATATGATAGGCCAAGGGGATGCTTCTTGGCCATATGCCCCAATGTGCAAGCTGCTCTCAGCAGGTGTGTTGTTTGTGCTTGGTCTCCAAACCCCCCTTTCACCCCATTCCCCCAACATGAGTAATTCACTCAATGGCTAAGGAGCTGCCCAAGCCATGATCAGAGGGGAAGTGATCTATGGAGCCCACCATGGCACTCTAGGGATGATTTAGGGGCATCATAGAATCAGCAAATATATGGAACATTTTTGGAAAGTAGAGTATATGTGTACATCACATGAAGAGTACTATGACATTTGCACATGCAACAGAAAACCAAGGAGAGTGAACTTTGGAAGATGCAATTTCTATCTTATGAAGCAGAATTCATTCCTTGAAGACTTGAGTCTAGAGTTCAGCTTGAGTTTCAGCTAGAGTTTTTAGACAGAGTTGACTGCAGTATCCTTATGTTTCATGGCATGGAGCTTCCAAGGTAGCCATTTCCAGATGGATGATTCTAGAACTATTCAGATTCATTATGAAATATCAGAGTGCTTTGTGATCATAGACATTCCACCTTCAGTCAGTGGCGTTAATTCCACCCAAGACATCCTTGCAGTGCAGGGGGGGGGGCAGAGAAAAAGGAAAAAGGGGGCCCGTTTATAGCTATTCTCATAACCTCTGATATGGATTTCTCCCTGCCCTGGAGGCCCTTTCAGATATGATGCTTGGGGGTCCTCAGTTTGAAATTCTGCCACTGTCTTCAGCTTTTGAAGAATCACTCTGAAGAACTCTATTTGTTCATGAAGATGTCGTCATAGCATCTGGAGTGGTTGAAAAGAAAGTAGGAATTCTGGAAAGAAATTGCAAATGTAGGAAAGCTTGGAGGGCTATAAATGGCAGGGATTCTGGTAGATATCTGCAATTATTAGAGTACATTCACCTCATAAAAATTCAGTGCCTCCAAAAATCAATTTAACACATGCTAACCTATGAATTAATGCATGCACATTCGGTCTGACACAAACCAAAACAATGCTGCAAAGTCAGAAAATATTTTGAAAAATTGAAAAAGAACTGAAATGTTTTGGCTTATGTATAGCCATAGATCCTTCAGAAATGCCTGTATGTTCAAACTATTTGCATAGTATGTTGCCAGTGTTGTAGGGCTAAGTTTAGCTTGTGTATGCAAGATCCCTTTTTAGTGATTTTTTATTTAAACCACAGGACAGATGAGATATACTGTAGTCGATTACTATGCAGATATCAAACCAAACTCCAGATAATATTTTTGTTCTAATCACTATTAAAATACAGCCACAGGCACACATCGAATAAGCATTAATACTTTTATTTAACAAGTATTCTTTCACCATATGCAATGCATATTTCAAATGGATTTATAATCTGCTGCTTTGTATCTTAAAGAGTCTCTGATTTTCTCCATTATGGCTATTTCATCTATAATAATATATTTTTCCAAGAAACAATTTGTGGGATTTGCTTCCATAACAATGCAATAATCACTCCAGCTTCATGCTAACAATCTTTAATTAACATTTGTTTTTCTTAAAACTACTCCAATCTTCCAGGAGACCTAGTAAACACAATTGTGGAGACAGCTCTAATCAAACATGAATATTTATTACTTCATTCTGAATCTTTCACCAGAATTTTTGGACCTTGGGTCATTCCTATCATACATGAATATAATGCTCTAAATATTCCTATCTCCTCCAACAAGACACGCTCATGTTGCTAGACTTTTATAAAATACATTAGATATTGGTTAAGTTCTATGTAATAATTTATACATTGTTTTGTGACATTTGCTCAGACAGAAATTTTAGTGCTCTGTCCAGATCTTCTGCCAGTCGTCAGTATCCAGTGATGAGTGAATTATCTCTGTTCCAGAGTATATTGTTGTATTAATGTCTGTCTCTATTAGTCTTTAAGTAGCAATACATTCTCAATACAATTTTTCTTTAAAAAGTCATATGCGGCATTGTTTTTCCTAAAAATATTCCTGGGCCATAGTGGTTCCACAGGTACAAGGAGGAGCAACCTCCTGCGGGTAGAACAAGCGAACACAAGGAGCAGGAGATGTGGGAAGAATAAGGGTCTTTATTATACACAAGGGACCCCAACGCGTTTCGGCAACGCCTTCCTCAGGGGGAATGACACTGGTGAATATAAAAAATACATATAAATTAATAATTAAAAAAACATAATCCTATAAAAGTTAAAAAACAAAAAAACACTTAAAAACATTTAAATTATGAAAACACCGGCAAAACGTGCAACATCAAATAATCAAGGTGCATTGAGGTTAGAAAGACAATACAGGGCAGGGCTGAGGGAAGGAACAGTTCAATCCATATAAGATGTTGTGAGAAGGGAACGCTGACCAAACTTAGAGAGAAATATAATATGCTTATATAACTAATACAGAACCAAAGAAGATAAAAAACTTATGTAATACTGATAGAGCCTAAATCCTATAGAACAAAATTGAACCAAGTAGACTGCACAAGAGCTGATTAATAATATGTGATAATAACATAAATAGATCAATAATTTAAACAAATATATAAGCAAATAAAGAACAAACTAAAATACTATGGTAATAAAAGGGAAGGAAGAATAAATACTTAAAATGATAAATATTATAATAATATAAAAGTACAGCAATGTGCACAGAAATGACAACCATCAGAAATTGTGACAATAAACAAAAAAATGAATCGATATAAAAGAACATGGTATATTGTATCAGACCAAGAATAAAAACTAACAGTAACGAAGAGGAACTGGTGGACCAAAGGATAAGAAATAAAAATTAAAAATTATTAATTATTAATTATTATATTAAAAATAAATAGTAAAATGAAGATTTAAAATATAGTTAAATTTATGTGTATATGAGGCAATATGGTAAAAAGAATAATAAAAATACATATTAATTAAAATAACATGAATTAAGACAGAAGCTAAGTATCATAAATGCATACTCAGTGGCTAATTATAATGTAAAAGTAAGCATGCCGAACGGGATGAGAAAACAGGGGAAAATGTTGTATAAAAAATGCTATTATCAGGCAGACTCTCAATGTTAGCATGATTAACAAAAAATAATGACCAAATAAAAATATGCACTGAGACATGTGAGCAATAGAACAAAGGCAATTGTACAATGCCAAACTGCCCCAACGGACTGTGATAATATGATTAAAAAACGAGTTAACGCTAAGTGGTATAAATGCATACTCAGTAGCTAAATGCCATGTGAAGTTAAGCATGCCAGACGGCGAGAGAGACCAGGGGAAACCGTGTATATAAAAGCTGCTTGTCAGGCAGATTATCAATGGTAACATGATAGAAAATGAATACCAAATAAGAATGTGCATTGAACCGTGTGAGCAATAGAGCGAAGGCAATTGTAAGGTACCAAGGTAACTCAGCGGACTGGAAGGGCGGGAAGTGTGTGAGGAACGGTATAGGCATGAAAATGAGAAACACCTCCGAAGCACATTGAAAGTGTATGAGCGCAAATATACAAACAGTAATAGCACCGCGGGAGAGTAAAAACAAATTAAATGAATAAAAGCACATTTAAGCGCAAAGGCCATGAGACTTGTGTTAATAAGCCATGAAATTATGATGATAAGTCAGTGCAAGAGGGGAACTTTATGAATAAAGTACCAAAGGTAGTGCTAATATACAAGAGGGAGTACTCTAAAAACTCACCCATGCACACGTTGACGATTAACACTCCAAACTAGTATACCAACTAGTAACGAAATCACTAAGATAAAAATATATATACAAACGTAAATGAATTGAAAGTAAAACCTTAAAATCAAAGGAAGAGAGGGAGACAAAGAGAAAACTTACAGTCAGAGGACTCTCCAATACTCAAAAGAGCCGTAGACACATGGACTTGTATGAGAAACTACAACGCTGAAAGCGCGTTCTGATCAGCTGAGAAAGGAAACAGTGATGCTATACTACTATTTAAACGCCGAAAGGGCGCCAAAATTTAATGACGTCATACTGGGGGAGGGGTGTTAGCCCTGTAATACAGAACGAAAGTAATGTTAAGGAGATCAAGGAAAAGCAATTTAACTATATTTTAAATCTTCATTTTACTATTTATTTTTAATATAATAATTAATAATTAATAATTTTTAATTTTTATTTCTTATCCTTTGGTCCACCAGTTCCTCTTCGTTACTGTTAGTTTTTATTCTTGGTCTGATACAATATACCATGTTCTTTTATATCGATTCATTTTTTTGTTTATTGTCACAATTTCTGATGGTTGTCATTTCTGTGCACATTGCTGTACTTTTATATTATTATAATATTTATCATTTTAAGTATTTATTCTTCCTTCCCTTTTATTACCATAGTATTTTAGTTTGTTCTTTATTTGCTTATATATTTGTTTAAATTATTGATCTATTTATGTTATTATCACATATTATTAATCAGCTCTTGTGCAGTCTACTTGGTTCAATTTTGTTCTATAGGATTTAGGCTCTATCAGTATTACATAAGTTTTTATCTTCTTTGGTTCTGTATTAGTTATATAAGCATATTATATTTCTCTCTAAGTTTGGTCAGCGTTCCCTTCTCACAACATCTTATATGGATTGAACTGTTCCTTCCCTCAGCCCTGCCCTGTATTGTCTTTCTAACCTCAATGCACCTTGATTATTTGATGTTGCACGTTTTGCCGGTGTTTTCATAATTTAAATGTTTTTAAGTGTTTTTTTGGTTTTTAACTTTTATAGGATTATGTTTTTTTAATTATTAATTTATATGTATTTTTTATATTCACCAGTGTCATTTCCCCTGAGGAAGGCGTTGCCGAAACGCGTTGGGGTCCCTTGTGTATAATAAAGACCCTTATTCTTCCCACATCTCCTGCTCCTTGTGTTCGCCCATAGTGGTTCCACAACATCAAGCTTGGCGTCATTTTGATTTGTAAGCAAATATATGTGAGATGGAATGTCAAATTGTGTTCTCAGTTCAGCAAATCAATTCCCTTATGTACTTGTTCCTGAAACCTGAAAGCCATGTGGTATCAATGCTGTATATCAACAGAAAAAGGTACAGGGGATAGTTGTGGATTGGCTTCCAGTGGAGAAATAATTTCTGAATTTGAATCCTAGTTCCTTCAGTCACCTGCTGCCATGTTTGCAAAGTGCAGTATAAGACAATATTAGGTAACTTCTGCAGATTCTGTGCAATATATTGGAATCAGCTGGCAACCAACTTGCAGCCAAAGGAGGGTAACCAATTTGTAACCAAAGGTCTGACATTTCTCTGAATCACGCCATTCTTGTTCAATTTTTATTTCCAACCAATCCCACAAGCATGTTAATCTGACTCCTCGATAAAAAATATGTAGATTTGGTAGTTCCAAAACCTTAGGGGGTAAGTTTACTAAAGAGCATTAAGGGAGCAAGTATGCTGTTAACACCTGTTATCGGTACCCTTGTACCCTTAATGCTGCGATACCGCTGCATTAATGAGCATTAAAGGCTCTTGAAGCATTAAGGGAACATGAGGCAAAGGCCAAGCATTAACAGGGAAGAGAGTGGGTGTTGACAGCGGGTGCTCCCTTAATGTCTGTTGTGCAACAGGTGTTAAAGCCCTTTAATACTGGGAAACCTAACGCCAAGTAAAACCTCACGGAAAGGGGGTATTTCAATGGGAGAGAGACTATTCAAATGCCTGCAATGTGATCTACACATAGGAGAACCCAGACAGTGGTAGTAGTGCTCTATTAGCAGCAGCAGCATAGTAACCAACTATGAAAGGTCACTATGTTGATGCTGCAAATAGGGCAAAGGAGGTACCATGTGGGTGATACAGTGGGGGTTGGTGGCGTGCAAGGATGATCAAGCAGATGCCCAGGGGGCACATCTGTGATGGCCAGCATGACCCCACAGTGGCAGTGGCAGCACACAGACATATTGCTGCTGTTGAAAAGGTCACGTGCAACCTTGGGGTAGACTAAGGGGCCCAGGTACCATAGGGAGATAGTCTGGCTGGCTCCCAGCTCTGCTGCTGCTGAAAAACCATCTCAGAAGGGACAGGCTGACAGCGACGGTGGCAGTACCCCTAAAAGGGACTGCTGAAAGCAGCCACCCACGAAGGCACTGGGGTGCATGTCTTTGCCTCCCCCACAAGAGATGAAATTGGTAGTAGCCAGGGAGGGGCAGCAGCAGTGGCATGTCAGTGGGGGGCTGTGCGACCAGCAATGCGTGTTACTGCTGACCCAACTTGTTGTGCCTTCCCCAGGCACCTGCCTAACCTGCCCAGTTGATGGGCTAGCAATGTACCCAACTCCCACTGACATTATGGTGTCATATCAGCATGCAGTGTGTGCGGTGGCAGCAGGTGCTGTGCACCCCCTCCCCCAGCAGCAGATGGAGGCTATGACCTGGCCCTGTGTGTCATGTGTAATGCCACATTTGCCTACATCACCCTGAGGACAAAAAAATCCAGCTGCAGGAACAGTGCTATATATGATGATTCCACAACACCAAAGCTGGACATAGCAGGATGCGTGCCCACACCCCAGTAGAGGTGGTCTAGAGTGGCAGGATGGGCACAGATGCAACAGCAGGGATGCCACCTGCAGCAGAGAACCAATGTGTCTGCCATTATGGCAGGGAGGGATGGGGCAGCCAGGAGGCCACCACCAATGACCATTGGCCCATGCCACTTGTCCACATAGGGGAGTGGAACACCTATACCATTGATTGGGATGCCCTCCACCCTGACATAGAGTGTACATGTGCATGTGTGGGGGACATAAGGGTGCTGCTGAAGGCCTGCCCTGAAATAGGAGAACAAGGCATGTATGGAGCAAAATGTCAACCCAGCAACCTTACTTGCATGATGAAAACAATACTACTACCATGATACATCTATCAAGCGCTACAAGGCATATGCAGTGCTGGACAAATGCATAGAAAGACAGTCCCCCGCCTGAAGAGCTTACTATGAAATGATGACAGGCAGCTCAATACAAGAGATAGAAGGGTAGGAGACACCAGGGAAACAAGAGAGAAGGATCCAACAGAAACCCCAAGGAGGTATGCCTTCTGCATGTATATGAAAAGGAAGAGAAAGAACATATGATGTAAGGATAGAGGATGCTTGCACCAGGCATAAGGAGCAGCAAGGTGACAGAAGGGAAGTCAGGGGATGGCAG
This sequence comes from Ichthyophis bannanicus, assembly GCA_033557465.1. Taxonomy (NCBI): domain Eukaryota; kingdom Metazoa; phylum Chordata; class Amphibia; order Gymnophiona; family Ichthyophiidae; genus Ichthyophis; species Ichthyophis bannanicus. The sequence continues at coordinate 1,474,134,299 of CM066032.1, forward strand.
TAGAAGAACAGGGCATAGAGAGTGCTTAGGGCGAGGAAGTGAGAACCCCATGGGAAGGGCTGCAGGGATAGAGGATAAATGAAAGGTGCGGAGGGGCAGTACAGGGGATGCAGTTATAGAATAGCCGAAGATGTTTGAGATGGATAAGTAAATGTACAAGGAGTCAGTGAAGCAATATCAGGAGAGGGTGCTATGAGTGTGTTGGGACTAGAGGATAATGAGCCATGAAGTGAAGAAAAAGAGGGAGGCCTTCATGAAATACAAGAGATCACAGAGAGAGGAAGACAGGCATCTGTATTTGGAAAAACTTAGAGAAGCTAGCAAAGTAGTCAAGAAGGCAAAGATTCAAAAGGAGGAGGAAATAGCCAATGAAATAAAATGGGGGGTTAAGACATTTTTCAGATATATTATTTTATTTATTTATTTACATTCTCTTATATACTGCGCTATTCTGCATCAGTGTGGTTTACATTGAACAAACTGAAATTACATTGAACAGGGCATTATAACTTGGAGATAACTATTTTACAGGGAACATGGGCTATGGAGGGTTAAGTGGCTTGCCCAAGACCACAAGGAGCACCTGTGGGACTAGAAACCCCAGTCCTTCCGGCCCAAGGTTGCTGTCCTCTAGTGAGAAGAGGAAGGGCAAAAGTGGTATTGTCAGACTCAAGGGTGCAGGGGGGAATATGTAGAAGCTGATAAGGATAAAGCGGAATTGCTTAACAAATATTTTTGTTCTGTGTTCACAGATGAAGAACCAGGAGCAGGACCTCAGAATACACCCACAAATAAGAACAAAAGCGAGGGACATCTTGAACAATTTTCAGAAGACTGTGTTCGTGAGAAACTAGCTCAACTTAAAGTAGACAAAGCGATGGGACCAGATGGGATACACCCTAGAATACTGATGGAACTTGGGGACGTTCTAGCAGCTCCACTGACTGACCTTTTCAATGCCTCGTTGACGTCAGGAGTGGTGCCAAAGGACTGGAGAGAGGCTCATGTGGTGCCTTTACACAAAAGCGGAAGTAAGGATGTGGTTGAAAACTACAGGCCAGTTAGTTTAACTTCGGTGGTGAGTACATTATTGGAAACGCTGCTGAAAGAGAAAATAGTGAGGTTTCTGGAGTCCAGCGGATTACAGGATCCGAGGCAGCATGGATTCACCAGAGGCAGGTCTTGTCAGACAAATCTGATTGATTTATTTGACTGGGTGACCAGGGAGTTGGACCAAGGGAGAGCTCTAGATGTGGTGTATTTAGATTTCAGTAAAGCCTTTGACACTGTTCCTCACAGGCGACTTATAAACAAACTGAGCACCCTAGGGATGGACCCTAAAGTTACTGCTTGGGTTAGAAATTGGTTGGGTGGGAGGCGACAAAGAGTACAAGTAAATGGAGCTCACTCTGAAGAGAAGGATGTTACCAGTGGTGTGCCCCAGGGATCTGTCCTTGGTCCGATTCTTTTTAACATCTTTGTTAGTGATATAGCGGAAGGGCTGTCGGGTAAGGTTTGCCTCTTTGCAGATGATACCAAAATCTGCAATAGAGTAGACACCCAGGAAGGTGTAGATAACATGAAGAGGGATCTAGCTAAGCTTGAAGAATGGTCTAGAACTTGGCAGCTGGGATTTAATGTTAAAAATTGTAAGGTCATGCATTTGGGCTGCAGCAATCCAAGGGAGCAATACAGTATAGGAGGTGAAGTACTTTTGTCCACTAAAGAAGAGCGGGACCTAGGCGTGTTGTGTCTGATGATCTTAAAGTAGCTAAACAGGTAGAAAAGGCGACGGCAAAAGCTAGAAGGATGCTTGGGTGCATACGGAGAGGAATGGCTAGCAGAAAAAAGGAGGTGATAATGCCTCTGTATAAGTCTTTGGTGCGACCTCATTTGGAGTATGGTGTGCAATTCTGGAGACCGCACCTTCAAAAGGATGTGAACAGGATGGAGTCGGTGTAGAGGGTGGCTACTAAAATGATTAATGGGCTTCATTATAAATCATATGAGGACAGACTTAAGGATCTTAATATGTACACCTTAGAGGAAAGGCGGGATAGAGGTGATATGATTGAGATGTTTAAATACCTCCGTGGCATAAATGTTCAGCCTCTTTCAATTGAAGGCAAGTTCTGCTACGAGGGGACATGGGATGAGGGTGAAGGGAGATAGATTCGGGAGTGATATGCGGAAATATTTCTTTACAGAAAGAGTAGTGGATCAGTGAAATAGTCTCCCAGTGGAGGTGGTAGAGATGAGGACAGTAACTGAATTCAAAAAATCATGGGACCAACACAGAGGATCTCTAAGGGTAAAAAGTGGACTGTTGTAGTCGTTGTTATGGAAGGACAGACTAGATAGGCCATGTGGTCTTTTTCTTTCATCATGTTTCTATGTTTCATGCAGCAGAGCTCTAAGGTGATGGATGATGAGAGAGATGACTCCAAGGGAGACCAGCCAGGAGTAGGGTGCAGGTGCAAGATGGATGGTACCTTTAGTGTGGACACAGGATTTAGTCCTATGTTCAGAGAGCAAGGTGCTCTGTGTGAACCAGGGACCCCTCCAAATGTGCAAACCCATTCATGAACAGCCATCTTATGTACCAATGCATCTACATCAGCAAAATCTGTTTTTAAGATGTGACATCATAGCCTGACGGCACCAGAAACACACACCAGGTATGGGGGACCATGGCTATTCAACCTGTCCCACCAATGCCATGCAGTGTATGTATGTGTCTGTTGCATGGGCTGTCCCCCTGAGTGGACATATCCCATGTATTTCAATGAAATGTCAGTTCCACCAGTAGCATCAGCAGCCAGTGCATCATACAGAATGAACAATACGTCTCCCTCTCACACCTGTCAAACACACACTGTCATACAGGTATGACCTAGGGCCTGAAGAGATCCCAGTAGACATGGGCATACCCCTCCACATGGCTGCATCCACCCTGACAATGCCCACATCTATCCCCATGGGTTGATAAGCCCATAAGGGAGCTCTGTGACTCAGCACACAAGGACAGTGTGTATCATAGAGTTGGGTTGTAGGTCTGGCTGTAGATCATGTCTGGCATATCCCTGTGGTTAAACTTTATCTCACGTTGCAGGTACACCACCATCAGATGCAATCTATAATGACCTGTGCATCTAGGGACCACACACCCATCAGCTGCACAGACAGGCACACTACCCAGGCCTGAATGGTGTTGGAGACTGATAGCACTGGCATACTGAGTGGGTGTTAACAACGTGCATTCATTGCAGAGCACAGTAAGAGCACCTGCACAATGAGTGCACATTATGAATGCTTGAGAAGATAAGGATAAGGCAGTGGCAGGCAGAAATGGCAACTGACATCACTTTTGCAAATTGCTGTGAGGTGTGTGTGGGGGTGTTTGTGTGTGAATGTCTCTTCAGAGTACTGTGGCCTTCTGCAATGCACAGTGGCCCTCATTGCATAAGCTGTCCCCAGCATTTGTCTTGACATTTCCATGATAGTGAGCAGACTATTGTGGGTATGGCCTGAAAGTCATTGCTTTGCCCAGGATGTGTATATGTTGGAGGTGGGAGTCAATGGCTGGGACATCACAGTCTACGTCTGCCATGTGCAAGGCATGGGGTTCTACATTCTGTCATCTGAGAGGGCACTCTCACTGTGACCCAGCTGTGGCCATGTCATGGCTGGGTTGCCACATAGTACTATATATAGATGGGCTGCAGTGATGTGGGTTCTCTGACTTGTCATAGGAGCACAATCAGTAGGCTGAGTGCTGGGTGTGCATGCTGTTTGGCCAGGGTTGCTCTGTATACATGCAGTGTGTTTGTGCCAGCATACTGATCACAGTTGGTTTGTGCATGGCTGAATCACCCTGTGGTGGGCCTCTGATGCAGGCCTGCTGTAGTTACATGTTAGCTCTAGAAAGTTAGGACAGCAACAGTTCCTGACATACCCACTATGGTCCATGCAGGTCTAAACAAACACCACTGTATTCTGCTTCAATGACAACAGTTACTGCAACCATACATACTAACATGAGATGTTCTAGGAGCTTCCCAGAAAAAGGCACAGATGTGACAGGCAGATCCAGCATACTACCATTATACAGAACCACAGCCACCAGAGACATACCATGCTACATCCTAGCAGAGACCACCTCTAACAAGTCTATCTCTGGGACCAGGTGTTGTGTGCCCCTCCGCACCTTCAGGGTGACCACTGGAAACATAAGAACATAAGATATGCCATACTGGGTCAGACCAAGGTCCATCAAGCCCAGCATTCTGTTTCCAACAGTGGCCAATCTAGGTCATATGTACCTAGCAGTTTCCCCAAGGGACACAGGTTCCACAATGCTTGTACTGGTTCAAGCATTGATATCCTGGGTCCCTTCTTAATAATGGTTTATGGACCTTTCCTCCAGGAACTTGTCCAAACCTTTTTTAAACCCAGCTACACTAACAGCCTTTACTACATCCTCCGGCAACAAATTCCAGAGTTTGATTACACGTTGAGTGAAAAAATATTTTCTTTTATTAGTCTTAAATAGTTTACCCTGTAGCTTCATTGCATGTTCCCTAGTCTTTCCATATTCTGATAAGGTAAACAATCGATCTACGTTTACCCGTTCCACTCCGTTCATTAATTTATAGACTTCTATCATATCTCCCCTCAGCCGTCTCTTCTCCAGGCTAAAGAGCCCCAACCTTTTTAGCCTTTCTTCATAGGAGTAGCCTTCCATCCCCTTTACCATTTTGGTGGCTCTTCTCTGAACCTTTTCTAAAATCGCTATATCCTTTTTAAGATACGGCGACCAGAATTGCACACAATATTCAAGGTGCGGTCTCATCATGGAACGATATAGAGGCATTATAATATCTTTTGTTTTATTTTCCATTCCTTTCCTTATCATACCTAGCATTCTATTTGCTCTCTTGGCCGCCGCTGCACACTGGGCCGAGGGTTTTAATAAGGTATCCACAATGACGCCTAAATCTTTTTCCTGGGTGGTGGTTCCTAATGTGGAACCTTGCATCGTGTAACCATAGTTTGGGTTGTTCTTCCCTAGGTGCATAACCTTGCACTTCTCCACATTAAATTTCATCTGCCATTTTGATGCCCAGTCTTCCAATTTATCAAGATCCTCTTGCAATTTTCCACAATCCTCCTGGGTTTTAACAACTTTAAATAGTTAACAGTCAGTAGCACAGTTTGCAGCTGTTATGTGCTTGTGTAGCAAGCATTGTCAGACTGTATCAGTAAGCTTATGTGCTGGATAACTACATCTCCCAGTTGTTGATCAGCTGCAGGATGCTGTTCTGCATGTGCAGTGGATCATGGGTAATTGGGATGCTAACCTATCCTGACACACACAGCAGACATTGCAGGCAGGGATCTTCAGTCTCTCTGATTGCAGCCATTGCTGTGCAGAAAGGGGTAAAGGTATATAGACTAATTGTTAGGGCACCATCTCCCTATGCAAAGGACATGGGCATGATTCCCACTTGTTCCCTTTGTCACTGTGTACTACTCAATTTCTTTTCATGCCCAAGACAGTCCAGGTGCTGCTGTGACTGGCTGTCACACATTTTGTGCTTTGTTAGGTGTTCAGACTACACTTTGGATATGCAGACATGTTATTCGCCATCCTATCCTTATGTGCAGATGCCTTTATTGCCTATGCAGATGCCCATTGCAAGGGGCCAGACATGTTTATTCTGAAGATGTTTGTCACCTGACTGGAGACATAGCCTAACGATGGGGACACTGGCTAAGCAAGCCATGCTACAAGGGTTCAATATTCACTGCTACTCCTTGTGTGACTGGTTTTATGATTTAACAGCAGCTTTCTATGTATGGTACTGCCTTCAGAGGATGTCCACAACCTCTTTTGACCTTGGCCTGATCATGTAACACTCCATTGCCTCAGCAGACTTCAAGTTCACACAGCCCCTGTTGTTAATCACATATTAACAAAGTTTGGGTACAGGTTACTCCACTTTGACTGCACTGATGCAGCAGTATGTGAACGTGCGTACATTGTAAATGCCATACTAGGTCACAACAAGTTTGATCAGGCCAGTATCCTGTTTCCCACACTGGCTAATCCAGGTCACAGGTACCTGAAGTTTCCCAAAGAGACACAAATGTTCCACAACACCTGAAATGGGGCAAGCAGTGGATTTCCCAGGTCCTCTTTAATGATGGTTTATGGATCTTGCCTCTAGGAATGGGTCCAGACCTTCCTTACATCCAGCTATAGTAACAGCTTTACTATATCCTCTGATACTGGCTTCCAGAGTCTGGTTACACCATAAATGTGGAATTATTGACACTTAACAGTCTTACACAGGTTACACTATAGCTTCATTGCATGTCTCCTAGTCTTTCTGCTTTTGGATGGCGTGAACAATCAATGTATGCTTACATGTTCCACTCATTCATTAATTTCTAATAGAGGGCAGTCACAAACACACATACTTCACATACTTGTGATACCTGATTGAGGTATTACATCATGACTGTGACTGTACTGCTTTGGATCCCTCACATCAAAAGCATTACATGCGTATACATCCTACCTTTTGGATGGCCACCTGCAGGACTAAACTCACTTTCTTATGTGCCCCATTTGGCCAGTTGGAGCAACACCTGGCCAGTTGTTGTAAGTACATTTTTCTGGAGGGTTGTATGGTGTTTGGGTGGCCTCCACAGGTGTGTGACAAACATGTGTGGTATCAGACCTTCCATGTGGCACTTGCACATGTGTCTCCCACGCACTACACCTGCATTCATGATGGAAACTCAGGGTCATCGGGCCGCCAGCTCATTGCAGCCTCTTATCTACCACCATCCCTCCATCGCCCCATCCATCAGCCTCTGCCAGCTATGTTTAGTCATCTATTCTCCTGCAAGCTGCTACACAGTGGCCCACACAGGTACTCTTTTCCGCATGTCACATTTTCACGCATTTCTCTCCTGTGCCTGATCTGTGCATCACCACTCCTGCTTCATCTTCTGGTTGCTGCACACACCATGTCACTTTGGGATCAGCAGAGGGAGATGTCATCCACATCCTCTGCCATTCACTGCCATTGCAGCATTGTCCATTGCCACACAGCATGCTTATTCCACTTATTTACTGCCACATAGAGTGCCCACAGATATGTCAGGCCCATCAGCTCCCACCTGTCCTTCCATCCTTACCCTTTACATTGCTTTCTATGATGGTGCTCCCTTTTTCAGAATTAAGGTGCATGCCTGGCATCTTAACGCATGATGTCCTGTTAGCGCACATTAAAGGGCCCATTGCATCCTTAATGCTGGAATGCCTCCTACCTGCCCAGAGCCTTTTTCACACAGAAAACCCCTTATCTCTGCCATTAACACTTGATAATGTCTGCTACCTTACCACCATTTAATAAACATACCCCTAGATAATTGGAATGTGTCAAGTTTAATTTAAGGCATCTTTCTAATCTAGATACATGTTGATATAGCACCTCTGAGGATTAAGTACCCACATGTTAAATGTAACCCTCCAATGTGATGTAACCACTTTGATTGTAGGATAAGGTGGTATACAAATCTGTCTAAATAAATAAATAAATAAATAAAATTACAGAACAATTTTTAGATATGTAACATGAGATATGTTGGAAAATATATGGGCCAATATTCAAATACTTAGATAGCACTTATCAAGATAAAGGTGTATGTTTACTAAATCGCGGTAAAGTTACCAACGGTAAGGGCAGCATTAAGGTTACCTGAAGCCATATAAGGCAGTGGGCAGGTAGGGGGCATTCCGGCATAAAGGGAGCAATGGGCCATTTAACTCAAGTTAACAAGGTGCCTTGGCTGTTTAACGCATGTTAAAAGGACATCACATGTTAAGGTGACAAGCATGCAACTTAGGGCCCGTTAAGGCTGACAAGGCACCCTAAGGGCTGTTGTGCCTTAACTTAAGGTGCCTTAGGTCAAGGTGTCTTAAGGGCTGTAAGGTGCCTTAACCTTAGGCACCTTAGGTTAGGGCACCTTAAAGCCCTTAGGTGTCTTGACTTAAGGCGCCTTGGGTTAAGGAGCCTTAGGTTAAGGCGCCCTAAGGGCTTTATGGTGTCTTAGGTTAAGGCACTTTAAAGCCCTTAGGACACTTTAACGTAAGGCACCTTAGGTTAAGGTACCCTAAGTTAAGGTGCCCTAAGGACGTTAAGGCGCCTTAATCTAAGGCACCTAGGGTTAAGGTGCACTAGGGGCTATAAGGTGCCCAAACGTAAGGTGCCCTAAGGGCTCTGAGGTGCTTTAAGTTGACAAGCATGAACTGTAAGGCATAAAAACAGATGTAACCCTAAAACTGGATAAAGCACCAAGGAAAGGGAATGAACAAGTAATGGAAGGAAGGAGAGGTGGGAGCTGATGGACCTGCCATTTCTGTGGGCATCCTATGTGGCAGCCGGTAAAGTAGACAAACATGTTGTAGGCAGCTGTACTAATGCACAGGGCATTGCCAATGTAAAGTGCTGCAATGACTGTGGATGGCAGAGGATGGGAATACGTGTCCTCCAGTGGAGGCAGAGATGGCAGGATATTTGCAGTGAAAGGAGGATAGAGTAGTAGGTAACATGCAGATCAGGCACAGGAGAGGCAAGCATGAAGAGCCACAATGCAGAAAATGGTTCCAGTGCAGGACATGGGGTAGGCAGTCTGCACAAGAAGACAGGACTGTACACAGCTGACAGAGACAGATAGATGGGCGGAAGGCTGATTGGCAACTGAAGTGAGGGTGTTATGGGCTGGCATCACAGATCTGCACAGATGTGACTGTTACAGGCATGAAAATGATTTGAGTAGGACAGGCATTAAAAAAAAGAGAACAAAGAGGAATTGAACCCATTACCCTGCCTAAGGAGTCATTGCAATAACCTGTAGGCTATACCTCCACAGTTCTTTGCACAGCACTGGCTGGATACAGAAAGACTACAGGTCACTGCACAAAATGTTTGCTGTATGTGCCAGGATAGGGTAGCCTCACCAATACCCATGATGCAATGCACATGCAGAACAGCAGTCTACAGCTGATCACCTGATGGAGAATGCACCTCTCCAGCACCTCAGCTTGGTAAGAAGAACTGATAGTGTGTGATATTGGCACAGAGCAGCTACAGACCATGTTGCTATGCAGGGTCACTCTGAGGGTGGGGATGGACGCCCAGCATCAGGTCCGCAGTACCTGTGGTGCTAGAGATGGGTTTGGCTGTGGATCCTCATCACTACCAGTCTGTGGCAAGTGTTCACTGCAGTGGAACCTAAAGTCACCCTGTATCCATTTGTATGCCCCAGTCACATCTAGCCTTGGTGGCCTGGGCCCCACCCAGAATAGTGCATACCCAGTGATACAATGTGGCTGCCATGACCACCTATCAGAACAGAAGGGTGTCTAGACTTGCATGAGATTTATGTAGCAGTGCTTATATACTGCCCTCTCTGGGTCAAAGTGGTATACAGTATATGCCTCTTGCACCCAAAGGGCATGCAATCAATGTTTTGTAATTTATGCTGTAGAGGGAGATGTGGCAGATCCATGAAGAGTGGTTGTGGGACCAGCAACCCCAGTCCCACTGGCCAAAGGCTGTCCTCCACAGGGATTGGACCAGTAGGCCAGATCTGTACCTGTTACTAGAGCACTAGCAGACCACCACTAATGTTGGGAGTGGGCCTGGAAAAACTCAGCTGCCATGCACCAAGGTCTGATATTCACCAGCAGAAGGCACAGTCAGACTGCACCTCACCAGGTATTCCAGCCATACACATGCTAACTGCAGACAGTCTGCTAGCCAGGCCATGTTGCATGTTCATAGAAAAACTATGTGCACCCAGAGTTAGGATATACAGAACAACAGTTGCCTCAGTGATTGGACCCCAAAACACAGAGCACACAGATATCACTAGAGACAAGTACTATATAGCACTATGTGGGAACATAGCTGTGCCATGGTCACTGCATGGTCAGAGTGAGAGTGTCCTCCCAGCATGACATGCTGTGGCCACCCTGTACATCAGGTAGTTGTCGGGCCATTGCCATAGCCCTGATGCAGATGCATCAGGCCCAATCCGCCCATACCCACAATACCCTGCTCCTCAGTATGCATATTTGCAGGCTAACGCTGGAAACAGTGTACACATTGTGCGGCCCAGTGGGGAGTAGAAAGCCACAAAACAATGGATAGACGTACACACACCCATTCCTATTGCAGCACTGTACAAAGATAGGGATGGTTGGCAACTTTGCCTACCACAATGATCCCAATCACAGTGCAGGCATTGCTAAGATGTGTAGGAGCTAGCAGTAGTGCTCTGGTAATAACTGCTGCTCCATGTGCTGGAGCCAACAGCCTGACTCTGTGAAGCTTTGGATAGTGGAGCCTGTGTGTGTGGCTGAGAGACAGAGAGCTACATAGACGAGACCTACAGGGATATAGTCCTGAAGTCCCACCTCCAGTCTGGCAGCATTCCTGTTGCCATAGAGGAGAGAGGTCATGTGACAGGACAGCATCACCCTGGTGTGGCAGAAAGTGATCCTGTAACTAGGACCTGTCCTCCAGGTGATGTAAAACCCTCTTGCACTGAGGAAGTTTCTCCAGGGCCATGTGCCCATGAGGGAAGGGTTAGGACAGCCGTTATAGTTGGTGATTCGATCATTAGGCATGTAGATAGCTGGGTGGCTGGTGGACGTGAGGATCGCCTGGTAACATGCCTGCCTGGTGTGAAGGTAGCGGACCTCATGCGCCACCTAGATAAGGTCTTAGATAGTGCTGGGGAGGAGTCTGCTGTTTTGGTACATGTTGGTACCAATGACATAGGAAAATGTGGTAGGGAGGTTCTGGAGGCTAAATTTGGGCATTTAGGTAGGAAGTTGAAATCCAGAACTTCTAGGGTAGCGTTCTCTGAAATGCTTCCCATTCCACGTGCAGGACCCAAAAGGCAGGCAGAGCGCCGGAGTCTCAATGCGTGGATGAGACAATGGTGCAGAGATGAGGATTTTGGATTTGTTAGGAACAGGGGAACATTCTGGGGCAAGGAGGGGCTCTTCCAAAGGGATGGGCTTCACCTTAACTGGGATGGAACCAGGCTGCTGGCATTAACCTTTAAAAAGGAGATAGAGCAGCTTTTAAACTAGATAATAGGGGAAAGCCAACAGTCGCCCAAGAGCGCATGGTTCGGAAGAATGTATCCTTGAAGGATACTACCAAAAGCAGAGAGGTTCCAAAAAAGAGTAAAGTAGCCCAAATGCCCTCGAGTATGGAGCAGACAGAGCTTAAAGATTCCAAATTACCCATGGCTACCAATAGCCAGATTAATATGAATAAAATACAGTCTCTAAAATGCTTGTATGCAAATGCTTGAAGTCTAAAAAATAAGATGGGAGAGTTAGAATATATAGCACTAAATGAGAGGTTAGATATGATTGGAATATCAGAGACATGGTGGAAGGAGGACAACCAGTGGGACACTGTGATACCTGGGTACAAACTATATTGTAATGATAGAGCTGATCAAATTGGTGGAGGGGTTGCGCTCTATGTTAGAGAGGGCATTGAGTCAGAAAGGATTAAAGTTTTGCAGGAAACAAAATTTGCTGTAGAATCTCTAAGGACTGAAATTCCATGTAAAAAGGGGAAGGCGATGTCAGTGGGGGTGTACTATAGAACACCTGGCCAGAATGAACAAATGGATGATGAAATGCTCAAAGAAATCAAGGAAGCTAACAAAAGTTACAGCACAGTAATAATAATGGGTGATTTCAACTACCACGGTATCGACTGGGTCAGTGTCACGGCAGGACATGGTAGGGAGATAAAGTTCCTAGATGAAATAAATGACTGCTTCTTGGAGCAGCTGGTTCATGAACCGACCAGAGGGGAAGCCATATTGGACCTAGTCCTTAGTGGAACACCAGATCTAGTGCAAGAGATAAGAGTGTTGGGGCCACTTGGCAATAGTGATCATAGCATGGTCGTGTTTGATTTAATTAGTGGAGGAGGGATAGTAAGGAAATTAGTGGAGGAGGGATAGTAAGGAAATCCACCTTTTAACTTTCGAAAGGGAGACCATGATAAAATGAGGAAAATAGTTAAGAAAAGACTAAAAGGAGCAGTTGCAAAGGTTAAAGACTTACATCAAACTTTGGTGTTGTTGAAAAATACTATCTTGGAAGTCCAGACCAGCTGTATTCCATGCTTTAAGAAAAGTGGAAGAAAGTCCAAAAAACTGCCAGCATGGTTTAAAGGTGAGGTCAGAGAGGCGACAAGGTGATAGCGGAGAGACTCAATGAATTCTTTGTTTCGGTCTTTACTGAGGAAGATGTAGGGATGCTACCCATGACTGAAGTGGTATTTAAAGGTGCGGAAGAATTGAAGGAAATATCGATACATCGGGAAGATGTATTACAACTAGATAAACTGAAGAGTAGCAAATCACCTGGGCCGGATGGTATACATCCAAGGGTATTGAAAGAACTGACATATGAGATTGCAGAACTGCTATTAGTAATCTGTGAATTTCATTAAAATCATCTGTAATACCTGAAGATTGGAGGATCGCCAATGTAACGCCAATTTTTAAAAAGTGTTCCAGGGGTAATCCGGGAAACTATAGACCGGTGAGCCTGACGTCAGTACTGGAAAAAATGGTTGAAACCATCATAAAGAACAAAATTACTCAGCATGTAGATAGTCATGGCCTAATGGGAGACAGCCAACATGACTTAAGACAAGGAAGATCTTGTCTTACTAATCTGTTATGTTTTTTTGAAAGCGTGAATAAACAGGTGGACAAAGGTGAGTCGGTTGATATAGTGTATCTGGACTTTCAGAAAGTCTTTGACAAGGTCCCTCATCAGAGACTTTTGGCAAAACTAAAGAGTCATGGGATAGGAGGCAGTGTACTATTGTGGACCAGGAACTGGTTAAAAGATAGAAAGCAGAGGGTAGGGCTAAATGGCCAATTTTCCCAATGGAGAAAGGTGAATAGTGGTATACCCCAGGGATCTGTGCTGGGTCCGCTGCTTTTTGACATATTCATAAATGACCTGGAAAGAGGAATAACGAGTGAGGTTATCAAATTTGCAGATGACACAAAACTATTTAAAGTTGTTAAAACCCAAGAGGATTGTGGAAAATTGCAAGAGGATCTTGATAAATTGGAAGACTGGGCATCCAAATGGCAGATCAAATTTAATGTGGACAAGTGCAAAGTTATGCACCTAGGGAAGAACAACCCAAAATATGGTTAAACGATGCAAGGTTCCACATTAGGAACCACCACCCAGGAAAAAGATTTAGGCGTAATTGTGGATAACATGTTAAAACCATCGGCCCAGTGTGCAGCGGCGGCCAAGAGAGCAAATAGAATGCTAGGTATCATAAGGAAAGGAATGGAAAATAAAACAAAAGATATTATAATGCCTCTATATCGTTCCATGGTGAGACCGCACCTTGAATATTGTGTGCAATTCTGGTCGCCGTATCTTAAAAAGGATATAGTGTTATTAGAAAAGGTTCAGAGAAGAGCCACCAAAATGGTAAAGAGGATGGAAGGATACTCCTATGAAGAAAGGCTAAAAAGGTTAGGGCTCTTTAACCTGGAAAAGAGACAGCTGAGGGGAGATATGATAGAAGTCTATAAATTAATGAACGGAGTGGAACGAGTAAACATAGATCGATTGTTTACGTCATCAGAATATAGAAAGACTAGGGGACATGCAATGAAGCTACAGGGTAAACTATTTAAGACTAATAAAAGAAAATATTTTTTCACTCAAGTGTAATCAAAGTCTGGAATTTGTTACCAGAGGATGTAGTAAAGGCTGTTAGTGTAGCTGAGTTTAAAAAAGGTTTGGACAAGTTCCTGGAAGAAAGGTCCATAAACCATTATTAAGAAGGGACCCAGGATATCAATGCTTGACACAGTACAAGCATTTTGGAACCTGTGTCTTTTGGGGAACTGCTAGGTACGTATGACCTAGATTGGCCACTGTTGGAAACAGGATACTGGGCTTGATGGACCTTGGTCTGACCCTGTATGGCATATCTTATGTTCTGTTTGCACCCCTGTTAATCAATGCTTTGGGGGATTGCATATGTATCCACAATGTAGGGACATGCTCTGCAAGATCCACAGCTGGGACCTGAACCCGTGACCCTCTGTTCCAAGACACATTGGCTGTGTGTAGTCCCTGGGGCTACCTTTGCTTTCCATCAGACAGACCTTGTCTGTTGCAATGCATACCACGCACTGGAACAGGACATGGCCTTGGTCCACTGCAGGTGTGTGCCACTGCCCCCTCTTCCACCAACACCCTCCTGCCATACTGACATGCACATATGCTGTCGGTGCTGGTAGTGCACAGCCCAGGCTGTAGTAAAGGGTGTTTGTTTAACTGGGTTTACGAACAGTTTGGGACTTATCCTGAGGAAGGTCCATGGACCCTTGTTAGTGTGGTCCCCAGATGTGCACTACTTGCTATATTGCAGGCATAGTGGTTCCTGCGTGATGTTTGTAGTACCTGCTGGGTATGTGTCCCCTGGATGGGACACTGTGGAACACAGATTACTGGGCATGTTTGACCTTGGTCAGACTTTGTCTTGCTGATTTCCAGTTTCTGTGTTCCTGTGTTCACCTGGGTGATAGCCTACTCCGCCCTGTGCACCAGCTGCCCCCACTCCATGTCTCACCTGCAGCCCCCTTTGCCCCATTTGCACCATTACCATAGTGCCCTTTCATACTTGGGCACTATGCTGTTGCTGCAAATAAAGCACTACTATCACTTTATTTGGGCTTTCTGCCTGTGCTGTACATTGCTGACACTAAAAATGGTCTCTCTCTCCTGCAAAAGTGCATTTACGGACAGGTTTTCACTGCTGGTAAAGTCCTAGTGTTACTGTTCCAGCATTAGTGTAGCAGGGGCTTCTCCCCGCCCCCTTCCCGCCCATTGACCTCCTACTCTCCTCCTTCTCTCCACCGTCTGAGACATTTACCGCTGCCGGTAACACTACCACGCGTTAACATTACATTAGGTAATGTTAACATGCATTAACGTTACTGATGCTACATTACCGTGGTTTAGTAAACATGCCCCAAAATGTGTCCTTATGTGGATGAGAACACCGGGCCCAATATTCAAAAGGCAGTTAAACGATTTACAGCCCCTGTAAGCCATGTAACTGCCTTAGAAGGGAATATTCAATGGCACCTGCACGGGTAGTGCCATTGAATATTCCCAGCTATATCCCCTATGCACCCTGATGCTATCCTGTTAGCATCGGGGTGTGTTGGGGGTCGTCTGGGGTGGAGTGGAGGCAGAGAATGACACTAACCATGCAGCAGCGATATTGGAAGCTGCATGGTTAGCAATCGGAAAACCCTCGCCTACCTTTAAGGTAACGAAGCATCCAATATTGCTGCTGCACAGTTAGCTTTGGCAGCTTCTGGCATCGGCAGTGATCACTGGATATTCAATGCCATTACTGTGGCATTGACTATGCAGTTTAGGGGTCGGCGGGGATGGCTTTGTGCCCATCGGTGCATAGCCCTTCCAAACTACGGACAACTAAATATCAGGCTCACCATATATAGCTAGGAGCAACCAAAAGCATTTCTATGAATATTACCACTAACCACTGGTTGTTCTACAAATAACCACAGGGGAAATTCGGAATGTTCTGGGAGCGTGCCTAGATGTTCTGTGTATAATGGAGTGGAGGAGTAGCTTAGGAGCCAAGATACCAGGGTTCAATTTCCACTAGCATTCCTTGTGGCTTTGGGCAATTCACTTAACCCTCCATTGCCTCAGAATGTCCCTGTTTAAGGTACATTACCAAGTTTAAGTTACAATATAAACTGCTTTGACTGAAATGATAAAGTGGTATAAAAAAACCTGTCAAATAAATGATGCCAGTTTTTAGTGCTGCAGCAATGTGCAACTGATAATGTTTACCCAGTTAATACCAGGATTGCTATTTTGGCATTTTTCCCAGCTGCACTTTGAATGTTCAGGTACAGTTTTAGCAGCCTCAGTTTGAACTCACCTACTTTGATTTTTATTTCAGCACAGCACTTATTTTTCCTATACAACACAGCATATGAGAAGGAGGCAGCAGAGGAGACTGGTCCAGCCTCAGGTGGAGCTCCAGCCACAGCCATAGATGTAGTCCGGAGAAGGAGGTACAGCTTGGAAAGGGTATATTGGTCAAGGATCAGATTTTTGGAGCTGACAGAGGAGGAGGTATTTAATAGATAAAGCTTTAACAAGGTAACCATCAATGAGGTCTGTTACCTTTCAAAAGTGACCTAGAAGTCTCAACATTGAAGAGTCACACTTTGACAGTTCACATTAAATTCACAACAGCCTTGGCCATCTTTGCAACTAGTAGTTTTGATAGCATCATTGGGGTAAACCAGGCATCACAAAATGAGTTATCTGTCATTTATTTATTTGAAAAGTTGAATAACATAAGATTATTCAAAAAGGTCTACAATAAAAATAGACAGCCTACAGAGTGGAAGACGAGGCTGAAATGTGTAAACATATCTATCCAGTACTAAAAAAAGAGACCAATCCTACCATAACCACTGACAGCTCTCTATTTCATATATTTATCTCCTTGTTAATATAACCAATATTAACCACCTATAGGAAACAGAAAGGTCTTCAACCTCTTTCTAAAATGCAATAAATTTGCTTCCTTTCTCAAATGGCAGGATGTTCCATTGTGCCAGGCCAGCCACACTGAAGGTTTTAGATGCCATGTTGTTGTTTCACTGAGAAGTACTACTTCTGATATTTCCAACAAATTCCACTGAGAGGAGCGAAACACTTTCCCTGGATTATACCTGCACAATTTATTCTGTAAATATAGCATCCTACCCAATTTTATGGCTGTAAAAAAATCATTACTAAAAGCTTGAACTGACATCTTTTTTGTAATAGGAAGCCAATGTAATTTTTCCAACAATGGGCATGCACTTTCATTTCTTTTATCCTCTAGCAAAAATCTCACTAATGTATTTTGCATCACCTCTAACTTCTTAACCATTTACGTTTTAGCCCTATATATAACATATCACAATAATTCAGTATACAGAGATTGTACAATGACTCATAATTCCATGTCCTCCAAATAGAGTTTTAGTTGATAGATTAATCTTAGCTTAAAATACACTGAATAAGTTACTGCAGTGACCTGTTTTGGTTCAGTACCCTCACTTTCTATAATCACCCAACGAGTGTAGTTCTATCACCCAAGATATAGGGATATCATCAATCATTGGCAGTCCACCTAACATGATCCTAATTAAACCCTCTTAACCCAGAGAAACATTCTTAGGAGTATGTTTACTAAAGGGTGTTAAGATAGCTGCTATCTTAACACCCTTTAGTAAACATACCCCTAAGAATGTTATGGAGTGGAGGAGTGGCCTAGTGGTTGGGGCAAGTTATGGAGTGGAGGAGTGGCCTAGTGGTTGGGGCAAGGTACCTCAGGCCAGAAAGTTGGTGGTTCAAATCCCACTAGAGGACAGTAACCTTGGGCTGGAAGGACTGGGGTTTCTAGTCCCACAGGTGCTCCTTGTGGTCTTGGGCAAGCCACTTAACCCTCCATAGCCCATGTTCCCTGTAAAATAGTTATCTCCAAGTTATAATGCCCTGTTCAATGTAATTTCAGTTTGTTCAATGTAAACCACCTTGATATCATGAAAAGTGGCATTTAAGAAATGTTAAATAGAAATATTAATGGCAGCAATAAGGGATTTTACATGCAAAAAAGGCTATGGGTGGGTAGGAGGCATTCCAACAGTAAGGGGCCAGTTAACATGTGTTAACAGGACATCAGGTGTTAAGATGTCAAGCATGCACCCTAACATCTGAAAATGGCTGTCACCCTAATGCTGGATAAGGGATCACCAAGGAAAATCAATGTAAAGGTGATAGATGGAAGGATGGGTGGGAGCTGATGGACCTGCCAGATCCATGGGCACCCAACATGGCAGACAGTAATTTGGATGAGCAGGTGGGAGGCAGCTGTACCACTTCACTGGAGGGTGCCAATGTAAAATGGCACAATGCCAGTTTGTGGCATAGAATGGGGAAGATGTATCCCCCAGTGGAGTCAGAAGTGGCAGGATGTGTGCAGCAAAAGGAAGATGGAGCAGGAGAGGTGATGTACAGATCAGGCATAGGAGAGGTGTGTGTGAAGAGCTGAAATGCAGGAAAGAGTACCTGTGTAGGCCATGGTGTAGCAGCTTGCATGAGAAAACATGGCTGCACACAGCCAACAGAGGCAGATGGATGGACTGAAGGAAGGATGGTGGCAGAGGAGAGGGTGGTATTTATTTATTTAACCTGATTTTTATACCATCTTATCCTGAAATGAAAGTGGTTTACATTGCACTTCAAACTCAAACAAGATACAGTGAACTAAGCTCAAGGTTGGCATGCAGGGTACTTAGTAGGGTAATAATCTATTTACTAATTGCTTAATTTATTAGTTGCCAGACTACATGATGTTTCCATAGTGTTCCATGAACAGAAGGGTCTTGAGTTTTCTCCTGAAGTCCTTGATATCTTCAGAGGCTCGCATTTGATGGTATGGGCTGGCAGCACCGATATGCCGTAGATGCCATCCCCAATGCATTTGTACACAAATTTAGTATCAGGCCTTCCACATGGCACACATCCACCATACAACACCCCAGACAAATGTGCAGATAACAACTGGACAGGTGTCATCCAAACTGGGCAAATGGGGCACATACGGGCATGAGTTGATACATGCAGGTGGCTATCCGAGGTGTAGGATGTGTTCGAATATATTGCAGAAATGTAATAGAGCCAAAGCTGTACAGTCATAGTCATGATGTCATACATGACTCATGTCTCACATGTAGGTTACAGCTGTATGCATGTAACTGACTGTTAGTATACTGCTGTATCAGTGCAGTCACATCGGGGTACATCTTACCGACGAATTGGTAATGTCTAATGATAAAAAGGCACTGTACGGACCTGCAGTCAGCTGAGCCATTGATGGTTTAAATGACCTGCTCAAGGTCACAAGGAGGTGTTGTCAATCAATGAAGGTTGTGGCAGACATAAAATGTGACAGTAACACATTCCGAAATGTCACATAAGGAGCACTAGAGGGCCTCAAACCCTGGTATCTTGGTTCCCAAGCTCATTTCCATAACCATTACATCACACCTCCAAGCAGATGAATCACATCTGCAGGGTGAACATGTCTGGCTCCTTGCAATGGGCTGCAGCAGAGCCAATAAAACCATGCTCTCAGAAGGGCATAATTGGGAATAGCATGTTTGCTGACCCAAAGTGTGGCCAGAACACATGACAATGTAAAAGGATGTGTGTCTGCAAGTCACAGCAGAGCCTGGACTGTTTCAGGCAGGGAAATGACCTGTGTAGCATACAGGCCCAAAATCAGCAAGTGGGAATTGAACCCTTGCCCCTTGCTTATGGAGACACATAAGTTGGCTATACATCAATACCTCACTGTACAGCAATGTCAGGATTTAAAGAGACTGCAGGTCACTGCCTAAAAAGTCTGCAGTGTGTGCTGGTATATGTTAGGCTTTCCAGTACCCATGAGGTACTGCATACATGGAACAGCACATCAGCTCTAAGATGCACTGACAGTATGTGCTACTAGCACATAACAGCTACAAACTGGGCTACTAAACAATTTCAATGGTCACCCTGAGGGTGAGGATGGGCGCCTAGCACCTGGTCCCCAGAGCTTGCACTGTTAGAGATGGTCTCTGTCAGTTGTGCCACAGATCCACTTCATTGGTGGTATTCAGCAGGTGTTGTGCTAGTCGCTTTGTTTTTTGCACAATTGCAGTATGCTTCAGATACCTGTTGTATCTGTGCCCTGTTGGACAGGAGCTCTCCTAGAGCAGTGTATATCAGTGTCCAATGTTACAACAACCAATGCAGTGAGTGGTTTCTAGACTTGCATGGGACTTCTGCTACTGGCCTGTTAGTCCTGCATGAGCCCAGCGAGCAGGCCAGGAATAGTTGTTGTCCCAACCACCTGGGTCTATCAATCCAGCACAGTCAGACTGCACCTGCTGCCTATCACGGGGCTGTTTCAGACATGCACATACGAACTGTAGCCAGTCAGCACAAAATGCATGTGCACAGAGCAACCATGTACCCCTAGGCTTGGGACAAACAGCATGTTCACCCAATATTTGGCACAGTGATTGGGTACCCACATCACTAGAGCTAAGCACTGCACAGCACTATATGGCTACATAGCTATGCAATGGTCACAGTTTGGTCAGAGTGACAGTGCCATCACAGTCCTATCCTAACCCCCATCAGCCCTTTCCAGTCCTATCCTAGCCCCCCCATCAGCCCTTTTCCAGTCCTAGATCCTCCATCAGCTATTTCCAGTCCTATCCTAGCCTCCCATTAGTTCATTTCCACTCCTAGCCCCCCATCAGCCCTTTCCAGTTCTATCCAAGCCCCCCATCAGCCCATTTCCAGTGGTTGCTGCCCCATCAGCCCATTTCCAGATTTCCAGTGGTTGCTGCCCCATCAGCCCATTTCCAATACTAGCTCCCCCATCAGTTATTTCCAGTCCTTTCCTAGCACCCATCAGCCCATTTCCAGTCCTATCTCCCCCATCTGTCATTTCCAGTCCTATGCTAGAAACCCTCACTTGATCCCACCTGTCCTTCTAATTATCGACCCATCTCCCTCCTTCCCTTCATTTCTAAACTACTTGAACATGCGGTTCACCGCCACTGCCTTGACTTCCTCTCCTCTCATGCCCTCCTGGATCCTTTACAGTCTGGCTTTATCCTTTACACTCTACTGAAACGACTCTTGCCAGACTCCAGGGACTTTTCCTGGCAAAATCCAAGGCCTTTACTCTGTCCTCATCCTTCTTGACCTCTCTGCTACTTTTGACACTGTTGACCAGAACCTTCTCCTCGATACCCTGCCCTTGCTTGGTTTTAAGGGCTCTGTACTATCCTGGTTCTCCTCCTATCCCTCCCATCACTCTTTCAGTGTGTGTTCTGGTGGCTGCTCCTCCTCTGCTACCCCGCTCTCAGTTGGTGTACCACAAGGATCTGTCTTGGATCCACTCCTTTTCTCTCTATATACCCAGTCCCTTGGTGTGCTTATCTGTTCCCATGACTTTTAGTACTATCTGTATGCTGATGACTCCCAGATCTACCTCTCTACGCATGAAATCTCTCCGGCAATCCAGACTCGGATCTCTGCCTGCCTTTCTGACATTGCTGCCTGGATGTCTCACCACCGCTTGAAATTGAACATGGCCAAGACTGTACTTCTTATCTTTTCCCTTAAAACCTCCCCTCCTCTTCCTCCTTTCTCAGTCTCTGTAGATAACTCTGTACTCCTTCCTGTTTCCTCGGCCCGCATTCTTGGGGTTGTCTTTGACTCCTCTCTCTCTTTCTCCACACACATCCATCTGATAGCTAAGACCTGCCATTTCTTTCTCTATAACATCAGCAAAATCCACCCTTTCCTTTCTGAACACACTACTAAGACGCTTATCCACTCCTTAATCACCTCCCGTCTTGACTACTGTAACCTACTCCTTGCTGGTCTCCCTTTGAATCATCTCTCTCCCCTTCAATCTGTTCAACACTCTGCTGCGCAACTAATCTTCCGCCAGCCATATCATGCCCATATTACTCCTCTTCTAAAGTCACTTCATTGGCTCCCTATCTGTTTCCACATCCAGTTCAAACTTCTCCTGCTGACCTATAAATGCATTCACTCTGCGGCTCCTCACTACCTTTCTTCTCTTATCTCTCCTTACAACCCCCCTCGGGAACTCCACTCTTCTAGCAAACTGCTTCTATCTGTGCCCTTCTCTTCTATTGCTAACTCCAGACTTTGATCCTTTCACCTTGCTGCACCTTACGCCTGGAACAAAATACCTGTGTCTGTATGGTAGGCACCTTCTTTAACCCTCTTGAAATCCACACTGAAAACTCACCTCTTCACTGCTGCTTTTGGATCTTGACTTACCTGATCTCCTTTTTCTTTTTCTTGTCCCCTTGTTTTATCCCTGTATACACCTTCTGTGTTGTCTGTCTTGACTAGATTGTAAGCTCTGATGAGCAGGAACTGTCTCTTACATGTCTGTGCAGCGTTGTGTACGACTTGTAGCACTATAAAAATGTTCAGTAGTAGTAGTAGTGCTAGACCCCCCATCAGCCCATTTACAATCCTAGCCCACCATCAGTCCATTTCCAGTCCTAGCTCCCCTATCAGCTCATTTCCAGTCCTTGCCCCACATCAGCTATTTCCATTCCTATCCTAGCCCCCCTCCATCAGATCATTTCTTGTCCATGTCCCCCATCAGCCCATTTCCAATCCTAGCCCCCCATCATCCCATTTCCAGTCCTATTCTAACCCCCAACAGCCTATTCCAGTCCAAGCCCCCCCCCCCCACATCAGCCCACTTACAATCCTAGCCCCCCATCAGCCCATTTCCAGTCCTTGCTCCCCTATCAGCTCATTTCCAGTCCTGGCCCCATATCAGCTATTTCCAATCGTATCTTAGCCCCCCCCCCCCCCCTTCATCTCATTTCCAAGCCTAGCCCCCATCAGCCCATTTCCAATCCTAGCTCCCGCATCAGCTCATTTCCAGCCTTAGCACCCCATCATCTATTTCTAGTCCTATCCTAGCTCCTCCATCAGCTCATTTCCTATTCTAGCCCCCATAAGCCCATTTCCAGTTCTAGCCTCACATCAGCCATTGATGAAGTATAATTTGAATTTGATTTTTTTAGTTCCCTGATGAAGCCAGAATGACAAACCAATGGTCCATGGTCGGGATTTAGAAGTACAGCTCCTTGAATTTCTAATGAAGTCCCGAAATGGGATTTAGAGGTGCAGCCCTTTAGATTTCCCATCAGATTGAAAGTGTATCTTCTTTGAAGAACGAAGGGATTTGAATGTGTACATTTTGAGTTTTTAACAAGGATTTGAAGTTTAGTCCCTGGGAGATTCAGAGGTGCTGCTCTTCAGCTTTACCTGCAAGAAGCACAGCTGTTTAGGTGATGAAGAATGAACCCCACGGAATGTCTTGGGTGATACATTGTATGGCATATGGCGTATGAAGAAAATGGCAATTGGGAGAAATTTTAAGTTACAATGTGATAATATAGTATAAAAGTTGATTTTGACTATATTATTCTGAGTAGAAGGATATAGAAGTTGTTTTCAAGTACACTTGGACAATGCAATGCACATGAACTGGAGTAGGATGAATGTTTATTTTGTTATACAGGGTTTGTGTCGGTAAAGGGTTTTGCCAATGGGTATGCTATAATTTTGGAGAAGATTGGATCATCATTGAAAGCGGGTGTGTGGGTTCTATCTTTCATTGTTATAGCCATCATGAGTGTCATAGGGTAAATGTGGAGCTCAGTATATTGAATGTGTTTTTTGATACTTGTATTTTGCAATATGGGTTATATTTTGTATTGATACAATTGTGTGTGTGCATGGATGTATGAGTAGTTTGTAATGCATTTTTTATTTTTATTTGTTTGTATATTAATTGTGATAATAATGAATATAATTAATTGTGTTTTTTGATACAAGAAAAATGTAATATTTAATTGAGATGTATAAAATTATTATTTACAGTGCAAAGTTGTTGGTATAGGTAGTGTAATATTTTCTTTACACCTTATAGTAGTGCAATATTTAATTAACATCTTATAAACAATTGTCCAGAGTAAAGTTATAATAATTATATGAAATAGAGTGGCCAATCCTGGTCACAAGTACCTAGCAGTTTCCCCAAAAGACACAGGTCCCACAATGCTTGTATTGGGCAAGCAGTTGATTTCCCAGGTCCTCTTTATAATGGTTTATGGACCTTTCTTCCAGAATCTTGTCCAAACCTTTTTTTAAACCCAGCTATACTAACAGCTTTAACTACATCCTTCAGTAATGAATTCCAGTTTGATTACACGTTGAGTGAAATAATATTTTCTCTTATTATTCTTAAATAGATTACACTGTAGCTTCATGGCATGTCCCCTAGTCTTTCTATATTTTGATGGTGTAAACAATCGATCTACGTCTATCCATTCCACTTCATTCATTAATTTATAGACTTCTATCATACTTCCCCTCAGCCGTCTCTTTTCCAGGTTAAAGAGCTCTAACCTTTTTAGCCTCTCTTCATAGGTGTATCCTTCCATCCCCTTTACCATATTGGTGGCTCTTCTCTGTACCTTTTCTAATAACGCTTTTTAAGATACAGCGACCAGAATTGCACACAATATTCAAGGTGCGGTTGTACCATGGGACGATACAGAGGCATTATAATATCCTTTGTTTTATTCTCTATTCCTTTCCTTATGATTCCTAGCATTCTATTTGCTTTCTTGGCTGCCACTGCACACAGTGTGGAGGATTTCAACATGTTATCCACCGCGTAAGTGAAAGTCCGCGGAAGTGTTGGCGGGCAGGCTATGCGCCGCCACAGCACATAGCCTGCCTAATTGAAAACACTGGTCAACATTGAAATCGTTACTGACTTTAAAAGGCCCTAATCTGTAGTATCTTGCTGAGCTGAACACAAATATAACATTAGAAACTTTTTATTGGCTCTCGTTTTGAAGATATTGCATGTAGTTCATTTTTGATGTTTCACCGTGTAAATTTATCTAGTAGGACATCAACAACATCTCAAATAAGTCTTGAATGATGTAATATTGCATCACATTGCATAATACCAGCATGCACACATCATCCAGAGTTGATTGCATCATTTTCTGATACAATGCAATACTACTGCCAGACGGCTGCTGAAGCCATCTGACGTCAGCCGTGTACTATATACGCAGTCGGAAAGGTTGAGCATTTAAAATATTTCAGACTGTGTGCGAGACAGTTTAAGCTACTGTTACATGTAACTTTTATTAATCATATAATTTTAGCCATTTAGGTACAATACAGAACAGTAATGCCGCGGACGTGCATTAATACCGTTGACAATTTTTGCTACATTTGTGGGGAAGTGACATTTGCAAACCAGAAGAAAAGTATCACTTCTCAACTGAAGAAGGCATATCATCTTTACTTTGTATGCAAGATTGGTGACCAAGACAAGCCTCGGGCCCCGCATATATGCTGCACTACATGTACAACACAGCTTTCACAGTAGTTGAATTGCAAAAGACCATCAATGCCGTTTGCAGTCCCCATAGTGTGGAGAGAGCCAAGCAACCACATAAATGACTGTTACTTCTGCTTGGTTCCTCCTCTTTCCAGCGGAATAACGAAGCAAAAGAAGTCAAACATAGTCTACCCAAACATTCCGTTTGCATTGAGACCAGTTCCACATGGTGAGGGACTTCCTATTCCAGAACCTCCATCAGAATATTCTCTTGATTCATCTGATGAGGACAAGAGTGAGCCGACCTGTTCTTCTCCTGATCCGTCAGCATGCAGTGATCCAGATTTTCACTGGGATGCATTATCAACTCCACACAGAATAACACAGGAAGAACTAAATGACCTGGTTCATGATTTGGACTTATCCAAGAACAAGGCAGAATTGCTAGGATCAAGACTCCAACAATGGAATCTTCTAGAAGAAGATGTCAACATTATTTCATATCGAAAGCGCCACCAGCAGTTGGAGCATTTCTTCGGAAAGGAAAGTAATCTGGTATTCTGTTCCGATATTGAAAGCCTCATGAATACCTTAAAAATCACTCATGACCCACAAGACTGGAGACTATTTATAGACTCTTCTAAACTGAGTCTGAAGGCTGTGCTTTTGAACAATGGAAACCGTCTTCCATCTATTCCAGTAGCGCATGCCATCCACATGAAAGAGACATACGATAACTTAAAGCATCTACTGACTTCTATTAACTATAACAAGTACAGCTGGCACCTCTGTGGTGACTTGAAGGTAGTTGCCCTTTTAATGGGATATATGTTTCTTATGTGAGTGGGATAGCTGAGCAAGGGATTGGCACTACTTGCAGAAGGAATGGAATCACAGACAAAATGTAACTGTTGGAGAGAAGAATATCTAGCACCCAGCTCTGGTTGAGGCTCACAAAATCCTGCTACCACCCCTTCACATCAAACTAGGTTTGATGAAAAACTTTGTGAAACCATGGACCGCACTTCGCCAGCTTTCCAATACCTGCATGAAAAATTCCCTCGACTCAGTGAAGAAAAGATTAAAGAGGGAGTTTTTGTGGGTCATCATTCAAAGATGACCGTTTCAACAACTTCCTGCAGGGTGATGCGAAACAAGCATGGAATGCTTTTCTCCTAGTGTCAACAAACTTTCTCGGGAATGTTAGGGCAGAAAACTACAAGGAACTAGTAGAATACATGCTGATGCAGTATCAGAAACTTGGCTGCAATATGTCTCTAAAGATCCATTTCCTTGATTCCCATCTTGATTTCTTTCCTGACAACTGTGGTATGGTTAGTGTGAACAGGGCGAACGTTTTCACCAGGATATCGCAACGATGGAGCAAAGATACCAGGGAACATGGTCCACTACAATGCTGGCTGACTACTGCTGGACACTCCCCAGAGAAACTCCCGAACAGCTGTACAAGAGACAGGCGAAAAAAATCTAAGAAGTAGTCTATGACTTGTTTATTTACAGGTATTAACCGAAGGCCTATTACATTTACTATTGACATGCATTTTGTGATGTAAACATTAATTCTTGTAGATTAGAAAAAAACTAGAGCCAACTTTACAATTTCACTGTCATATTTGTGTTCAGCATATAAAAATTGATAAGAAATGACTATTAATATTTCAGTAACATGACTTTTGCAAAAATTTGTTGGCCCGGTAAATCAGGCCCAAAGTCATCTATATTATCTGAAGAGTGGAGAGTGTCCAATAAAATGCCAATTTTTAAAAAGAGTTCCAGGGGTGATCCGGGAAACTACAGACAGGTGAGTCTGACATCAGTGCCAGACAAAATGGTAGAAACCATTCTAAAGAATAAAATTACTGAACATATAGATAGTCATGGTTTAATGGGAAAGAGACAGCATGGATTTAGTCAAAGAAAGTCTTGTCCCACTAATCTGTTATAAGGTTTTGAAAGTGTGCATAAACAGGTAAATAAAATTGAGCTAGTTGATATAGTGGAGGAGTGGCGTGGAGGAGTGGCCTAGTGGTTGGGGCAAGGTACTTCAGGCCAAAAGGTCAGGGGTTCAAATCCCACTAGAGGACAGCAACCTTGGGCCAGAAGGACTGGGGTTTCTAGTCCCATAGGTGCTCCTTGTGGTCTTGGGCAAGCCACTTAACCCTCCATAGCCCATGTTCCCTGTAAAATAGTTATCTCCAAGTTATAATGCCCTGTTCAATGTAATTTCAGTTTGTTCAATGTAAACCACACTGATGCAGAATAGCACAGTATATAAGAGAATGTAAATAAATATAGTGTATCTGGATTTTCAGAAAGCCTTTGACTAGGTCCCTCATGAGAAATTTAAAAAGTCATGGGATAGAAGGCATGAGATTGTGGATTAGGAAGAGGTTAAAAGATAGAAAACAGAGTATGGATAAAGATAAATAAATAGTGTAGTACCCCAGAGATCTGTGGTGGACCTGCTGCTTTTTAACATATTCATAAATGACCTGGAAATGGGAATAAGAAGTGAAGTGATCAAATCTGCAGATGACGTTATTAAAATTGTTAAATCACAATTGTGAAAAATTGCAAGAGGAGCACCCAGGAAAAGGATCTAGGCATCCTCATGGATATGACAAGTTGTGGTCAACATTATTGGCACCCTTGCATTTTAGGTATGTTGTGTATAATATCTTGAGAAATAATTGGAAATATTCCAACTGCATGTCTTCATAATATTTTAAGAGTATGTTCAACAGTATAAAACAAAAAAAAAATGATATCTGTGCATCTTAGACATAGTCATTTCTAAGAAAAAAATAAATATGATCTGAAACAGGATTAATGTCATCCTTCACTAATATTTGGCAGTGATAATAGCCTCCAAACATCTCTATAAGATTTGTACATATGTCTGCTGGTAGTTTCTCCCACTCTTCAACTGTGATTCGTTCCAGCTCATGAATGTTTCCAGGATTCCTTTTACCAATGGCAGATTTCATCTCTTTCCAAAGGTTCTTTATTGAATTGAGATCAGGACTCATTGCTGGCTAGGATAAAACAGTCCAATTTTCCCTTTTTAAACATTCTTTTGTACTTTTAGATGTATGTTTTGGGTCATTATCCTACTGGAAGACAATGACCTTTGACCCAGACCTAACTTTCTGACACTAGGTAGCACATTTCACTCCAAAATACCTTGGTAGTCCTCTGACATCATGATTCCTTTAATACATTCCAGGCCTCCAGTTCCTGAGGCAGAAAAACTGTCTCACAACATTATGGAATCTCTAACATATTTAACTGTAGGAAGGGTGTTTTTTTCTTATAAGCTTCATTTCTTCACTTGTAAATGGTTTACATTGCCAAAGTGCTCAAGTTTGGTTTCAGTTGCCCACAGAACATTTTTCCAAAAGGACTGTGGTTTCTCAAGGTGGGTTTGGGCAAATATCAGGCATCTATTCATTGAACACTTTGGCACCTCAGAGGAAACCACATAAATAAACTGGAGATACTACCCTGTATATAAAGAAAAAAACTCAACATGTCTACCTACTCGGACTGTATATAATGTACATGTTAGTTCCTCTCTCCTACCAACCCCCCCCCCCCCACCTTGTTGAATTATAAATAAGTTAATGATTTGTTGAATGTATAACTTTTTGTTTGTTGTAAACTCCTTTGACCTAGTGAAAATGGTATATAAAACCAGCTAAATAAATAAGGCATGTCTTTTTATGTCTGTCTCTGAGCAGTGGGGTCCTCCATGGACCTTCGCCCATGAAGTTCTTCTTTGTTTAGTGCATGGCGAATGGTGTGCATTGAAACCACAACTTGATTTCTCCAGGTCAGCCTTAAACCTTTTGGATATTGTATGTGGTGTTTTTCCAACAGTTCGCACTAACCTTTGAAGACTTTTTGGATTAATTTTTCTCTTCTCGCCACATCCTGGGAGGTTCTTGACAGTTCAAAGATGTCTTAATACATTGCAGTCTGTAGACTCTGGAATCTCAAGGTCTTTAGAAATGGTCTTATATGCCTTTGAAGTTTGATGTTTAGTGATATTGGCTTTTCTGACAGTCTCAGGTAGGTCTCTTGTCTTCACCATTGTGAACATGGAACAAGAAGTGAATGTGGCGATTTTCAACATTAAAGACAACATTAATTGGTTGATTCAGGTATGTCAAATTTTCTGCAGTGGGAATGTAGTTCTTTTGTTCAAACTGATTTGAATTGTTTATAAGGGTGCCAATAATGATGTCCTATTTTATCCCCAAAAAGACTACAAAGGTCCACTACCACAACATTCAAAAATTAAGTAAGACCCTATCTAATATCCTTATTGACTCTGACTTGCTTTAATAATTAATGTCTTAAATATGTTTTTTTTTTGTTGGAATGCTTGCCTTGAAAGAATTACCTTTCTCATGGCAAGCCTTCCGTTTTCTCTTATAATAAGGCTGGACAGCCTAAAAAAAAAGGAATTGGAGGGACAATGCAAAGAGTGAACCCCCAGATATACTTAGCTTATGCATTCTTCTGCACTGTAACAGACACAGGACGCTGAACTTCAAACGCTTCTCCAGATTAACGTGCCTCTACATGCTGCACATTTTAAAATGTCCTACAGTCTCACGCTACTGAGTCCTTCCTGAGAAACGCTGTGGCAATCTTTGCACTGTAATTGACATAAGACACTGACCTTCAGACGCTTCTTCAGATTTTTGTGCCTCTATGTGCCCCACAGAACACTGGACTTCAGACATTAATCTTTAAAACCTTTTATTCTTTAAAAAGTCCTACAGTCTCGCACTGCTGGGTCTTTCCTGGGAAACGCTTTCCAGGAAGAACCAAGCAGCGCGAGACTGTAGGACTTTTTAAAGATTCAGGCCATATGTTAATACTTCTATTAATTTCTGCTATGTGCTTGCATTTCTACCTCAACAGTTCCCTTGAAAATATATCTATAGTTATATACAAGATAATTTGTTTTAATCATTTGTATAAGAATATATTTATCTGTGTAACTAATTACTGTTTGAAATGTGCAACATTTATTGCTGTCTTTCAATAATACTTTGTAGTAAAAATAAATCTGTAAATTCCCATCTTGTCTGTGTTTTTAGAGCATACAATATCTTTTACTTTTTAACTCACTATACATTTCTTTCAACGCTCATAAGCAAAATTAAAGTCAGTAGACTATATAAGTATGATTTTATTTTGTTAGAACTTTCTATTACATCAATCAAAGATGTACTTACAGGAAG
The DNA here is from genome assembly GCA_033557465.1 of Ichthyophis bannanicus. Lineage (NCBI taxonomy): Eukaryota > Metazoa > Chordata > Amphibia > Gymnophiona > Ichthyophiidae > Ichthyophis > Ichthyophis bannanicus. The sequence goes on from CM066032.1 coordinate 1,474,164,771, forward strand.
CCAGGAGAGAACATCATTCACACTCATCAATCCCTCAAAAAAGGGGTAATTAGCCAGAAGAGAAAACAGGAAGTATTCTATGAAGAAAGAACATCAATTAAAATGCATGACACATTTCATTTTTATGACATACCTCGCAACAGTAACCTACTCATAGTTAAGAACACAAGAAAATATGAAATGCCATACTGGGTCAGACCAAAACCCATCAAGCCCAGTATCATGTTACCAACAGTGGCCAACCAGGTCACAAGTACCTGACAGGTTCCCATAAAGGTACACAGATTCCACAATGGTAGCAGTGGATTTCTCTAGTTTTCTTTAATAATGGTTTCTGGACTTTTTCTCAAGAAACTTGTCCAAACCTTTTTTAAACCCAGTTACACTAATGGCTTTTGCTATATCCTCTGGTAACAAATTCCAGAATTTGATTACTTGTTGAATGAAAAAAAATCTCTTATAGTCCTAAATGGATTACATTGTATCTTCATTGAGTGTCCCCTAGTTTTTCTACTTTTTGAAAGAGTAAACAACCGATTTACATTTACCCTTCCAGTCCATTAATTAATTTAAAGATCTCTATCATATCTTCCCTCAGCCATCTCTTTTCCAAGTTGAAGAGCTCTAAACTTTTAAGCCTGTCCTCATGGGTATCTTTCCATCCCCTTTATCATTTTGGTGGCTCTTCTCTGTGTGTTTTTTTATTTATATTCTCTTATATACTGTGCTATTCTGCATCAGTGCAGTTTACATTGAACAAACTGAAATTACAGTGAACAGGGCATTATAACTTGGAGATAACTATTTTACAGGGAACTTGGGCTATGGAAGGTTAAGCGGCTTGCCCAAGACCACAAGGAGCACCCATGGGACTAGAAACCCCAGTCCTTCGGGCCCAAGGTTGCTGTCCTCTAGTGGGATTTGAACCTCTGACTGTCTGGCCTGAAGTACTTTGCCCCAACCACTAGGCCACTCCTCCACTCTGTACCTTTTCTAATTCTACAATATCCTTTTTAAGATATGGTGACCAGAATTGCACACAATATTCAAGGTGTGGTCACACCATGGAACATTACAGAGGAATTATAATATCCTTGATTTTGTTCTCCATTCCTTTCCTTATGTTTCCTAGCATTCTATTTGTTTTCTTGGACGCCACTGTAAACTGGGCAGAGTGTTTCAATGTATTATCTACGATGATGCCTAAGTACTTTTCCTGGGTGGTGGTTCCTAATGTGGAACCTTACACTGTGTAACCATAGTTTGGATTGTTCTTTCCTAAGTGCATAACTTTGCACATGTCCACATTAAATTTCATCTGTCATTTGGACTTCCAGTCTTCCAATTTATCAAGGTCCTCTTACGTTTTAATAACTTTAAATAAGTTTGTGTCATATGCAAGTTTGATCACCACACTCGTTATTTGCATTTCCAAGTCATTTATGAATATGTTAAAAAGCAGTAGGCCCAGCCCAGATCCCGGGGTACTCCACTATTCACTTTTCTCCACTGTGAGAATTGGCCATTTAGCCCTACTCTCTGCTTCCTATCTTTTAACCATAGTAGTACACTGCCTCCCTCCCATGACCTTTTTATTTCGCCAAGAGTCTCTCATGAGGGACCTTGTCAAAGGCTTTCTGAAACTCCAGATACACTATATTGAGTGACTCATCTTTGAACTTATAGTAGTACTTGGTCCTATCTTGTGCTCACCATGGGGGGTCATTCTGTCCCACTAATAGCAGGGATGGATATCCCATCAGGACGTCCATCCCCACTATTCATACCCCCACTGGCCCTGTCAATACCCTTCCCGTACATGCAGCAGGTTTGTATAGGGAGGCCTCGACAGGGGCGGAGGACGTGTTTCAGAGGTGGAACAAGGGTGGGGCATGGGCAGAATTGGATCTAATTTTGCATGCCTGATTCTGACCGGCCATACAGGGGGTTGAACATGCATAAATGGAATTGGCCTGCATGCTTTTCCTGATTCTAGTAGTATTTCAGTTCATGTTACAGATCCACAGACCCACATGTTTCAGTTCATGTTACAGACTATTATACTATTAAGAGAACCACAGGCAAACACTACTGGGGTCATTTTAAAAGGTTTAGTCATTATTTGGATGTCTGTGGACATGCACGTGGATGTCAAAATCACAGAGACATCTCCATAACATTCCATAAATGATCTTCACAGGGATGTCCAAGTAGGCACAGGGATGTGTCAGAAGCATGTCTGGGGAGGAGCAATGGACTTACATGTCCCTGTTCGATCTCAGAAACAGCAGAGACATCGTTAGGCTCTTCAGTGTTTATACCTGCTTCAGGCACCAATAGGCATCAGGAAAGTGCTTGTTTTCACTTTAAAACACCCAGAGAGTGTAGAAAAGATAGAGAATTAAGTGACTAGCCTTATAGCACAAAGGCTCACACTGGGCATTGAGACCTGGCTACCATTGCTTTTAAGTCATTATTCAAACCACTATGCTATTAGACATCTTAGTTCTGAAATGCTCTCCTGGGAATATCTATATAGACATTTGATATACATGTATATCGTCACGTCCATATTTCTGAAATTGTGCCTGAACTTGCATGAGCCTGCTTTTTTTTTCAGATGTTCTGGCTTTGACATCCCAAATTGCACTTGGACATCCCATTGTGAACTGTGCTTCTATGAGGATAGAATTCTCTCTTATGAAGAAAAGATGCATAGAAAAAGGTTCTTCTGTTTGAAGAAGAGACAACTGAGAGGGGATACAATTCAGGTTTCTCAAATCACGAGTGGTGTGAAACAGGTATAGGGAAAGCTTATTTCTGCTTTTAAATAGAGCCAGAACTAGAGGACACCCCATGAAACTAACATGTTGCTGATTTAAAAGTATTTTTTCCACTCATCCAACAATCATGCTGTGGAATATGTTGCCTTTTGATATGATGAAGATTTCTAACATAGCTGAGCTTAAAAGGTGTTTGAATGCATTTCTAGGGGAAAAATCCAGAAACATAGAGCTTAGACCTTGGAAAGACAATCCCCATCCCTGGGAGAGAGTTGCAAGAAATGGAACTTTCTTTGGGACCTGCCTGGTACTTTTTATTGATCTGAACTGAATTGGTTACTATTGGAGAAAGGAAGCTGAACTTGATGGACATTAGTTCGAACCCACTGCAGTACTATTTTAGGTGAATATTTTAAAACACCTATATACCTGTTCTTAAATGTTTGCTACCATTTTAACATGGAAATATAATATTAACGAATAAGCCCCAATGAAACTTATGAGCCCTGCAAAACATAATGAACATTTGCTTGTAATAACTCATAAAGTACCTTTGTGCATGAGAGTGAAAGTGATTTATACAAATATCTAATCCAGTTCTGTGCAATCATTGACTGACAGAGTGACTCATTTTGCCTCCTCTCTCTTAATTTCTCTGCAAAGATGCTCCACATGTCACTTAACTTAGACAAAAACACAACACAGAGAAACACAGAATAATAAAAGTATAGAAAATGACAGCAGATAGACTACACAGCCTATCCAGTCTGCCCATCCATATCAACTACTACATTTTTACAAACCCTTCTTTTCCCTTAGAGATCCTCGGAGTTTGTCTTGCTTTCTTGAATTTAGATACAGTCCTTGTCTCCACCACCTCCCCTAGGAGACAGTACCACACATCCAACACTCCTTCCAGTAACAAAATATTTCCTCAGATTACTCCTGAGTCTGTCTTCTTTCACCTTCATCCTATGCCTCTCATTCCAGATCTTTCTTTCAATTGAAAGAGGCTCTCCTCCTAAGTATTTATTCCACAGAAGTATTTAAGTGCCTCTATCATTTTTCCTTTCTTCTGTCTTTCTTCCAAAGTATACATATTGAGATTTTTAGACCTATCTCCTTATGCTTTATGATGAAGAACACTGATCATTTTAATAGCTACCCTCTGCACTGACTCCGTCCTGTATATATCCTTTTGAAGGGGCATTCTCCAGAATTGCACATAGTACTCTAAATGAGGTCTCGCCAGGGACTTATACAGAGACACTATCTCCTCTTTTTCCTGCTGGCCATTTCTCTCCTTATGCACTCAAGCATCCTTCTGGCTTTTGCCATCACCTTTCTACCTGTTTGGTCACCTTAACATCATCAGAAACAATCACCCCTGGGCCCCACTCTTTTTTCAACGGACAGAAGTACTTTCTTCCTCTATACTTTACTACTCCTTTGGATTTTTGTAGCCCAATACATGACCCTGCATTTTGTAGCATTAAATGTCAGCTGCCAAATTCTCAACTACTCTTCAAGCTTCACTAGCTCCCTGCATATGTTATCTACATCTTTCTGGGTTTCTACCCTATTGCAGATTTTGATGTTATCCGCAGACGGAAACCTTACCTGACAACCCTTATCTTTTATTTAGCTGTATTTATTTTTTATTTAGCTGTATTTATATCCCGCTTTTCACCGGGTCAAAGCGGTCAATTGGGGGATACATTTAACACGAGGGGATATGAGACACATACGCTAATACTTACAGGGAACATGGGCAATGGAGGGTTAAGTGGCTTGCCCAAGACCACAAGGAGTGCCTATAGGACTAGAAATCCCAGTCCCTCCAGCCTGAGATTGCTGTCCCCAGGTGGGACTTGAACCCCCCGGCCTGAAGTACCTTGTCCTAACCACTAGACCACTCCTCCCTTATCACTTATAAAAATGTTATAAAGAATCGTACTAAGGACTGATCCCTGTGGCACATCACTGGTAATGTCCACACTCTGATTATGCCACATGTAGACTACTGTAATAGCCTGTTACAGGGCCTACCAGTCAAAACCTTAACAATCCTCCAAAGAGTGAAAAACTTAACAGCAAGAATAGTATACAAGGCTCAATTTACTGAACACATAACCCCGATCTTATACGACCTTCATTAGCTCCCAGTAGGGAACCGAATAAAATACAAGCTGCTGATAACAACATTCAAACTGATCAACAACATAGCCCTATCATACCTATCTACTCTCATACAAACCCAAACAGACTCCCGATCCCGAAGGCAAAATACAAAACACTCACTAGTAATACCAACCTCCATATACAAGACAAAACAGTCCACCAGCTCCAGAGCCTTCTCCTACAATGCTCCTAGTCTCTGGAACTCACTGCTGTTGTCAATCCATGAGACCAAAGACCTACAGTTATTCAGAAAAGAAACCAAACATACCTCTTTACTGTACATTATGGTAACATCAATGATAACCCAACCTCACAAACACCTTACTCACCTCACCTTATGATCACCACCCAACCCCCTGTACTCCCCCCAATCAATAACCCCTATTCATATCTAAACTCACAGAAATACATACAAACAGTAAACTGTAAATAGTTACTAGTCATCAGTTCAGACAACTATGTATATAAAGCATTCGCTTCATGTTAAATGTACCTATGGAACTATGTAAATAGTTCAACCTCTGTTCTTTGTAATATGTTGTGTTCATTGTAAACTGCCCCTGATCTCTGGAAGGGGCGATATAGAAGAACAAAATAAATATATATTTTCAGAGTGAACTCCATTTACCTGTACTCTTTGTTGCTTCCCACTCAGCCAGTTTCTAACACAGTAGATCTCTTTAGGGTCCACCGTTAATCATTCAATTGTGTAGAATTGTGTCAAAGGGTTTGTTGAAATCTAAGGGGTATGTTTACTAAAACCCCGGTAATGTGCGGGCCGCGCTAGTGTGTGGGTGCCATATAAGGAGTGGGCGTTTCTTTCTGAAAAAGCAAAACCGGGATTTAAATATGCGCTAAGGTGCGCGGCGCCCATGTGCGCCCCGCACATTAGTGCATGAGAAAGCTGCGCGGGAGGCATAAGTGGCGCGCTGACGTGTAAGCAGAAGAGCAGAGCCACAGCACAATGGTTAAGACACTTACCAATGATGCAGGGATGAGGGGTTCAGTGTCCAATGAAGACGGCTGGCCAAGGCATTACTTTAGGAGCCAGTTGAATATTGGGCGGCATAAGGCGGCGCACTGATGGCCATAAGGCAGTGTGCTATTGCTTTAGGAGGCATTCTAATATTGGGCGGCATAAGGCGGCACGCTGATGTGCAAGCACAGGAACAGAACCACAGCACAATGGTTAAGACACTGACCAATGATGCAGGGATCAGGGGTTCAATTGCCCACAGTGCCCAATAAACAAGGCTGGCTGAGGCATTATGTATTATGGGGAAGATTGCTTTAGGAGGCATTTTATTCTTATTTTAATTATCACTACTAGCAAACGCACTCTCAAAGCGTGTTAACATAAGGCGCCCCATAAGGCACATTTTAAAGTGCACTGTCCGCCAAGGCACCCTAGAATGTTGCTTATAGGGTGCTTTATAGGGTGCCGTATGAGGTACCGCAAGGTCAGTGTACTGTTTTTGATGGCAGCACTGTGCAGTTTAAGGAATGAAAAGCATAAGTAGGTGCACTGACATGCAAGGAGAAGCAGTAGTGGAGCACAATGGTTACGGCACTGACTGCTGATACAGGGGTCATGAGTTTGCTCCCCAGTGTGCCTAATACGTAAGGCTGGCTGAGGCATCAGCTTTGCAATGTATGTTTTGTTTCTTGCAGCACTTTATTTTTATTTTATTAATTGCTGCCAGAAAACAGGTCCTCATGTGCCGTAATTGAAGGTGCCGTATAAGGCACCCTATAAGGCACTCCATAGGGCACATTATAAAGTGCACTGTCCGCCACGGCACCCTAAAATGTCCCCTATAGGGCACCCTATAAGTTGCTCCACAGGATAACGTATAGTGCACCTTATATGGACGGTAACCATAAGGTAACCTATAGGGCACCCTATAAAGCGCCCTCTGAGGCACCTTAGGGGTACAGTATGATGAGGGTGTTTTTTTCTGGCAGCAATAATGTACATTAAAAAGAGACAATGCTCTGGGCAGCCCCATCAAATAACCCAACTGTGGGTTTGAACCCATGATGTCCGGCTCCACAGGCAGTGAAGTAACCATTGTGCTACAGCTGCTAGCAAGCCCCTGGCTGGCTGCAGAGGGAGTGCATGTCACCACACAGACAGTCTGCTGTGGTCACCAGGATAGGGTTAGCCCACCCATACCCATGATGCACTGCACATGCAAATCAGCTGTTCACAGATAAACACAAGATGGGGAATGCACCCCCACAGCACCTCGGCCTGGTAGGGGGACGTGACCATGTGCACCCCCACAGCACCTCGGCCTGGTAGGGGCTATTGACCATGTGTTTTACTGGCACAGAGTAGCTACACATGTCACATTGTGCGGGTACTGTGCTCACCCAGCACCAGGTCCACAGCACCTTCCATGGGTGAAAGAAACCATGCCGGAGGTCCAAAGCAGGATTAATGTGTGAGATAGGTAGTTTCTGCAGAAACACCTTGGATATCTCTGCCTGTCTCAGTCAGGTGTAGCCCCTATGGACCACCACTCCCCTCCTCCAGGGCTGAGGGTGGCAAACAGGGTCTCCTATCAACAGATCCACATTCTACCTCCCTGCAATGGTGGCAGTAGAGGGGACCATCAACCCCAGTCCTGCTGGGGAACAGACACCCTACAGGGCAGTCAATGCAGCTCTGTACACATCCATAACACAATAGCAGACAGACATTAGGCCTGGATATGCTAAGCTGCATCCCACAACTATCTGATATTCTCCTGCAGCAAGCCTTCAGCCGCTACACCCTGCAAGCCGCTCTATCAAGACACATACCAGCTGCAAACAGTCTGCTAGCTAGTCCATAGTGCATGTTCCCAGAGGAAATGCATGCACCCAGAACTGGGATGTCAGCATACACAACAAGCAGATAAATTAGTGACTGGGCCCCAAAAGGAAACCCATAAATATCACATGAGAGAAATACTATACAGCACTATGGGGGTGCCTAGCCATGCTGTCGTCACTGCACAGTCAGGGTGAGAGTGATCCCCCAGCAGGACATACTGAGGTCACCCTGTCTGTGTAGGTGGTGGCCGGGCACTACAATGTCCCAGCCAGTGCCCTATGCCCTGTGCAGATGCATCCTGGCCAGGTCACCCTGTCCGGGCTATACCCATGGTACCTTGCTCCTCATTATGCACATTGGCAGGCCAATACTGGCAACAGTGCTGGCAGTGTGGGCTGCGGAAGGTGTTTGCAGCCACCACATACTGTATAGACAGACACACACTCCCACACCTATGCCAGCATTGTGCTACTATAGAGGAGTTTAGCAGTCCTGCCTACCACACCAGTCCTGGGCACAGTACAGGCATGGATATGCTACGCAATACTGTTGGGGGTCACTCCCCAGGGTCAAACACTGTCAGAGACCAGACCTGAAGCACACACCGCAGACATCAGAAAGATTGTTATGATGGAGCTCAATGAGCAAACTGTGCTTAACGTAGGACTTGCTATCTGCCAGTAATCATAGGAAACGTTTGATAGGTGTGTACCGTATACCCAGGTGTAGGGTGGCATTGCTAAGGTATGCAAGTGCTAATATTGGGAGATGTACGCAGGGCCCAATGTCCTGCCTCTCCAGGAGGCTTTGGCTAATGGAGCCTGTGGGTGTGGGTGTGGATGTGTCTGGCCCTGTTGGCTGCTGCTTTACGGCAGAGGTTCCCAACTCCAGTCCTGGTGTGCCAAACACTTTTCGGGTTTTCAGGCTGTCCCTCATGAATATGCATGGATACATCTGCATACCATGGGGGTGGTGCATAGATATGCAGCACAGGCATCTTTATTAGAGGCAGCATGGAAACTGACTGGTATTTGGCCCTCCAGGACTGCATTTGGGGAATTCTGCCGTAGGTAATGCATATTTCTATGATGTTTGTGCTGTGTAGGGTAAAATAGAGGTATTTGACCCATGCTTATGGTCTCAGCAACAATGGTTCAGTCTTTACTACCATGCTTTCTTCATGGGTAAAATAAGGGGACTGGGTTGGCAGGAGCCCCAGCTGGGATTTGAACCTGTGACCTTCTGGTCCTAAAGGCACTGGCTGTGTCCGCTGCACCACCGTCTTAGCACAAAAACAGTGCATTCCCTGGGGAGTCCATGGCTGTTTGTCAGACAGGGCCTGTCTGTTGGAGGGCACTCCACCCACGTGAAGGGTGCTAGGCCACCGTCTGCTGTGGGCAGCAGCCACTGCCCCCTCCAACAACGGTACCCCTCCGCCACCATGCTGACATGGCCTTATTTTGCTGACAGCATCACAGCTAAATGATATGTTTGCCTCCAGGACTGCATTGAGGGGACTGTCGTCTAGATGATGCGCATGTTTCTGGTGTCTTTGCTCTGTAGGGTAAAATAGAGATGTTTGGACCATGCTTATGTTATCTGCAAAAAAGTTTGGTCTTTACTCTCATTGTTTAGTGGTGGGTAAAATACAGGGATTGGGTTTGCAGGAGCCCCAGCTGGGACTTGAACTGATGATCTTTGGCTCCTGAACACAATGCCTGTGTTCACTGCACCACACTGTGGCCGTAGAGACAATTCAGTCCCTGAAGATAGGAAACCTGGCCAAAGGAGTCATAAACCCTGCTCTGCACAATTTCACTGTGGAATCATTCACCTTGTATGGGGACACAGTGTGGTGCAGTGAACACAGACAGTGTGTTCAGAAGCCAAAGATCACCAATTAAAGTCCCATCTGGGGCTCCTGCAAACCCAATCCCCATATTTTACCCACCACTAAACAATGATAGTAAAGACCAACCTTTTTTGCACTGTGGGATCATTCACCTTGTATGGGGACGGAGCGTAGACCCTTCTAAAATTCATATTTCTTTTTTGGAGCTTTCTTGGGAGTGATTTTTGATGTTTTCCATGACTATCACTGTTGCCCAGCTGGATTATAATTTATTAGAATTTTGTTGTGGTCATTTTCAACTTTTAATTGCTATTTTGTTCTGTGCACATGTATCACACTGCTCACGTTTTGTAGGTTTCCCTGGTTTTGCTGTACATTGCTGACAGAAATGGTTTCTCTTCCCTTTAAATCGGCACTAAGGCGAGGTTTTCACTCGCGGTATTTTTTTCATCAAATTTCGGCCCCGTTCCTGTGCGGGAAGCCTCTCCCCTCCCACTCTCCACCCATTGACCCCGTCTCTCCGCCCCTGGGAAGCCTTCCTCCGCCCTCCGGGAGCCTTTCCACGCCTCTATCGCTCATTTGCGCGACGCGCACATGAGCGGGCCCGTTAGTGCGGCGCGCACGTGTGCAGGGCACCAGAATGTACTATTAGGTACCTTAGCGCACGCTCAAGTGCACCCCGCACAATTGCGCGGTTTAGTAAACATACCCCTAAGTATACCACATCTAGTGCTTTACCTCAGCCTTACTCTCTGGTCACCTAGTCAAATAAATTAATCAGATTTGTCTGACAAGACCTGCCTCTAGTAAAACCATGATGTCTGAGATCCTGTAATTCACTGGATTCCAGAAACCTCACTATCCTCTTTTTTAGCAGAGTTTCCATTCATTTACTCATAACAGAGGCCAGACTAACTGACCTGTTAATAAGAACATAAGAAGATAAGATATGCCATACTGGGTCAGACCAAGGTACATCAAGCCCAGTATCCTGTTTCCAACAGTGGCCAATCTAGGTCATACGTACCTAGCAGTTTCCCCAAAAGACACAGGTTCCGCAATGCTTGTACTGGGTCAAGCATTGATATCCTGGGTCCCTTCTTAATAATGGTTTATGGACCTTTCCTCCAGGAATTTGTCCAAACATTTTTTAAACCCAGCTACACTAACAGCATTTACTACATCCTCCGGTAACAAATTCCAGAGTTTGATTACACGTTGAATGAAAAAATATTTTCTTTTATTAGTCTTAAATAGTTTACCCTGTAGCTTCATTGCATATCCCCTAGTCTTTCTATATTCTGATAACGTAAACAATCGATCTACGTTTAACCGTTCCACTCCGTTCATTAATTTATAGACTTCTATCATATCTCCCCTCAGCCGTCTCTTTTCCAGGTTAAAGAGCCCTAAACTTTTTAGCCTTTCTTCATAGGAGTATCCTTCCATCCCCTTTACCATTTTGGTGGCTCTTCTCTGAACCTTTTCTAATAACTCTATATCCTTTTTAAGATACGGCGACCAGAATTGTACACAATATTCAAAGTGCGGTCTCACCATGGAACGATATAGAGGCATTATAATATCTTTTGTTTTATTTTCCATTCCTTTCCTTATGATATCTAGCATTCTATTTGCTCTCTTGGCTGCACACTGGGCCGAGAGTTTTAACATGTTATCCACAATGATGCCTAAATCTTTTTCCTCAGTGGTGGTTCCTAATGTGGAACCTTGCAATGTGTAACCATAGTTTGGGTTGTTCTTCCCTAGGTGCATAATTTTGCACTTGTCCACACTAAATTTCATCTGACCTTTTGATGCTCAGTCTTCTAATTTATCAAGATCCTCTTGCACTTTTCCACAATCCTCTTGGGTTTTAACAACTTTAAATAGTTTTGTGTCATCTGCAAATTTGATAACCTCACTCGTTATTCCACTTTCCAGGTCATTTATGAATATGTCAAAAAGCAGCAGACCCAGCACAGATCCCTGGGGTACACCACTATTCACCTTTCTCCATTGGGAAAATTGGCCATTTAGCCCAACCCTCTGCTTTCTATCTTTTAACCAGTTCTTGATCCACAGTAGTACACTGCCTCCTATCTCATGACTCTTTAGTTTTGCCAAACGTCTCTGATGAGGGATCTTGTCAAAGGCTTTCTGAAAGTCCAGATACACTATATCAACCGACTCACCTTTGTCCACCTATTTATTCACACTTTCAAAAAAACATAACAGATTAGTAAAACAAGATCTTCCTTGTCTAAAGCCATGTTGGCTGTCTCCCATTAGGCCATGACTATCTACATGCTGAGTAATTTTATTCTTTATGATGGTTTCTACCATTTTTCCCGGTACTGAGGTGAGGCTCACCGGTCTGTAGTTTCCCGGATCACCCCTGGAACCCTTTTAAAAATTGGTGTTACATTGGCGATCCTCCAATCTTCAGGTATTAGAGATGATTTTAATGATAGTTCACAGATTACTAATAGCAGATCTGCAAATCATATTTCAGTTCTTTCAACACCCTTGGATGTATACCATCCAGCCCAGGTGATTTGCTACTCTTCAGTTTATCTAATAGTTGTAAGACATCTTCCCGATGTATTGATATTTCCTTTAATTCTTCCGCACCTTTAAATACCACTTCAGTCATGGGTAACATCCCTACATCTTCCTCAGTAAAGACTGAAGCAAATAATTCATTTAGTCTCTCCGCTATCACCTTGTCACCTCTTAGTGCCCCTTTAACTCCTCTATCATCTAATGGACCAACTTACTCTCTCACAGATGTTTTGCTACAAATGTACTTGAAAAAATCTTTATTTTGCGTTTTTGCTTCCACAGCAAGCTTCTTCTCAAATTCTCCCTTTGCTTGCTTTATCAATGCCTTGCATTTGACTTGCCAGTGCTTGTGCTGTTCCCAGGTTTCATCGTTTGGCTCTTTTTTCCATTTCCTGAAAGATGCTTTTTTGGCAACAACAGCCTCTCTGACCTCACCTTTAAACCATGCTGGCAGTTTTTTGGACTTCCTTCCACTTTTCTTAAAGCGTGGAATACAGCTGGTCTGGGCTGCCAAGATAGTATTTTTCAACAACACCCATGCTTGATGTAAGTCTTTAACCTTTGCAACTGCTCCTTTTAGTTTTTTCTTAACTATTTTCCTCATTTTATCATAGTCTCCCTTTCAAAAGTTAGAAGGCAGTACTGTGGTTTTCCGTACTATCCCTCCTCCACTAATTAAATCAAAGGTGATCATGGTATGATCACTATTGCCAAATGGCCCCAACACCCTTATCTCTTGCCTAGATCTGGTATTCCACTAAGGACTAAGTCTAATATGGCTTCCCCTCTGGTCGGTTCATTAAGCAGCTGCTCCAAGAAGCAGTCATTTATGTCATCTAGGAACTTTATCTCCCTAGCATGTCCTGCCGTGACACTGACCCAGTCAATACCGGGGTAATTGAAATCACCCATTATTATTACTGCACTGTAACTTTTGTTAGCTTCCTTGATTTCTTTGAGCATTTCATCATCCATTTGTTCATTCTTGCCCGGTGGTTGATAGTACACCTCCACTGCCATCGCCTTCCCCTTTTTACATGGAATTTCAATCCATAGAGATTCTACAGCAAATTTTGTTTCCTGCAAAACTTTAATCGTTTCTGACTCAATGCCCTCTCTAACATAGAGCACAACCCCTCCACTAATTTGATCAGCTCTATCATTATGATATAGTTTGTACCCAGGTATCACAGTGTCCCACTGGTTGTCCTCCTTCCACCATGTCTCTGATATTCCAATCATATCTAACCTCTCATTTAGTGCTATGTATCCTAACTCTCCCATTTTATTTTTTAGACTTCTAGCATTTGCATACAAGCATTTTAGAGACTGTATTCTATTCATATTAATTTGGCTGTTGGTAGACATGGGTAATTTGGAATCTTTAAGCTCTGTCTGCTCCATACTCGAGGGCATTTGGGCTACTTTACTCTTTTTTGTAACCTCTCTGCTTTTGGTAGTATCCTTCAAGGATACGTTCTTCTGAACCATCCGCTCTTGGGCGACTGTCAGCTTTCCCCTATTATCTAGTTTTAAAGCTGTTCTCTCTCCTTTTTAAAGGTTAATGCCAGCAGCCTGGTTCCATCCCGGTTAAGGTGAAGCCCATTCCTTTGAAAGAGCCCCTCCTTTCCCCAGAATGATCCCCAGTTCCTAACAAATCCAAAACCCTCATCTCGGCACCATGGTCTCATCCACGCATTGAGACTCTGGAGCTCTGCCTGCCTGTTGGGTCCTGCACGTGGAACGGGAAGCATTTTGGAGAATGCTACCCTGGAAGTTCTGGATTTCAACTTCCTACCTAAAAGGCTAAATTTAGCCTCCAGAACCTCCCTACCACATTTTCCCATGTCATTGGTACCGACATATACCAAGACAGCAGACTCTTCCCCAGCACTATCTAAGACCTTATCTAGGTGGCGTGTGAGGTCTGCTACCTTTGCACCAGGCAGGCATGTTACCAGGCGATCCTCACATCCACCAGCCACCCAGCTATCTACATGCCTAATGATCGAATCACCAACTATAACGGCTATCCTTACCCTTCCCTCATGGGCACATGGCCCTGGAGAAACTTCCTCGGTGCAAGAGGGTTTTACATCACCTGGAGGACAGGTCCTAGTTACAGGATCACTTTCTGCCACACCAGGGTGATGCTCTCCTGTCACGTGACCTCTCTCCTCCATGGCAACAGGGTTGCTGCCAGACTGGAGGTGGGACTTGAGGACTATATCCCTGTAGGTCTCGTCTATGTACCTCTCTGTCTGTCTTATGTTTTCCAAGTTTGCTACTCTAGCCTCTAGAGAACGGACTCGTTCCCTGAGAGCAAAGAGCTCCTTGCACCTAGTGCACACGTAAGACCTCTCACCAACTGGGAGAAAATCATACATGTGACACTCAATGCAAAAGACTGGAAAGCCCCCATCTCACTGCTGGACTGCTGTCTGCATCTTAGTTTTAAGTTTTTGTTTAGATCTTTAAGTTCTTTACTTACTAAGGGTTGCCAATAAAACTGTGCCTAATACGTTTAATATACCTTGTTCACCTGAAGCTTAATTAATCTCAGGTCCTTAGTGTATGACTGATTTGGGTAACGAGCTTCACCTGAGAGCACCTCCTGTCTTTTCTAGTCTTTCAAGACTGTAGTTCCCAAACCCCTTCTTTCTTCCTAACTATAAAGAAGCACTGAAAAGTTCAGACTGTGGAGCTGCCAGAACTTCACTTTCAATACCCTTGGATGTATTCCCTCTCGCTCCATCGCTTTGTCTGCTGTTAGTTTAACTAGCTCCTGATAGTCATTCATCTACCAACCTCACTTCTGTTCCTATTTTTGTATGTTTTCTGATGTCCCACTCCTGGCCTTCATCTATAAACACAAAACAGAAATATTTGTTAGGTAGTTATATTTTATCTTAATCAACTTCTACATGTTCCCTTCATCCACCCTTGAGTCAGAAAATACCACTTTTGCATTTCTTTCAGTCTTTAATATATCTAAAAATATCTTGCCATTTGCCTCCTCCCCTACTACTTTTTCCTTCCATTTGCATCTTTGCTTTCCTGACTACTTTCAAAACTTCTCTCAGCTTTCCGAAATATTGTTGTCTTCCTTTTCCTGTGATCTCTTGTATTTTATGAAGGTCACCCTCTTTTTCCTTACATTTCCAGCTTTTTCTTTTGAGAACTATAGTAACTTCCTTTTTCTTTTTCATGTATTTTCCTAACAAAAATGTTTGTTGCCCTTAATATGCACCTAATGACTCCTTTAGGTATTTTCTCATCTTGACAAAGTTAGTTTTCCTAAAATTGGGGACCTTTACTTTTGCATGAACTGTCTCCAAGTTTGTCCTAATACTAAACCACACCATTCGGTAGTCATTTGTTATGAGATTATCACCACTATACCATCAGAAAAACTCCCCCCTCCCTGCCCACATACCCCCACACTACACACATACACACACACACACACACACACACACACACACACACACACACACACACACACATATTGTCCTCTGCACTCCTCATCTCCAACATACCAAACCACCCATCTCCAAACCCTTCCACACATACCCTCATACCCCACAATCCTCTACAACAGACTCTCATACCACACACCATCCCATCTAAACAGTATCCCCACCCCACACAAACCACATACTTCCCACATACTGCCACATACCCATCAAACATACAGTATACTTCACATCCCCATCTCCATCCTCTCCCTTACCATCACTACCATACACACATCCCCACATTCTTATTTCCACAGGCATCTCCATAGTACACACCTGCAATCTCAAGGCAAACACAAATAAATGCATGGTACCAATAACCCACACACCTCATTTAGCCCCCCCCCCCAATGAAGTTGCAACGTGCACATACTTTATAAGATACACATTTACAAGCAAAGTATAAATGCACCTACCTCTGAGCAGAAACAAATTTGCATAAGAGAATTTGCATGCTATTAGGGATATTTCTGGAGTCCAGTTTATAAAGATACAAATGCATTTATGTTGTCTTTACAAATTAGGTGCAGGTGAATTTTTGGGAATATTTATAGTTACCTGTTATAAAATTACTTCCTCCCCAGTAAGTGTATAGCAGAGGTCATAGATTAACATGGCAAATAGGAGCATGTGTTTTGCTTATTTTACTGTATATGCACCTATGTGGCTTTATAAAATTGCCCCAGAGAAAGTAGACACACATTTTTACACCTGATCCAAATCATGTGTTATTGTGTGCTTCTATGATGTAAAAAGAAAAGGCACATATGTGAATATTTCACAAAGTACAGGCATAAGTGGCAATCTCTTCCCTGCTCTGCCTATTCCCTATCCCTATCCAGTGCCTACATATATATAATGTTAAAACAGGTATTATGAGAGAATTCTACACCAGGAAGCATAGGTTGGGGATCCAAGTAGGCATCTTTGTGTTTTTATAAAATAGCCTCATAAAAGCTGCACAATCACTGTTAAATCAAGCCACATACATTCAAGCAGGTAAAAATGTATACAGTTAAAATTTGCATGTAAGTACACATTTTATAACCTATGATCCTCCAAAACTATGTTCCCAAACATGACTAGAAGCAAGTCACATAAAAATAAGTGTCTTCTTGTCACCATGCATGCCTTAATGTGTTAATTTTATAAGAGGTCTTTTACCCCAATAATGCTGGGTTTACATGCAAAAAATACTTTATACAATTTCCCCCAATGTGTCCATGTGTTTATGTGCATATACCACCAGACAATTTCACAAGAGTCTTCTGTGAAGGTAGAATTTAGATAGGACATAGAGAGGGCAATTTACACATCCATATAAAGACATATATGACCTTGAGTATATACCACTGGAATTTAAAGACTGCCTGCAAAATTGATTTGCTGCTTTAGATACAAATGACAGAGCTCCGGAAGAGTTATGGAATGACATCAAGAAGGTTGTGTTGGAAGAAAGTGAGAAGTCTCTACAAAAGGTGAAAAAGAAAAAACGGCCAAAATGGATGACGGAAGAAACTCTGAAAATTGCCCAGAAACGCAGAGAAGCTAAAGCCAGAGGAGAAAGAAAGACAATCACAGAACTCAACAGAGATTTCCAACGTGCAGCAAGACAGGACAAGGAAAAGTACTACAATGATGCATACAAGGAAATAGAAGCAGAAACTATTAGAGGAAGAACAAGATCGGCTTTACTAAAGCTACGAGAGTTAAAGAAAAAGTTCCAGCCTCAAATTGGAATGTTACAAGATGCTCAAGGTTCTATGTTGAATGAGGCTGAGAAGATCAAAAAAAGATGGAAGGAATATACAGAGTTTTTATATGATAAAGATCGAGTGGACCAACAGCTGTTTCAACCTGTACCTTATGATCGGGAACAATTGGTGATGAAAGAAGAAGTTGAAGCAGCATTGAAAGCCTTATCAAAGAACAAAGCACCAGGCATTGATAGCATTCCCATAGAATTATTACAGCAATCTGATACATCTGTTACCGCACTTACAAGGCTCTGCCAAGAAATATGGAAGACAACATCATGGCCAACTGACTGGAAAAGATCTGTGTTTATACCAATACTAAAGAAAGGTGATCCAACTGACTGTGGAAATTATCGCACAATCACTCTGATCCCACATGCCAGCAAGATTCTACTGAAGATTATTGAAAAGAGACTACTACCATACCTGGAACAAGAACTACCTGACATGCAAGCAGGGTTCAGGAAAGGGCGAGAAACAAGAGATATCATTGCGGATGTGAGATGGATCCTTGAAAAGACTAAAGAATACCAAAAGGATATCTATTTGTGCTTTATCGACTATAGCAAAGCTTTTGACTGTGTAAATGATGAGAAACTCTGGGCCATGGGTATATCAGAACACCTGATCGTACTCTTGCACAATCTGTACATTGATCAAGAAACAACAGTTCAAACGGAACAAGGAGAAACAGAATAGTTTAAAATAAGCAAAGGTGTCAGACAAGGCTGCATACTTTCCCCCTACCTGTTTAATTTATATATAGAACAAATCATCAGAGAAGCAGGATTGTATGAAGACAACAGAGGTGTGAAGATTGCTGGAAGACTCATCAACAACCTTCACTATGCTGATGATACCACATTACTGGATGAAAGTGAAGATGATCGGAAACATTTGCTTCTCACAATCAAAGAACATATCTCAAAAGGTGCCTGCACCTTAATGTAAAGAAGACAAATATCATAATAACTGGCATAATCAACAGGTTCATCGTTGAAGGAGAAGAAATTGAAATTGTGAACAACTTTAACTTGGATCAACTATCAATAAAGTAGCAACAAGCAGTCAAGAAATCAGACGACGCATTGCTCTTGGCAGAATGGCTATGAAAGACCTAGATAAGATTCTCAAGAGCAGAGATGTCTCTCTCCATACAAAGATTTGACTTGTTCAAGCCATGGTATTTTCAATAACATCAAATGGATGTGAAAGCTGGACAGTGAAAAAGATAGACAGGAATAAAATTGATGCCTTTGAATTATGGTGCTGGAGGTGAATACTGTGTATACCAGGGACTGCCTGAAGAACAAACAAGTCGGTACTAGAGGAGATCAAATGAAGCTTTCTTTAGAAGCTCAGATGATAAGACTTTGACTTTCATACTTTGGACACATCATGCGAAGAGAGAGATCATTAGAGAAAGACATCATGCTTGGCAAGATAGAAGGTCAACACAAAAGAGGAAGGCCAGCAAAGAGATGGATCGATACAATATCAGCAGCTACAGGTACCAGTCTGTCAACAATGAGCCGCCTGACTGAAGACCGAACACAATTTAGGATAGCTATCCAGAGGGTCACCAGGAGTCGACTCCAACTCAACAGCACTTAACAACAACATAAGGACATGGAGAATTCCCACAGTACTGTCTAAAATAGAGCCTCTTATAAAATAGGTGCCAGACAGGGGATGCCCTCCATGTCCAGAGGGAGCAGTGATTCTAAGAAGCTGCAGAAGTGAACAAAAAGGTGAAACTCCCCAAAATAGGCATAGGAGCAACCTCTCAAATTTACTGCTACTGTTCTGAAGGCACTCTTGATTCAGCATCATAGATCCAGGACCCCTACTAGCTGGCTTGACCTTGTCTCCCCATGCTGGCACTGACCTTGGTCACCTCCCCATCCCCTTATCCCTAAGTGCCTTCCCCTGGCACAAACACCATCCTTACGCAACCTCGCCAGCATCTTCTGCTCCCACTACCATGATGGATCCCCATTAAGCCAAAGCCAAAGGATGGAGATCAAGGGTGGGATCTTCTGGGGGGCCATAGGGGAGTCAGGGTTGCTGGGAATCTCATAGATGGATGTTCATGGTGGGGGACCTTGAGGGAGGTAGGGTGTATAAAATCTGTTTCAGGAGGGTGGGGGTTCTGGACATATGGCTCAGGGAATGGGGAAGGAGATCAAGGTTCAGAGCTGGCACAGGAGGAGAACTAGATCAGGGGAATGGTGTGGGAATAGGGCAGTGATTGGGGCGAGGGCAAATGCAGACCTTAGAATTCACAGCTGCCCTACCAGCAGGGACATATATGTGCTTAGTGGCAGGTGTAAATGCCAACCTCTAGGATATTCTAGGAGAATAGGATTTCCAATATGAAATGGAGAATCCACATGTTCATTTTAGACTCACTCAAACCACTCCTTCCCAATGTCTCCATTATTCCCCTTGGAAATTTAAATGCAGTGAGCACCTGTTCTAAAATAGCATGTACATATATATTCCAATCTCCATATTCAAGTGTTGCTTTTTTAGGCATGGGATTGATCCCTTAAGTTTGTAAAAGGCTGCTCCACATGCTCACAACTCTTACTGTATAAAATTATCCACAATAAGGGCAGCCCTTACTACTTGGAGCTTGCATTCTAATCAAGGCAGACAATGAAACACAATTAAGAGGAAAATGTGGTTCAATAGAGGATTTTGATGATCTTCAAAGCTGTAACTATTTAAAGAGAAATATGTTTATGGATGTAGTCACTGTTCTGATATGTTAGTGATCATAGTAATGTACCAAATATATTAAGCCAACAATACCCAATAAATAAAGAGAAGGAAAATATATAACAGGGTGTCTAGGCATGGAAGGCACGTAGACACATACAGTAAGTCTATTTCATAAAGGCTACATATGACATTTGCTTATACTGCCTGGGTACCCTAATGTCATAAAGACCCTGATGCATCTTTATAAAATAAACGAACTGAAATCAGCCACACAAAGTTAATATAGATATATATAGGACAGTGACATCATCATACTGTTTTGGTATCCTGCTATGCTGTCCACTTGCTAAAATGGAATATATTCTTCTAAGTGACTCGTGTCAAGGCAAGTAGCTCCTGCCAAAAAGTGAACTGCTGTATTTTGCTTATTACAGCCACAGTAGAATGAAAAGACTCAGAGGTTAAAAAATGTAATGAACTCAGCTGCACCTGTGGATGACTTCATAGCTACAAAGTTCAAGCAGAATAGACCAGGGAGTGAAACGCTTGACCTTGCACTGCCTGGGCATCCTTCTTATTAAAGGTTGTGCTCTCTGCTGTCTCCTTCAGTCTATTTTTCTCTTTCCACTTTAGCTCTTTTTTTCTCCCTTTCCTCTTTCTCCTCTCTTACTTTATTCTGCTTTTTAGCCAGAGCAAAATTATAAGTTCCACACTAGAAAATAAGTATGACTCTCTATTCATAGTATTTTGCCATTTGTGACTGCTTCCAGATGTTGAGAATTTTTGACTTAAATGCTACATGCTGTCACATCCTTTATTTATGCTTTAGCAGCTACCGCGTAAATATGTTTGTAATAACTTTTCATCTAAAAAAAGTTGCCGTTTCTTTCACTGCATGGCAAACATTATTGTGCTTCTCTGCACTTTTCTGAAAGCAAATGGGCATGATAAATCAGTTACTTATAACATGATCAACTTTTTATGCTAAACCATTTCTTGTATGATGACCTTTGGTTCAGGCTAACACCACAATCCCCCCTTCCACTTAAGCGTTCTTCTTCTGCCCTGCAAAAATGTTCAGAATAGCCCTTTTTGCCCTTATTCCTTTAAGTCCACAGCTGATGTATAACTGAATTTCCACTTCATTACAGAACTTTGGGGCAACTTAACGTGGTACAGTAACTTCTGGGAAGCTATTTACAGTTTCTTCAATGGTAATTTAATTAAGCAACTCCTCCTCACCACTTTAGTACAATTTCCATTCATTTCGGACATACCTTCTCTTTTATACTGGATACTTCTCTTTAGCCCCATTGGGCAACACCTACTGTATCTTCCCAGCCCACAGCTGTGTTAGATCCCTAAGGGTTCCACTCTCCAGCTTGGCTCTAGTCACATGCCACTGGGCTTCTCACTAGACATAAATGTGTGTGTGTGTGTGTGGGGGGGTGATATTCAAAGGCATTTACACTGAATATCCAAGGTGTCACCGCTATACACCCTGATGCATATTGGTTAGTGACACGCGACTAAAGTAGGGTACAGCAAATGCTGACCTTATTATAGCTACAGAAGCTAACCAGGCAGTAGCTGAATATGGCTCCGGCATTGAATATGTGAGGTTAAAGTTCAGCGCCAGCAGTTAACCGCTTTAGCAGCACTAGTTGCAGGTGCTGAATATCGGGCCCAAAATGGGTGATTTTATAAAGTTGTGTCTATTTTATGCACCTATTTTGTGCAAAGTTGACTTTATATAATACTAGTATTAGTGAAGGGGAGAATGTGCCTTAAATTAAGGTGTGATCACTTATACCAGTCCTAGAGTGTAAATGACTAAAATAACATAAAATTACCCCTAAGGTGGCAGGACTCTTCCTGATAAAAGATACCCAGCACCTTTGGAATCTGGGGTCCAAGTTAACATTGTAATCTGCCTTCCACTTGGGGGTTATTCTGCCCTGGCAAAACTTCTCAGAAATGTCCATTGTCCTGATCCCTTTACTGCCATGGCTCGGCAGTATCTGCAATTCTCTTTCCTGGTTAGAGTTCAGTCTGCTTCTTGGAAGGCAAGAAATAGGATACCATCAATCTCCTCTCCTAGGAGTGCCCCCCTTTTAATGTTTCCTTGAGATCTGGGTGATTATTCAAGACTTGCACTTCCTACTAGGCTACAAAAAAGAGCAAAGAGAGAGAGAGAGAGATTATGATGGCGGCAGTTTGCAGGCATCCCTAGTGGGCAAGAGGAAAGGAAAAATGGGACACATTCCCTCTGTTCCCCAGCAACCTACCTCTGATCCAATGATGGATAAGTTTCTTGTCCATCCTGGGGGACAGCAAGCTTCAGGCATGAGCCGGCTGCTTCAAAGCCAATGTAGGTAGATTAGGGTGTTACTATCGGGCCTGGAAATGTCATTCTGCCCTGAGATATGGAGGCCCCCGCTTCAGCCAGCACTTTTTGAATCATGCCCAGGTGAAGTGAGCATTTTGCCTCTCTGCCAAGATTCGGGAGAGGCGTGCACTGGAGGGAGCGATGCCAGCGCTATGAGGTTCAACTCTGAGAAGGTCCTTCCTGCAGAGATCACAGTTGGCATGGAAACATCTCAAGGCTTGTATTTTTGGCCTCATGAGCACGAGAAGGGAATTTTCGCAATCGGTTCAGATTCCTCAGAGGAAGAAAACATGTCTCTACAGGATTTCTCTTTTCCATTTTCTCTTCAATGACTAGCTCAATTTTCCTTGGAGACAATCTGGGAAGACATCACAACTGGGGAGTGCTTTGCATCCCCAGATCGAGCTTATTTCTTCAAAAGTCTCGGATAATGTAAGTGTATTTGTTCTTTCCTTTCCCAGCACTTACCCTTGGGACGTCCTCTAATTCTCTGGGCCGAGGAATTACCTTACCTTCTCTGTCTGGGATCCCAGGAGAACAAACACACACACTCGCACATAAATAGTATGTAAGTTTATTCCAACAGTTAAAAAGGGCGGTTCATCTTTTATACATTCCAGGGAGCATATACATACGTCATCAACCCATCCCAACAGCCTAGTACTGCTTATCAGCAACTGTACAAACTGGTACCTGTCTCTGTGAGGATCACTCAATTTTGTCTTAGCACAACACATTCCTTTCCATCTAGGTATGCACAAAATATCCATTTTCCCTTGTGGGCCTTATAGGTCCCTCTGTACAACAAGAAACTTATTTTTCCCCTTACGGTGAGGATTGATCTTATCCCCTTACAGATAACACTACCAGGTTGGATCATGGTCAAGAGGATATTTCTCATATATATAACAGAGACCAAGGGGTATGTTTACAAAAGAGTGGTAAGACACCAAAAATGCTGTTAATGAGCGTTATTGGTGCCCATGAGCAGTTAATGCCACAGAAAGTGCGGTAACACTGGATTAACGTGCAAAAGCTGGGCCCATAGCGTTAAGGTAAAAGGAGGTGGAGAATGAGCGTTAATGGGGTGGAGACTGGGCAGGGCTAGTGTGTGTTCCTTTAATGCCAGTTTGTGTTACCGTGCGTTAGAGCTCCCAGCTTTTGGAACCCTAATTCCATCTGAAAGCTCATGGTAAGGGCTATTTCTGAGGGCAGAGAGTCTATTTAAATGTATGCAATGTGTTTCACCCACTATACTTCTCAAAAGGAGGTGTCATGTGGGTGATGCAGTGGGGCTGGCTGGTCCACTAGACTGACAAGGCTACTGCCTAGGATGTACATCTGCAATGTCTGGTATGACTCTACTTTGACAGTGGTAGCACACATACATGCTGCCGCAGTCAAAAAGGAGTTGCACCACCCCCACTGCCACCATAGTGTAAGGGTGGGGGTGGCAGTCACAGTGGCTGTGGCTTGCTGCAGACACAATCTGTGCCTGGCCCTCTGTGTCAAGTGGTTAGAACATAGTACTTCAAGTCAGAGGGCCAGGGATTCAAGTCCCACCTGGGGACAGCAATCTCAGGCTGGAGGGACTGGGGTTTCTAGTCCTATAGGCACTCCTTGTGGCCTTATTTATTTATTTACATTCTCTTATATACTGTGCTATTCTGCATCAGTGCAGTTTACATTGAACAGGGCATTATAACTTGGAGATAACTATGTTACAGGGAACATGGGCTGTGGAGGGTTAAGTGGCTTGCCCAAGACCACAAGGAGCACCTGTGGGACTAGAAACCGCAGTCCTTCCAGTCCAAGGTTGCTGTCCTCTAGTGGGATTTGAACCCCTGACCTTCCAGCCTGAAGTACCTTGCCCCAACCACTAGGCCACTCCTCCACTCCAAGCCACTTAACCCTCGGTTGCACATAGATTGTGAGCCCTTTGGGGACAAGAGAATGTATCCAGTACCTTCTTGTAGTAATTACATAATGTAAAACCACTTTGATTGAAGGATAAGGTGGTATAGAAAACTGGTTAAATAAATAAATTAAAGTGCAATGCTGCAGTTGTCACTGTCAGTGGGATGACAAGCATGTCAGCAGCAGATACAGTCGAGTACATGGTGATCCCTCCCTTCCAATGTCTAAGGCAGCAACATGCATGTCCACATCCCCTGGATGAGAGGGGCAGGAGTGGCATGGTGTGACTAGCTGCCTGTGGGCAATTTCAATGCCACCTGCAGTACTGAAGTGGCAGCTGTGCCATGATGGCAGGGAGTGAGGGATTGGTTGGCATCCTGTCCACCAAGATTGGTGATCCCTGGCACTCAGCTAGTTTTCTGGGTGGATGGGTTGGCGCTGTGATCAGGATGCCCCCCACACTCACTTGCACATTTTGAGTGGATATGTGGGGGGAAAATATGCCACTGAGGCAGGAATACTATGCAATATGATAACAGCTCATGTCAGAGGAAAAATTATCACCTTGCCCCCTCACCTGCCAAATGATGATCATAATCTGTGCGTGAACTGGGGACCCCTCTATAAGTAAGTATTCCGCCTGTTACAACCATCTGAACCACATGTGGATCTTATTAGCTATTGTGGTCTGCAAAATATGAGATTATTCTATGACTACCCTACAAGCACATTACAGAAAATGGGAACATTTGTCATTCTGCTAGGAAACCCATGGTCTGGAATGTGTTTGTTCATGTATCATGGCCTGCTCCTTTGACCGGACAGATCCCATATGTAAGACATGACAGAATAGAAAGGCAGTCCAACATACAAACCTAACAAGAGGTCCCTCTCCAACTCTTGCCAAATATACCTTGTCAGACAACTATGGCACAGGGTCTGCAGAGATCTAAGCAGGCATAGGCATACCCCAACTCATGCCCACATGTATCCTGACAATGACCACATATATACCCATGGATTGATGATCCTCACCCCCTCCATGGCTGCACTGGCTCCAAACACATAGCCAATGTGTGTATGAGTGAAGGTTCATGGGTTTGAGATCAGCCTGTGGATCAGGAATGGTATGTCCAGGAGTGTTAATTTTATACTATGTTTCCAGAACTGTATCATCTTGTGCAACCTTCAACATTTCATCCAGCATGAGTCTACAAACTCAGCTGCCACACTGAGAAGCTTGACTACCCATGGCTGGATAGCAGAGCACGCTAAGAGCACTGGCACACAGAGTGAGCATTTACAATGGTGGATCACCAACAGAGGCATAAGGTGGAGGTATGAATGCCAACCTGTACCATTTTTGGACAGCAGGGACATGTGTGTGTCTGTCTGTGTCTCCAGAGTAGTGTGAGCTTCAGCAATGCACTGTGCATGAATGTGGTGCCCAGGCTTTATGGCTGTGCATACAACATGCTGCAGGTCATAGAAACATAGAAACATAGAAATATGATGACAGAAAAAGACCACATGGCCTATCTAATCTGTCCTTCCATAAGAACTACAACAGTCCCCTTTTTACCTTTAGAGATCCTCTGTGTTTGTCCCATGCTTTTTTGAATTCAGTTACTGTTCTCATCTCCACCACCTCCACTGGGAGACTATTCCACGGATCCACTACTCTTTCCGTAAAGAAATATTTCCGCATATCACTCCTGAATCTATCTCCCTTCACCCTCATCCCATGTCCCCTCGTAGCAGAACTTGCTTTCAATTGAAAGAGGCTCTCTCCCTGAACATTTATGCCACGAAGGTATTTAAATATCTCAGTTATATCACCTCTATCCCGCCTTTCCTCTAAGGTGTACATATTAAGATCCTTCAGTCTGTCCTCATATGCTTTATAATGAAGACCACTAATCATTTTAGTAATCACCCTCTGCACCAACTCCATCCTGCTCACATCCTTTTGAAGGTGTGGTCTCCAGAATTGCACACTATACTCCAAATGAGGTCACACCAAAGACTTATACAGAGGCATTATCACCTCCTTTTTTCTGCTAGCCATTCCTCTCCGTATGCACCCAAGCATCCTTCTAGCTTTTGCCGTCGCCTTGTCTACCTGTTTAGCTACTTTAAGATCATCAGACACAACCACGCCTAGGTCCCGCTCTTCTTTAGTGGACAAAAGTACTTCACCCCCTATACTATATTGCTCCCTTGGATTGCTGCAGCCCAAATGCATGACCTTACATTTTTTAACATTAAATCCCAGCTGCCAAATTCTAGACCATTCTTCAAGCTTAGCTAGATCCCTCCTCATGTTATCTACCCCTTCCTGGGTGTCTACTCTATTGCAGATTTTGGTATCATCCACAAAGAGGCAAACCTTACCTGAAAGCCCTTCCGCTATATCACTAACAAAGATGTTAAAAAGAATCGGACCAAGGACAGATCCTGGGGCACACCACTGATAACATCCTTCTCCTCAGAGTGAGCTCTATTTACTTAGCAGTGACCCTACAAACTGTGTGACACCATTTACAAGCAGAAGGCTAATTTCCAATAAGTAGTCGCAACCTGTGGCTGTGATGCTGTAATGCATTCCCAGTTACACCACCATCAAGGCCCATCCCCACAGCATTCCCCTAAACTTACCTCCCAACATGATACTGCTGTGCAGTTCTCAAATCAAAAGCTGGTTTGACTGGAGTGAGCAGGGGGGACCCATGTGTGTGTGTTGCAGCCCTCACCTCCAGGCCTCAGACTACACCAATTTGCACAGATGAGATGCCTGATTAATGTCAACTGCAATAACAGCTGTATCCATAGCAACACTGTCAGCCTACTTGGTGCAGCTGCAGCCTATAGGGAACTAGGATCAAATGGAGGGCTGGCCTCTGTGAATGCCCATTTCATTCACTTAGTTGATGACACTGGAAAGATTCTGTGATTTACCTGCATGCACATTGCTCTTGTCTTATGCTTCAGTTGAAAAGTACAATCCGGTAGACTCTTTGCTCCATGTAGTGTTTGCAAATACAGGCAGGTACGTATCAGGCAAATCTTCACACAATAAACGCCATCTCAACACCATCTACTGATCACTGCTTAAAACATTCAGTAGTGCATTACCTATTACCCCAAATGAGAGACCAAATGCATATGTGTGCCTCCCCCCCTCCCCCTCCCCTTTCCTTCCCCCCTCCTCTCTCCTGTTTCCCCTCTTCCTTTTCCCCCCCTCCCCCTTTTTCCTTTCCCATCTCTCCCCTCTTTTCCTTCTCCCCCTCTCCCCTCCCCCCTTCCATTTCCCTCCCTTCCTCCCCCCTCTCTTCCCTCCCCCCTTCCCCCCTCCTTCCTTCCCCCCTTTTTTCCCCTCCCCCCTTTCCCTTCTTTTCCCTCCCCCCCCTCTCCCCCTCCTTTTCCCTCTTCCTTTCCCCTCCCCTCCCCTTTCCCCCTCCTTTCCCTTCCTTCCCCCTTCCCCCTCCCTTCCCTCCTTTCCCTTTCCCCCCCTTTTTTGGTTTCCCAGCTTAGTCTCTCAGATTCATCATGTATTATTTATTTTGGTTGCTCGCAGCTTTAGTCAATGGTTTAAACCCCTTCTTTTAGAGTGGAGCACTTTTTGGTTTCTGTTTGACGGGGTCTGGATCTCATCGGCAGGATTTCAGTTTTTAAATGATAGTTCAAGATTTTTGATCCCCCTTCGGTGGAGCATATGACTTGTATTAATGTTTTTTTCAGGGTTTTGTTTTATAATATGGTATATTTTGTTGTTTATTATCCATACATTTGTTTTCTTATACTTCCGGTCTGCCCCCTTATTTAATGCGCACGCGCCGGCGTTCTTCATCTCTTTGAGAAACGTGAAACGGCTTTTGTATGAGGTTTGTTTGGTCAAGATTCTTAAGGTTCTTTTTACATATATACTGTTGCAGGCTTAGTATTTATGTACTTGATATCATTGTGGGCGCTCACTAACATAATTGGAATGTTACATTGTAATCTCTATTTAAGTAACTTGAAACGGCTTTCTGTAGGTGTGCTGTCCGTCTGGCCTTCATTAGGTTTCTTACATATATAATGTAGCAGGCTTTGTACTTGATATTATTACGGGTTTTTATTGTCTTAATCCCCCTTCTTTAACTTGGCTTTTACAGGCGTTTTCCTGCATTTGAAAGTTCTTTGAGGCAATGCATCACGATTCGTGTTCCCCTCGGGTTGGGTGACGTTTTATTCTTATAGCCTTCTTTTTATATCCTTTTCTTAACAGTCCCTTGCTTTTTAATGTGTTCTGGTTTTAGAATAGGGTTCTTTCTGAATTTCATTATGTACTTTATTCTTTTGGTTGGGTTCTTCTCGAACGCATTTTCAAACGGACATGTGCAGCTGATTCAGTCTTCCTGTAGGAGTTTACAATGCTCCTTTGGTTTTGGCAGATTTAAGTTTTCGCCTATTGTTTTAGTGCTTATATCAGATTTTCCCTGCACTCTGTGTTTGAGCTCATAATAACCCATTATGCATTTCTTTTTAAGGTTCTATGAACATTGTTTCAGAATCCTGTAGTGGATCACGTGGTACGAGGTATCCATCGGATCTTGTGAAGGCAAGAGAGATTGGAATGTCGAGTTGTGTTTATTTGGATTTCTTTTTGAGCACTATCTGGTGTCCCCATTTTTTAATATTATGGGTCTTCCCTATATAGATTTCTAGAGAGACAACATGTTCCTCCAATATCGGAGTTAGTTTGGGCTTACAATGGTTGGATACAGTTCTTCTTTTCCCTTCCTTCCCTTCCTTTCCCCTCCCTTCCTTCCCCTTCTCCTCCTTCCCCCCCTCCCCTCCTCCCCTCTTCCCCCCTCCCCCCCCTCTCTTCCTTTCCTCCCCCTCCCCTTCCCCTCTCCCCCCTCCCCTTCCCCCCACTTCCCCTCCCCCTCCTTCCCTCCTTCCCCTTTTCCTTTCCCTTCCTTCTCCCCCTCCCCCTCCCCCTTTTCCTTCCTTTTCCCTTTCCTTTTCCTTTCCTCCCCCTTCCCCCCTCTCCCCCTCCCTCCTTCCCTTCCTTTCCTTCCCTTTCCTTCCCTCTCCCTTCCCCCTCCCCTTGTTTTTCCTTTCCCCTTCCCAGCCACCCTTTCCCTTTCCCTCCCTCCCCCCTTCTTCACCCTTCCCCTTTTCCCCTTTCCTCCTCCTCCCCCCTCCCTTTCTTCCCCCCCTTCCCCCCCCTTTTTTCGTCCTTCTTTTTCTTTTTAGCTCGTATTACCTACACATTTTTATCTGACTTATTATTCTACTATTGACTTATGTGTATGACCATGTATTTTGAATGGGGGTATTTTTTTTTACAATTAGAAATATATTTATTTTTATGGGGGTAGTATCTAATACCTTCTATTCCCCAGTATATAGTAGTATATTCTTATCTTTTATATACTTTATTTATTATTATTTATATTTTATATTTTTATTTACTGCTATTATTCTTCTAAAGTAGAGTGCAATATTCGTATATGATTTTATTCTTTTAATTGTCTATTTTGGCGTAAGTTTTCCGCTCTTATTTTTAATCTTCAGAAGTTTTTCTGATAGTTGCGACCTCCATTGTCTCTTTTGAGCCTGGTGTAGTCTATGCACATCACACCCACAGGTAATGTTCAATTTTACATATAGTTTTTTAGTATTAACATAATTGTTTTTCATTTGGACCTACTCCTCTAGTCTCCTCATCCCTTCTCATCCTTGATTGTACATAGTTGTTTTTTTACATTTTTGGTATATTCATGTACAATTATAAATGTTTGATTTTATTTCTTCACGTTTTTTTGTATTCCTCTCAGTATTTTTAGTTATTTATTTATTTGATAATTTTTCATTTATATACTTAAGGTATATGTATGTATACATATTTATATGTTAACTGACCTATAGCATAATTTATTTAATATATGAGGATTCAATTTTAAGTGTTTGTACATGGCATTTTTTACATTCTTTGTTGTATATGTTTGTATGATTACAAATTGCCTGGTAATTTTTTATTGGATTCCATTTAGCATTTTTAATTATTTATTTATTTAATTATTCTATTTATGTATTTTTACATATGTATGTATACATATTTATATGTCATCAGATCTATAGAACAGTTTATTGTATAGACTTATATGTCATCAGATCCATAGTACAGTTTATTGAATAGATTAGGGTTTATTTTCAGTGACTGTATATGTTTTTTTATGATTTTAATTGATTATTAGTGATGAGTTTCCTTAGCAAGTCATTTGATGTAGTCCATTTCGCCTTTATTTTATGCATATTGTATATTTGTGTTATAATTTTTTATTTTTTTAACCCTTCTTTTTTGGTATATTTATTGTTTGTTCATACTAATATGGTTTTACAATTTATTTTTTAGTGTGTCCTGATAGCCCCTGAGGAAGTTGTATACGAAACACGGCCTGTGTTGGGCTTAGGCCACTTATTTGGTTATAATAAATTTATTGGGTGTTGAATCTGCTGCTTCCTGTTTTTGTTTCTGATTGTGACTTTGGGACAACTTGGTGGTATTTCACAGTTGGACACCTTGATTGGCGCCATACTAATAAATAATAAATAGGAGACTTTGTTACGTGAGAGGCGTGGGATAACTATGGTCTTGGCAGGTCCTTGTGCTTGGTGTCACTATCCCCTCTTCCTGTCTAGACAACACTCACTGCATTCAGATTCCTTGGAAACAGCTGCCACAACCTTAGGGACTGACATGAATTGTTATAGGAGAGTCCCTGGCCAACAGGAGCAGGACACAAGGCCCAGATAAGACAGCCCACTCTGGCATGCTGCAGTTGTACAGAATACCAAGTGACTAACATCACACACTGCAGTCAATACCTGTAGCCCACTAGTAGTGATATAGATCTGCTCCAGAACCTGGAGAGTCCATCTACTGCAGCACTTGCTCTGGGACCAGGTGATGTGTGTGCCCTTCCTCACAGGGTGACTGCTAAAACAGGTCATTTGCACATATGGCAACTGTTATGTGCAGGAAGCACACAATATCCCTGAATATTACAGAGCTGATTTGATAGATCACTGTATTCTCCATATGGCATCAGTTACATATATCTGCACAGATTGTGCGGTGCATCATGGGTAATGGAGGGGCTAACCAATACCGGCACCCAGAGCCCCAATTGCAGCCATAG
The DNA here is from genome assembly GCA_033557465.1 of Ichthyophis bannanicus. NCBI lineage: Eukaryota > Metazoa > Chordata > Amphibia > Gymnophiona > Ichthyophiidae > Ichthyophis > Ichthyophis bannanicus. Next base: position 1,474,196,474 of record CM066032.1, read on the forward strand.
TGATGAGTGTGATCACTGGAGTATTGCCTAGTACCTATTTCTCTTCTATGATGGTGGGAGACATGTGCATGGCTCCCCCAAGGAGGGCTTGATGATCTGTGATGGACCGCATGGGTCATAAATGTGGTTTGAGTTAGGTGTATGTGCAGGTGTACCTATTTTGCAGTGTACAGCAGGTCACACAGGACTGCACGCCCTACACATGTGCTGCCTCAGGGGTTAGTGCCACACTTCAGCAGCAGCGGACCTCTGCGTGCAACGGTTGTTTGGCGTTGGAGGTACAGTGGAGGGACTAGTATCTTGACCTCACATGTGGCTTGGCCTTTGGACAAGACATGTATTCTGCAGCTGTGTGTCTGTTATGTAACTACAGTACTGAGTGTCCAGTGTAGTATGGACTGCATGTGTGCCACTATAGGCAGGCTCTAGGTGTGGTTTACCACTGTCTCAGAATGTGCCAGCCACATTGTTTCATGTCCTGGGTTTTGGCAATTACAGGCAGGGACCTGCAGCCTCTTTGATTCTAGACATTGCTGTGCAGAAAGGTGTGGAGGTGTAGCCTAGTGGTTAGAGCATTTGCTCCATAAGCAACAGAATAATGTATGAATCCCACTTGTTCTCTTTTTTGGCTATGGGAAACTCACTTCAATGTATTGCCAGGGACAGTCCAGGGTCTGCATTGACAGGAGGACACATGTTCTTATACTTTTTTATTGATTACGATGGCACATTGGGTCTGCACATTGCAATCATGCCCATCTGATATTGCAAAGGGTTTGGACATGATTGGACCATTTCAATCATAACTGTGACTGAACATCTTTGGGTCCATCACATGGCTGCAGTACAGTACATGCAGGCACATCCTACTCCTGGGATGGCCACCTGCAGGGATCATCACACATTCTTACTTGCTCCATATGGCCAATTTCAGAGACACTTGTCTAGTTGTTATATGCACATGTGTCAGGAAGATTGCATGGTGGTTAGAAAAGCTGAGACAGCTGACACAACCAAATAGCTGGTATTGGAACTTCCCCATGGCTCAGCTGCACTTTTTTCACGCACACTACAACTGCATTTGTGCGGTCAACTCAGGTACATCGATGCAGCAAGGCCATGCCACATTCTCTTCTATTACCATCCATCCTTCAGCCCATCCATCAGCATATGCACATTATGTACAGTCATGTATTGTCCTGCCAGCTGCTACACCATGGCCCACACTGGTACAGTTTAATCATTAGGATGTATCACTCACACCTGCTCTGTGAATGATCTGAAAGACACCATGCCTGCTTAGCCATCCTTTAGATGCTCGCATAGTGACGATGCTGGCTCCGCCAGGTAACACTTCTTCCAAATCCTAAACCACACACTGACATTATAGCAAATTACATGGGCACCCCTCACTGATATAGTACAGATGCCTCCCACATGCTCATTCCACTTACTGATTAACATGTAGGAAACATATATGACTTTCACAAGGGCTCCCTTATCCTGCATTAAGGTGACTGCCATTTTCAGGTGTTAAGGTGCATGCTTGGCACCTTAATGCCCAAAGTCCTGTTAGCACCGGTAAGTGGAGCCAAGCACCCTTACCGCCAGAATGTCTACTCCCCACCCTGGCCTTTACTACACAATAACACCCTTACTGCTACTGTTAATGCTTGTTAACAGATGCGCCCTTAACGCTCTTTAGTAAACATACCCCCAAGAGTAAGAGCACTTCTCTTTATGTACTGTGTCTGGTCCTGATAAAAGATAATATGGGACTTAAGAACAAAATTGAAATGCTGGAAAATGCTACTAGGTCTGCCAATATAAAGGTTCTAAATTTTCCTAAGTCTCAAGTGATTTCTCTGAAGGAGATGTTTATATGGTGGATATTTTGAAGATTGCTCGAGAGACTTTACCTCCTATTTCAAAGGCATATTACTTTTCAAAGGCTATGAAGCATTCTTATGAAAGTTCCCCCCAGGTCCTGCCAGAGTCTAGGATTATTGAATGTAATGGGCTTACTGGAAAAATATCATTCTGAGGTTCTAAGTTCTGCGGTTCTTAAAATAACAGGCAGCACTCTTATGGGCAATATTGTTCGGATTTCCCCCCATCTTTCCAGGTATACACAGAGGAAGAGAAGGAACGTTTTGCTTATGAAATCTGCTGTTTTACAAATTGTGCTCTCTTTTCTTAAAATTCCCCAGTAAATTTATGGTCAAATTCCAGTCTGTTACCTATCTATTCTTTGAGCCTTCCCAACTTCCTGCATTTATAAATTCCCATACTATCATTTCTCCTGCTCCTATACTGTAATTCTGTAAAAAAAAGGTTATTGCCTTTTGTTCTGAGATAATTTTTGTTTCCTTTTTCCATTTGTTTTTGGTCTGTCAACCATTATTGTGGGCTAGAGTGATGATATTCCTTGATTTCCCTGTACCTCTTTACTTTTTTTCTTTTTGTGATTTTACAGTATATCATTTCTGTATACGTGTGTTACTTGGATGTATTTGATTCAATTCATAAATAAAAACTAAAATAAATAAAAGAGGGAAATAAAATATATTTTCTTTCCAAAACTTGGGCCTTAAATAAAGCGTAGTTACTCTCCTGTAATAGGTGATCTCCGGGAACAGTAGGAATTTAGTCTTCACATATGGGTATCTCGGTACTGACGGAGCCTGCGTGGGAACGCTCCCCAGCGTCCAATAGGAACGCTTTTGGGAGCATCCCTCAGCACATGCACGCTGCCTTCCCGCCTTTCCAACTGTCCCTCTTCAGTTAAGTTTGTAGCTGAGTGAAAGGATAGAGGGAGAGAGGAAAGAGACAGAGAAATAGAGAGACAACTCCTAGGGGAGGTGGGTGGGTTGTGAAAACTAAATTCCTGCTGTTCCCGGAGATCACCTAGGTGCCGTGGAGATGGCCCCAGGAAGCTTCCACCTATAATGAGGTGGGCCATGCTTCCTCCCATGGATCTCTGGCATCCTACCAGAGTTGGTGGGTAGGAGTTGAATTAAGTCTGAAAGAGATGTTGAAGAACAGCCTGGCCAAAGAAGGCATCCCGATGGGAGGCTTTATCTAGGCAGTAGTGGGCTGTGAAGATGTGCACCAAAGCCCAGGTGGCTGCTCGACTGATGTCATCGATAGACACAGAGTGAAGGTTAGCCATAGAGGCTGCCATGGCTCTCACATTATGTGCTGTGACATGGCCTTGAAGAGGAAGACTCTTACTCTCATAAATAAAGGATATGCATTGTGCAATCCATTTAAATAGAGTTCTTTTGGAGACTGTAAGTCCCAAATGACTAGAATCAAAAGCAACAAAAAGTTGAGAAGACTTTCTATGATGCTCTGTTCTTTGTAGATAAAAAGCCAAGGCTCTTTTACAGTCCAAAGTATGAAGGTTCCTTTCTGCATTAGAGGCATGAGGCCTTGGAAAGAATACAGGAAGGTAAATTGATTGATTTAAATAAAAAGGCAAAACCACCTTTGGCATAAAATGTGGATGAGTTCTGAGAACAACCTTATCATGGTGAAACCTTGTATAAGGGGGATCAGCCACTAAAGCTTGCAATTCACTAATGCGACATGCAGAGGTGATTGCAATTAGGAAGATGACCTTCCAGGATAAAAACTTTAGGGTTGTAGTGGCTAAAGGTTCAAAGGGCAGTTTCATGAGCTGTCTGAGAACTAGATTTAAATCCCATGCCACCGGTGGTAGCCTGATGGGAGGCTTTGTTAATAGAAGACCTCTCATAAATCTTGCTATAAGTGGATGAGAGGAAATTGGCTGTCCATTTAGAGGCTTATAGGAAGCTGCAATTGCACTAAGATGGACTCTTACTGAACTTGTCTTTAGACCAGAATTTGATAAATGAAGTAGGTACTCTAGTACCGATTCCAAAGGTATCACAAAGGGGTTTAAGCCCTTTTAAGAACACCATATAGTAAAACTTTTCCACTTGAAGGCATAAGAATGTCTTGTGGAAGGTTTTCTGGAAGGCTGAAGGACATCCTTTACCTGTTGGGAAAGGTTAAGATCCTGAAGGTTTAGGCTTTCAGCATCCAGGCCCTGAGATGCAGGGACTGAGGATTGGGGTGCCATAGCATCCCATTATCTTGGGATAGAAGGTCTGGAGCACACCCTAACTCCAGAGGTGCAGCTTGAGAGAGATGTAGAAGCAGGGGATACCACGTTTGTCGTGGCCACCATGGCGCTATGAGGATCATACAACCTTTGTCTCTCTGAAGCTTGAAGAGTGTTTTGGGGATGAGGGGAATGGTTGGGAAGGCATAGAGGAAGTCCTGACCCCAGTGAAGGAGGAAGGCGTCCCTTGCCTTGCAATTGTGAGCCGGAATTCTGGAACAGAACCGGGGAAGTTTGGAATTCAGTGGACTTGCAAAGAGGTCTATGTCTGGGGTTCCCCAGATGTGAAATATCTTTATCACCTGGTCTACGTGGAGAGACCATTCGTGAGGCAGCAGTACTCGGCTGAGTTTGTCTGCCCAAAGGTTTTGAATGCCTGGAAGATATACCACAAGAAGATGAATTTGATGCTCTCTGGTGAGGGCCCATAGTCGTAAAGCTTTGTTGCATAATGACAGAGAGCCTGTTCTGCCCTGCTTGTTCACGTAGAACATGGCTACTTGATTGTCTGTTTGGACTAGGGCTGTCTTGTAGCTGAGCTAGGCATGGAATACGCAAAGAGATAGATTGCTCTGAGTTCTAGGAGGTTTATGTGAAGACAAGCCTCCTGTGGAGTCCAGGTACCCTGGGTGGAGAGATGGTGCAGGTGTGCTCCCCATCCCACCGGTAATGCATCTGTTGTTAGGATGGTCTGGAATGGGGGTTGTTGGAAAGGAGACCCCACTAAAAGATTCTCCAGTGATTGCCACCATTGTAGGGACAAGATCAGTCGTTGTGAATTTGATATCTTGTCCAACAGATGTCCTGTGGCCTGTGTCCACTTTGTGGATAGTGACCACTGGGCTGCTCGCATGTGGAGGCGAGCATAGGGAACTACATGAACTGTGGATGCCATATGTCCCAGTAATTGCAGCAGTTCTCAAGCAGTTAGGGAGGACTTTCCCGCTGCTTGAGAAGCTAGTTGCATTATGCGAAGACAGCGGGGCTGTGGGAGGAAAGCCCTTGACTGTCTGGTATCTAAACAAGCCCCTATGAACTCCAGGGTCTGAGAAGGAACAAGTTGGGATTTTGGGAAGTTTATGACCAATCCCAAGTACTGGAGAATTTGCATTGTGCGAGACAGTACAGATCTGGCTTCTGGAATCGTGGGGGGTCAAATGAGCCAGTCATCCAAGTAAGGGAAGATGAATATCCCTAGGGTTCACAGGAATGCAGCTACTACTGCCATGCATTTTGTGAATACTCTTGATGCTGAAGCCAGACCAAAAGGAAGAACCCTGTATTGGAGGTGTTTTCCCTTGATAAGGAATCGTAAGAATTTCCTGTGATCTGGATGGATCAGAATATGAGTATATGCATCCTTTAGATCTAGAGAGCAAAGCCAATCCTGACTTTGAAGGTATGGCAGAAGAGTTCCCAGAGAAATCATTTTGAACTTTTCTCAGAAGAGATATTTGTTCAATTCTCTGAGGTCTAGAATGAGTCTGTGTCCTCCTGTTTTCTTTGGAATAAGAAAATAGGGGGAGTAGAACCCTGTGCCCTGTTGGGGAATGGGCACTTTCTCTATTCCTTCCTGGGCAAGGAGTGTTGAGACCTCTTGATCCAGTAGATTGTCTGGAGAGGTTTGGGAATTGAACTGTCTTACGATTGCAGGAGGGGGCATGATGTGAAAATGAAGCTTGTACCCCTCCCCTACAATGGACAGAGTCCAATTTTCTGCTGTTATTTGGTACCATCTGTTGACAAAATGACACAACCTGCCTGGAATGTTTAGGGGTTCTGGACCCTTCAGAGGCAGGAAAGCTAAGCTCTCTAGGAAGGAGTCAAAGCCCTTGAGGGGGCTGAGCCTGTGGAGCTGGTTGAGCTCTCGGGCCTTCGGGCTTCAATTGTTGTCTGAATTGTTGCTGTTGTCCCTTTTGGGCAACTTGACCCTGAGCTTGCCCTTGCTGGGTATAAGATGGATAAAACTTTCTATTTTTGCTGTAAAAGGGTTTTTTATAGGGTTTCTTTTTGGCTGGAGTGGCTGTAGATTTTGACAATCTGTCTAAAGTGAGATTGTCAGTATCTATCTCATTAGCCTTTTCCTGCCAATTCTTGCCAAAGAGGTTTTCTCCTGAACAAGGGATGTTTCCTAATTTGTCCTGTACCCAAGTCTCCAAGTCTGATGCCTGAAGCCAGGTAATCCGACATGCACCAATGGCAATAGCAGAAGTTCAGCTGATGCATTCAAAGCAGTCAAAGGCTGCACGATTTACAAACTTGGAAACGTCTTGAGCATGCTTGACAAGAGTAAGAAAGTCTTATCATTTGTCATCAGGGAGAAGGGGGCTCATAAGCTCCAAGTCTCCTGTGACTTCTTTGAGGAACATTCCCATACATAAAATATATGAGCTGATCCTAGCTGAAAGCATGGAAGCCTGAAATGTTCGACTCCCAAAGGCATCAAGAGTCCTGCATTCACGACCTGGAGGATTGAATGCATGTCTTTTTGCACTTTTCATCCTACGCATGGCTGATTCCACTACCATTGAATGGTGTGGCAGCTGAGTCTTTTGAAAACCAGGACATGGTGGAACTCGATACATGGTATCGAGTTTCCTAGAATGAGGAGATGTGGTCAGAGGTGTTTCCCACATCCTGAGCATCAAATCATGAAGAATTTCATGAATGGGCAGGGTAGCTGCCTCTTTGGGAGCCTTAGGGTAATGGAGTATTTCCAATTCCTTTGCTCTAGGTTCTTTTTCAGGAGCTACCGTGATTGATAGGTCTCGGGCCACATCACAAATAAAATCCTGAAAAGACATGTCCTCCGGAGGAGACATTCTGTGTTGAGGAGAAGAGGAGTCTTCCGAAAGAAGTACTCTGGTACCAACTGAGTTATCTGAGTCAGCAGAATCGGAAGATTCAAAGCATCTCTGATCCCGATGTTAATGCAAAGCACGGTATCGGTATCGATCGAAGTCGGCACCGAGTTGGTCCGGTACCGATCTGTCGATGCATGAAAAAGTTGGCATGGGCAGAATTCCCACCGGGGCCGGTACTGTCAGTGCTGGTACCGGTATCGGTACTGATGCTGGTACCGGCACCGGTATCGGTGTCAATACTGGTGCCCATTGAACCGTCGGTAGTGGTGTCAATGGTACCGCAGCTGTAAGGAGAGCTGCAAGACTGCGTTCGATAGCGAGGAATCTCTGGTCTATTGACGCTGCCAATGCCTGGGTGTCGGTACCGGTAGAAGCAGCCAGAATCCCTGAGCATGGCACCAGTAGTTCTGCTGAGGTCGAGGCCTCGAGAACATCCTGGAGCCCCGTTAGTGCTTTGGAGGCTAAAGCCTCCCGCCAGGGCTGTTTTGCCAGAATAGTTTCCTCAAGGCCAATGCCAATGGCTTCTCAATGCTTGGAAGGAGATCTACCCTTTGAGGACCGGCTCTTATGTTTAGTTACCTGAGATCAATGGGAGGAAGACGAGGCTCTGGAAAACGTCGATGCAATGGACATCGCATCTGAAGAAAAGAGGGTACCGAGCTTTGCAGCCCAGTTCTGTCTTCCTCTTTTAGTCATCCCCATACAAGAGGAACACTCCGATGGAGAATGGTCAGGGCCTAAACATTTGAGACACCAGTCATGTGTGTAGGTGACGGAAATGGTACCCTCACACTTAGTACATTTTTTAAAACCACTAGCTGGTTTTGCCATTTTTCAGGAAAATGGGGTCTAATGCCCAAAATGGTGCCTAGCACCAAAAAGAAAATGTTTCTGAAGAGAAACACTTCAGAAGTATATATATATGTATATATATATATTTTTTTTTTTATTTATTTTTTTTTTTTTAAAGAAGGAAAGAGAACCGGCAGGCGTCGAGCGGAGGCAGGCGCGACCACAAGAAAAACAAGTTTAAAGAAGAAATTTTCTGCAATGACAGGGTATGTGACCTGTCGGCTCTGCGGAAAATGAAGAACTGAAGAGGGACAGTTGGAAAGGCAGGAAGGCAGCGCGCATGTGCTGAGGGATGCTCCCAAAAGCGTTCCTACTGGACGCTGGGGAGCGTTCCCGCGCAGGCTCCATCAGTACTGACGATACCCATATGTGAAGACTATATTCCTGCTTGTTCCTAGAGATTCTAAGGAACCTACTAGGCATACACATTAGCTTTCATATAAATGGTAAAATCAATCAAAAATTATGATTTTTGGATCATCCTGGTGTCAACTAATTGAGCGTACTCGCTTGGAAAATGTCCATGAATCAACATTCATGAGCTTTATTTTTGTTGTGTGCATATGTACACCCAGACACACTGGAGCCAATCTGGTGGTGGACAGAGGTCGAGGAGCAGCCACCAACAGCCAACAGGAGCTAATCCTGCTTCAAATATTTGATAGACAGCCAGCGAAACCTATATCTGTCTGACTTATGCAATTCCCATAGCTGAAGACAGGGCTACAACACAAAGAGACACATTTCACAATGGGACATCCAAATGCAATCTAGGACATCAAAGTCAGAAGTTCAGGCACCATTTTGGAAACGTGGACATACCTGATATGTACATGTGGAACCTTATACCAAGATTGTTAGGACCATTCACAGGGAACATTTTGCGAGGCAGTACTGGCTACTAATCTGATTCTGGGAACTGAGTAAGTTAACCCTTCCTGTAATGTGTCTCAGATTTTAGCCCAGGTGTAAGTTTTAGTGATTGGGGGCAAGTGACTTGTGCCTTCAGTCTGAGCTGGTTGTACATAATGAGATGCACATTGCATGCCCGGCTCATGCAATATGGTTCCATTGTGTCACAGGCCAGACTGCCTGACACCCTCAATACTACAAGTGTGTAGCATGACATTATAGCACCTCAGTCCTGGACATGGTTACCCTGGCCTTTCTATGACTGGTGGCAGGGTGACCAGCATTAATTGTGCTGCCTTCTCAATTGGGTGAAGATTCAGTTACATTCACAGTTCCCAGAGGTGTCAGATGGCTTAACAGGATAGTTTTGGGAAACTAATGTGTGATGCTCTAAAAATCAGTGGTTCAGGCCCATGCCTGTTTTTCCCATGTACATTTACTGTGTGGTTCTACTTCCCATAACAGACCCCATTCTCATATTAGCGTTTTAGATTTCCAGTCTGGCCTACTACACTCACTGTGTGGCTCTCATTCCCATAATAGCCCCATTCTTATATTAGCTGTTCAGGTGCAATCTGGCCTAGTACTTTATCTGTGTGAACATAATAACATAAGAACATAAGATATGCCATACTGGGTCAGACCAAGGTCCATCAAGCCCAGTATCCTGTTTCCAACAGTGGCCAATCTAGGTCATACGTACCTAGCAGTTTCCCCAAAAGACACAGGTTCCGCAATGCTTGTAATGGGTCAAGCATTGATATCCTGGGTCCCTTCTTAATAATGGTTTATGGACCTTTCCTCCAGGAACTTGTCCAAACCTTTTTTAAATCCAGCTACACTAACAGCCTTTACTACATCCTCCGGTAACAAATTCCAGAGTTTGATTACACGTTGAGTGAAGAAATGTTTTCTTTTATTAGTTTTAAATAGTTTACCCTGTAGCTTCAATGCATGTCTCCTAGTCTTTCTATATTCTGATAACGTAAACAATCGATCTACATTCACCCGTTCCACTCCATTCATTTTAGACTTCTATCATTTCTCCCCTCAGACGTCTCTTTTCCAGGTTAAAGAACCCTAACCTTTTTAGCCTTTCTTCATAGGAGTATCCTTCCATCCCCTTTACCATTTTGGTGGCTCTTCTCTGAACCTTTTCTAATAACGCTATATCCTTTTTAAGATACGGCGACCAGAATTGCACACAATATTCAAGGTGCGGTCTCACCATGGAACGATATAGAGGCATTATAATATCTTTTGTTTTATTTTCCATTCCTTTCCTTATGATACCTAGCATTCTATTTGCTCTCTTGGCTGCCGCTGCACACTGGGCTGAGGGTTTTAACATGCTATCCACAATGACGCCTAAATCTTTTTCCTGGGTGGTGGTTCCTAATGTGGAACCTTGCATCGTGTAACCATAGTTTGGGTTGTTCTTCCCTAGGTGCATAACTTTGCACTTGTCCACATTAAATTTCATCTGCCATTTTGATGCCCAGTCTTCCAATTTATCAAGATCCTCTTGCAATTTTCCACAATCCTCTTGGGTTTTAACAACTTTAAATAGTTTTTTGTCATCTGAAAATTTGATAACCTCACTCGTTATTCCACTTTCCAGGTCATTTATGAATATGTCAAAAAGCAGCGGACCCAGCACAGATACCTGGGGTACACCACTATTCACCATTCTCCATTGGGAAAATTGGCCATTTAGCCCAACCCTCTGCTTTCTATCTTTTAACCAGTTCTTGATCCACAGTAGTACACTGCCTCCTATCTCATGACTCTTTAGTTTTGCCAAACGTCTCTGATGAGAGGCCTTGTCAAAGGCTTTCTGAAAGTCCAGATATACTATATCAACCGACTCACCTTTGTCCACCTGTTTATTCACACTTTCAAAAAAACATAATAGATTAGTAAGACAAGATCTTCCTTGTCTAAAACCATGTTGGCTGTCTCCCATTAGGCCATGACTATCTACATGCTGAGTAATTTTATTCTTTATGATGGTTTCTACCATTTTTCCCGGTACTGACATGAGGCTCACCGGTCTGTAATTTCCCGGATCACCCCTGGAACCCTTTTTAAAAATTGGCGTTACATTGGTGATCCCTCAATCTTCAGGTATTAGAGATGATTTTAATGAAAATTCACAGATTACTAATAGCAGGTCTGCAATCTCATATTTCAGTTCTTTCAACACCCTTGGATGTATACCATCCGGCCCAGGTGATTTGCTACTCTTCAGTTTATCTAATAGTTGTAATACATCTTTCCGATGTATCGATATTTCCTTCAATTCTTCCGCACCTTTAAATACCACTTCAGTCATGGGTAACATCCCTACATCTTCTTCAGTAAAGACCGAAGCAAAGACCTCATTCAGTCTCTCCGCTATCGCCTCATTGCCTCTTAGTGCCCCTTTAACTCCTCTATCATCTAATGGTCCAACTGACTCTCTCACAGGTTTTTTGCTACAAATGTATTTGAAAAAATCTTTATTTCATATTTTTGCTCTATTTCCCATAAGAGGCCCCATTAGGGTGGTCAAATGACTCCAGATCTTGGGACACCCTAATCCATTTTTGGTTTTACCATAGAAACATGACAGCAGAAAAAGTCTACATGGCCTATCTAGTCTGCCCTTACTATCTGCATGGAGCTGCTATTTGGATTTCCTTGCAGAGGTCAGCAATGTAAATCTAGGACTAGATCAGGGTGTCCCTAAGAGCTAGAGTCAGTTGGTCTCCCTCGACCCCATTCTGATGTAAACTTTACAGGTGCTCAGCCTGACCTAGTACCTTTACTGTGTTTACTCTTTCCCATAACAACCCCATTCTGATCTTAGCTTTTCAGGTACCTAGCCTAGCCTAGTATTAGGATTGCCAACTGGCTCCAGATGTGCCCGACAGGCTTGATCTAATCCTGGGTTTACCTCATTGCATGCAGGGATATGTAGTTCTGATTTCTCCATTGAGCTCCAAAAGAAAAGCAAGACCACAAGTCCCTGCATGCAATGGGGTAAACCTAGGAATGGCTCAAGACTGTCAGGCACATCTGGAGCTAGTTGGCAACCCTACCTAATATCTTTGCTCTGTGGCTCTCTTTCCCACAACAGCCCCATTCTGATATAAGCTTTTCAGGTGCCCAGCCTGGCCTAGTACCTTTACTGTGTGGCTATCTTTCCCACAACAGCCCCATTCTGATATTAGCTCTTCAGGTGCCCAGCCTGGCCTAGTACATTTCCTGTGTGGCTCTATTTCCGGTCACAGGCCCCATTATGGTGGTCAAGTGGCTCCAGATCTTGGGAACACCCTTATCCAGTCCTAGTTTTACCTTACTAGCTGCATGGACTTGGCATCTAGATTTCCTTGGAGAAATCAGCAATGTGAAACCAGGACTGGATCATGGTGTCCCTAGATGCTGGGGTCAGTTGACCAGCCTAGACTAGAGTGGCCAACTTGCTCCAGATGCACCCGACAGGCTTGATCCAGTCCTGTGTTTACCCCATTGCATGCAGGGACTTGTAGTCTTGCTTTTCTGATGGAGTGCAGTGGAGAAATCAGAACTACATGTCCCTGCATGCAATGGAGTAAACTCAGGACTGGATCAAGCCTGTCGGGTGCATCTAGAGCCAGTTGGCAACCCTACCCTAGACCCCATTCTGGTATTGGTTGTTCAGGTGCCCAGCCTGGCCTAGTTCCTTTACTCTGTGGCTCTCTTTCCCACCACAACCCCACTCTGATATTAGCTCTTCAGGTGCCCAGCCTGGCCTAGTACATTTACTGCATGGCTCTATTTCCTATCACAGGCCCCATTATGTTGGTCAAGTGGCTCCAGATCTTGGGAACACCCTTATCCTGTGCTAGTTTTACTTTACTAAGTTATATGGACCTGCTATCTGGATTTTCATGTAGCGGTCAACATTGTAAATCCAGGACTGGATCAGGGTGTCCTGCAAGCTGGAGCCAGTTGGCCTCCCTCAACCATATTCTGATATTAGCTTTTCAGATGCCCAGTCTGGCATGTGTGCTCCACTACTGGCAAATGTAAAATAATGAGAGGTCACTCACCCAGTAGCCCGTCGTGTCTATAATGCCCCTCCTCAAATTGTTGGAAGAGTACTGAGTGATGCAGGATGAAGAGTGCTGAGTGATGTAGGAATCATGGGTTGACCCAGCAAACCTGGGCACCACATTCAGTATGTGCATGTTTGTATCGTATACCACCTGCACATTCAGGGAATGGTAGTGCTTCCAGTTATGGAACATTACTTCCCTGTCTCTGGGTGGGATAAGTGCCACATTTGTGCAATCAATAGCTCCCTTTATACGTGGAAGGCCCACAGTTCTCTGAAATTGCTGTTTGAGGGTCACCCACTGTTGACTTTCATTAGGAAATACTCTGTAGTTCTTGACCCCGACAAAGCAAAGCTCGCAGTATTTGGTGGAAGCATCTGCCAAATGTGGCCCTGGACACTCCTCCAACTGCAGCCACAGATGTTTGGAAGCAGTCAGAGGCAAAGAAATGTAGTGCACTCAGGAGCATTGTCAGCCCTGATATGGCACGTGACTGGGCTGTAAGAGGCTTGAGGTCAGGTCTTAAATCCTCATAAAGCTCTCTTATGGTCCCTGTGCTCAGTCTGTAGAGGGTGATCACCTGGTCCTCAAGGAGGCCAAGGAGGGTGGCCTGTCTCTATAGATATGGGGCATTCTGGGCAGGACATCCCTCCTCCAAGGATGCAGTGTCCACAAGTCTCCAGGCTGGTGCCCTTGAACATTGACCCCTACCACTGAGCAGGGACAGGGGGCTGGTCCAGGTGTTGTGGGGCCTCCTCAACTACCTCTCGTCCTTCCCTTACTAGTCATGATGCAACCTCTTCCAGAATGTAGTAGGCCATGCTGTAGTAAGGCATGGGCCCCAGGCCACAGTACATTATAGGCTGGAATATGGGTTGGCCCTGCAGCACATACCTGACTGTCATTTAGCTATTCAGAATGGTTGTTAACAGGGATGGGCCGATGTAACACCAGCTCTGAGCTGGTGTTCCGATTCCATGCAGCTGCGCCTCTAATGCCCACTAATCAGGAATGGCATTAGTGTTCCCCCACCAAGTCACCACACACCGCCTCTTTTGCCTTTGCTGGGTGCTGCCAGGTTAGTTGCCATTGCGGATGCATTATGGGCGTTTTATACCATGCAAACCACTACCGGGCACCCACACCTGCTGCAGATGCCTTTAGTGCCATTTAGTAATCATATGCCTCAGTGTTTTCATGTGCAAGTGCCAGCGCTTCAACATGCAGTTGGGCCATTTTGCAAACCTATACATACAAATGCTGCCAATTAAACACTGGGACCTCATTTATTATTTTTTAAAAATTTTGGAAGAGGAGATAAATAATGGGGGATTAAGGAGAAAAACTCCCTTCATCTCTCTTGTCAAAGCCCTGGCCTAAACACACACTTATCTCTGCATTCTCAAATCTGGTGTAACACAGAAAGCTTTGGCCATATACCTGGATTTCATTTCTAAAATGGGGAATAAACATTTTGATTTTTAAACCACTCAAGCCATGCCAAACCATGTCTCCACCTCAGACCCCTGAAATCTCTGTGTGCTATGGATCTCCACATGTAAATGGTGGCTTTCTGAAATTGTATTACCTGTGTATTCCATTATACACATGTAAACACCACTGCTTACATTTGGAGATGCTTCTAAAATAGCTTTTTCAAAATGATTGCATATATTTTCAAAAGAGTAAATGATCTTCACACCACATACAGGCTTTTAGCCCTTACATCTGATCCTTTTTGATTCCTTCTAATTTATTTCATTTTATCATAGTTTCTCTTATTAATATTAAGTGACTATTTTATGTGAAATGCGATGTCTTTTTGATCACTATAGCCAAGTGACTGCAGCCTATTACTCTTTGCACTGTGTCCTGGATTCCACTAAGAGCTATAGCTGCAGCAGCTTTCTCTCCATCCTTTCTAAGATCAGCTTCTCCATGAGGTAGTCATATGTGATCTCTAGTACTTTCACCTTTCTGAGATTCTCAAGGGGATACTTAAACTGGGGCAATTTAAATCTCCATTATTATGATGTTTCAATTTCCAGTAGTCTGTGTAATGCCTGTTACCATTTCACAGTCCATTTCACCATCTTTTTGAGGTGGATGATAGCATCCCCCCTCTCTCAACTTCATTGTCCCCATTACTCATAGAATTGCTATCCTAGAGATTCCAAAGTAATTTGCTTCCTGACAAAGTCTTATTCTACATGATTCTGTGATGTCAATATTTTGATCTACTCTGTCATTTTAATGTATATAAAGTAGCATTTTACAATTGATGTCCAAGTGTAATCTGGGTTATCTAGGCCAGAATCTCTGAAAAAATAGCAGACATGTCCAGGGGCGGCCCAAGGGGGGTGCGGGGCCATGTGCGGAGACTCGGTGCGGGGCCTCATTTGCATAAGGGGCCTCATTTGCATAAATATTTGCATAATGTTACCATACACGAACTTTTAGTAAACATGCCTCTTAATGAGTGTATGAATAAAGAAAGACTAAAAGACTTCTACATTACTATAATCCAATACCAACCGCCAGGCACATTAGGAACTACTACAAACACTGCCCATTTAGAACCCATAGCAAACCCGCCGTATCCTAACAGCACTACCAGGACTCATAAAGCACCATACCCTAACTATCAAAAGGAAACGCTGCAAATATTAAACCAATACATTTCAGAGTACAACAATACATGACCTACTGGGGAAAGAGAACAAGTGGCAATGTCAAATAGGAATTACATAAACAGAATACCTCAGCTCAGTTACACATGCAGAACATAGACCATCACCAAACAAGGAATCACAATTTAGAAACAGGAAGACAATAATTAAACTGGGAATCCCAAAAGCCAAACTTGGAATGTACAACACTGTAGAAATAAAACTATACATTAATTTGCTCTTGTACTAAACAAAGCGCAGACGTTAATGATGCACATTTCCCAGAGCTGACATATTCCAATTAATAAATTCAAAATAAAGAGATATTTTTCTACCTTTTGTGCATTTTTTTTCAGCTGCAATTGCTCCAGCCACTTTCTTCTGGTTTCTCTTCGTGTCTTCCGCTAATTCTTCATCGTCTGCTGTCCATTTGTCTTTTCTTCTCTCTTCTAGTTTTTTTCCATTCTCTCTCTACATCTGCTTTAACATACTAATCTTTCTCCTTTTTGCTCTTTCCTCATTCCTATTTCATCCACTCAAATTTTACCCCTCCATCCTCAATCCCCACCTACTCTCCCAATATCCGGACAATTGTAGATTTGTCTTCCCTCCCACACAAAATATTTTTTCCCTCTCCATTTCACTCTCCCAGCTCCATCCCATTCTAATCCTCCCCCAACATCAGCTCCATTCTAGTTCCAGTCCCACCCAGCATCCGCTCCCTTCTAGTCCCCGCATCAGCCCATTTCCAGTCCTAGCCCCCCATAAGCCCATTTCCAGTCCTAGCTCCCCCATCTATTTGCAGTCCCATCCAAGTCCCTCCATCAGCTCATTTCCAATCCCAGCCCCCCATGAGCCCATTTCTAGTCCTTTCCTAGCCCCACCATCAGCCCATGTCAAATCCTAGCTCCCCTCCACTCAGCCCATTTCCAATCCAAGCCCCCCATGAGCCTACTTCCAGTTCTAGCCCCTTCATGAGTCCATTTCAATCCAAACCCCCACCACAGCCCATTTCCAATCTTAGCACCCCCAACAGCCAATTTCCAGTCCTATTCTAGCCCATCAGCCCATTTCCTGTCCTAGCCCCCCCCCCCTCACCCATTTCCAGTCCTAGCTCCCTCCCCCTCACGACCCATTTCCATTCCAAGCCCCCGTCCCCATCAGCTATTTGCAGTTCAAGCCCTCCTTCCACTCAGCCCATTTCCAGTCCTAGCCTCCTCATAGCCCATTACTAGTCCTAACCCCCCAGCAGCCCAGTACGTCCTAACCCCCCATCACCCTATTTCCAGTCCTAGCCCCCCATCAGCCTATTTCCAGTCTTAGCCCCCCTCCCATAGCCAATTACCAGTCCTACCCCCCCATCAGCCCATTTCCAGTCTTAGCCCCCCATAGCCCATTACCAGTCCTAACCCCCCCATCACCCTATTTCCAGTCCTAGCCCCCCATCAGCCCATTTCCAGTCTTAGCCCCCCATAGCCCATTACCAGTCCTAACCCCCCCATCACCCTATTTCCAGTCCTAGCCCCCCCATCAGCCTATTTCCAGTCTTAGCCCCCCCCATAGCCAATTACCAGTCCTACCCCCCCCATCAGCCCACTTCCAGTCTTAGCCTCCCCCCCCATGGCCCATTACCAGTCCTAACCCTCCCCCCCCATCAGCCCATTACCAGTCCTAGCCTCCCCCCTCCCATGGCCCATTACCAGTCCTAACACCCCCCCATGGCCCATTACCAGTCCTAACCCCCCCCCCATGGCCCATTACCAGTCCTAACCCCCCCCCACGGCCCATTACCAGTCCTAACACCCCCCATCAGCCCACTTCCAGTCTTAGCCCCCCCCCATAGCCCATTACCAGTCCTAACCCCCCCATCAGCCCATTTCCAGTCCTACCCCCCACTTCCAGCCTTAGCCCCTCCCCATAGTCAATTACCAGTCCTAACCCCCCCCATCAGTCCTCTTCCAGTCCTACCCCCGCACTTCAAGGGTTATCCCCCACCCCTTCGCCCATATCCAGTCCAAACCCCCCATCAGCCCACTTAGCCCCCCCATAGCCCATTACCAGTCCTAACCCCCCCATAAGCCCACTTAGCCCCCCCCCCCATAGCCCATTACCAGTCCTAACCCCCCCCCCATCAGCCCACTTCCAGTCTTAGCCTCCCCCCCATGGCCCATTACCAGTCCTAACCCCCCCCCCCCCCGGCCCATTACCAGTCCTAACCACCCCCCCCCTATCATTCCAAATTAAAATAAAAAAAAAACCCAAACCGGCTGCTTCTGCCGCGACAGCTTCAAGAGCTCTGCCGCGGCAGCATCAAGAGCTCTGCCGCGGGGCCCCCCCCCTGCCCGGCAGATCCTCCGTGCATCTTCAGCTCTTCACGTCCAAAACGCGGGCTTTTTTCAGAGCCGCGAGAGTTTCTTTTCTCGCGGCTCTGTTAATCCCGCCGTGGGTGATGGTAAACCCCAACAGCCCCGCGGTATTAAGAGAGCCGCGAGAAAAGAAACTCACGCGGCTCTGAAAGAAGCCCGCGTGTTGGACGTGAAGAGCTGAAGATGCACGGAGGCTCTGCCGGGCAGGGGGGGGCCCCGCGGCAGAGCTCTTGAAGCTGCCGCGGCAGAGCTCTTGAAGCTGCCGCGGCAGAAGCAGCCGGTTTGTTTTTTTTGTTTTTTTTTTTTTAACTTGGGATGCTTAAGAATGTTTTTTGCGCGGGGCCCCCTGAAACGCGGGGCCCTGTGCAAAAAACATTCTTGCTCAATGGACGGGCCGGCCCTGGACATGTCCAAGCTCAAACACCATTTCACAAATATGAATGTGCCTAATATGGATGTCTGCAGGAATATTCAAGCAGCTATGCCCAGAATAATATTCCAGACCCAGGGCATCTAGGAATAGTCTAATGGTTAGAGCAGTGGGCTAGGAGCAGGGAAGCCGGGCTTCAGATCTCACTGCTGCATCTTCTCTATACTCTGGATTTGTGGTGAAAACAACCACTTTCACAATGTCTGTTCATGCCTGGAGCTGGTATAATCTGGACATAATCTGGACATCCAATACATTTCTGAGATCAGGCACTGACATCCAGGTTCATAGAAACACCCTTGCCACTCCTCCATCACACCCCTGTTCAGACTTGGATGTCCTCACGTTGGTGATGTCCATAGACCTGACTTCTAAAATGCCTCTGGAGGTGCCTCCATTGTTTGGATGTCCCTATGCCCATTTACAGAAGTCCAAAGCACAACTTAAGCTTCTAAAATAACCCTCTCAGTATCCACTCTCCAAGTGCCTAATTGGGTATCCTCTTTTAACCATCTATTTGAGAAGCCTATTAGAGTCATTTTTCACTCACAAAGTCAGTTGTATATCCATGGTCCTGCAAGCTAATTTGGTAGTTCATGGTTGCAACTGCGGGCAAATTCTGCCTTAACATCTTAGCTATTTTTATGTACAAGTACTGTAAATGCAACTGACTAACTTAAATTGTGATGGTATTGTTTGTTAATATACATTCCGAATTGTATACAATTATTAGCAACTATACGAGATATGATTTTCCTTGAGCAGGAAGAAAAATGAAAATAACTTTTTTTTTTAATTTTCATAAAAACTGAAAAAAAAATGTAATCAATTGAGAAGGACGCTCTGTGAATAACTCTTTGTATATTAAAGTTGAATGTTGAAGATAACTACAGAATAAGACTGTTCCCCCAGGAAAAACACACAATGACATGACACTTCAAATGAATAATTGTAGAATTGCAAAATAAATATAAAGTAGGATTTTTAATAATAGGCTGAATAATGACTTTTCTCTGTATTGCATTGCTTTCATTATAACACAGCAATGTATTCATAATTTCTGCATTATGAGCAAAATTATTTTTCATTTCTCATTTGCTGAATATTCTTAGGGCTGTTCTCTGCTCCAGATAAAATCAACATAATGGAAAAGACCATGTTTGATGATGGTTTATGAAACAGTTTTTATTTCATGACACTTATAATTAGAAAGGAACATTTTCTACTGCTGACCTTGAGATAGTCATAAACGATAATTAGTTCATGTTTTACAACTAGCATATACCGCAGCTACTGCATTTGGAAGCCTGTATTGCAACAAATGCACCTACTCTCATTTGTTGTTCTGATAAATTTCACTGACTTAAAAAGAGCAACGAGCTCTACTGAATCAACACGTTCACAAACACAGAGGAGCTCAGAGAAGAGGCAGCCTGAGAAGCATTCAAGACAATGAGAAGTACATTGATAAGATGCTTATTGGAACATCCAAGCTCTTCAATAGAGATGAAGATAAGATGCTACAGAATGAAGAGAGTTGTGCATGAGTCACCAGAGCCTACAGAATCAACAATCCAACTCCTCCAGACCTTGAATTGAAAAACCAATATGCGGTCCTGGAAGTGGAGGAGGTGAAAACATCCCAAGAAAAGGAAGAACCAGTGTTCAAGTTGTAAAATCACTGACCACAAAGAAGTGAAGGGTAGTGGTGATTGGTGACTCTCTTCTGAGGGGTACTGAGGCGTCCATATGCCGACTAGACTTGATGTTCAGAGGGGTATGCTGTCTACCAGGTGCCAAAATCTGAGCTGATATGGAGAGTTTGCCGAGACTCTTCAAGCCTACTGACTATTATCTGATGTTGCTCATTCATGTCAGCACAAATGATACTGCTAGGTATCCCCCTGAATGCATCAAAAGTAACTTTATGGCTCTTGGACAGAGGGTAAAGCAGATAGGTGTGCAGGGGGTGTTCTTTTTAATCCTCCCTGTTGAGGGTAAAGGCTGAGGCAGAGAATCTGGCATTTGGAAATGCATGAATGGTATCATTGAGAGCCTTTTGGTTTCCTGGACCATGGAATGATTTTCCCAGGGCTGCAGAGAAGAGATGACATCTCTGAGACAGCCCGAAACAGCCTGAGCCAGAAAACATGAAGTGGATTAACGCCACCCTAATCCTTTTTCTTTATTTCAACACTCCTCTTAAAACCAGAGCTACATACAGCTGGAATAATTTGATACCAATCCTCCACAGACCTAGACAACTACAAGCTAATCAACCCTTCTTCTCCAACCCTCACAAAAGACTGTCCTGCCTCATCAACCTACACACCAATGGAACCTCTATACCAAGCTCCACAACTGAGCAACAGTCGCAAACAATTAAGTGCTCTCTAATAAAAACCCTCTCCATTCGCAACAAAATTCACACCATTTCTGATTACATTCAAGACCAAAAAGTAGAGATCATGTACATAACTGAATCATGGATCACTGACACGGACACCATCCTTCTAAATCAGCTCACCCTGACCAACATGGAAGCCCACCAGTCTACTAGATCAGGACACAGAAGAGGGGGCTCTCTTATTCTGACAGAGAAACAGTTAAATCTCAAGTTCACCAGTAGCTTCTCAACCCCAATCCTAAACTCCATTTCTCTGGAAAACAAAGACCTCATAATCTTTCTAATTTACAGAACTCCCTCACCCATCACTAAGGACCTCTCGAGCATAATTGAGATGGCCACCAGTCACGCTAACAGAGGCAAGCTTCCAATACTTTTAGGCGACTTCAACCTGAACTCTCTAAACACAACCCAAGCCTCAGCATTTCTTGAAGCCTTAACCTCACTGGAGCTCTCCCAGATCATCTCAACAGAAACTCACCAGAGGAAACACCCTAGACCTGGTATTTGTACCCACCACCCTCCACTCTACTGTCTCCCCTAAACCATACCAAACAATCCTGGTACCATGGTTGGATCACTACATGATCTAATTCAATCTTCCCCTGGACACCCCTCACCCCAGACAGAATTTTCCAAACTCACTCGTCACTTTAAGGAATTTAATAAAGACACTCTACTCAACCAAACAATCCCCAACCTAGAATCTTCCTCCAATGACCTCCCTCTACTGATAGAAAACTGGAATAACACCTTTTCTCTATATGCCACTACACCTCCAATCCCAAAAGCATCCAAGCATCAAAACAAAGCCCCATTGTACTCTCCAGAAATAAAACAAGCAAAGACCATCCTAAGAAGACTAGAAAGATGCTGGAGTAGAACCAAAGCACAACAAGACCAACAGAATTGCACAACAAAACAGAAAGAATACAATGAATTAATTCTCAACTGGAAAAAGCAACACCACACAAACATAATCATGAGTTCCCTAAACCACCCCAGAGAGCTTTTTGCCATATTCAGAAACTTATCAAGATCCCCGCAGAGCCAAGAAATAAACGCGCTGACACCTGAGACCTACGCAACGTTTCTCCAAAGCAAGCTATCCAGACCACAGGCCCCGTCAAACCATCCTACCACCCTCACAGAAGGACCAAATCGACCAAATGCCTGGACATCTTTCTACTCAGTCACTGAAGACCTCTGCATCAACCTCCTGAGAATGTCCACATCCACCCTTGACCCATGTCCAACCCTGTGGATAAAAGCATTGGCACAAGAAGTTGCCCCATCACTCTGCAAAATAATAAACTTATCCCTCACACAAGGATTTATGCCACCTCTGCTGAAAACCTTCCTAATAAGACTTCTATTGAAGAACAAACCTCCGTTCCAACTTCTCCTGCCTCATATCGCCCCATATCCAGCATCCCGCTTTTATCTAAATTAATCGAGAAGATGGTCCAATTCCAACTCCAAAATCATGTAGATGCTTCCGCCCCACTTCATACTCAACAGCATGGATTCCGAGAGCTCCATGGGGTGGAGACTTTATTAACATCCCTTCTGAACACTGTACTAAAAGGAATCAAAGACACAAAAAAACAGATTTATTCTCCTTTTCATTGATATAACTTCTGCATTTGACTCCATAATCCACATCAAACTTCTTGACAGGCTAAGTGAAATAGGAGTAAGTGGCACACTGCTGTCCTGGTTCTGCTCCTACCTAGCAGACAGAAGATCACAAGTCAAGATAAATTCTGATACCTCAAAATCTTTTCCACTAACCCAAGGTCTCCCTCAAGGCTCCGCACTCTCCGCTCTCCTCTTTAACTTGTACATACAGTCAGTATGCAAAATTTTACAGGAACACAAAATACATTACCATCTTTATGCAGATGATTTAATGATATATTCCATCTTAAACACAAAGAAACCCAACTATTCCCCCATATCAGCCTGTATGTTAGCAGTCACGGAATGGTTACTACAATGCAATCTGGAAATTAATTACAAGAAATCAGAAGCTATCATAAACACAAGAGACAAGACATTCAACCTCCCACCCCCCCCCCCCCCGACAATCTACTAATAGGTAGCAGATCAATCCCCATCAAGAAATAAGTTAAATACTTAGGAGTTTACATTGACCAGAGGCTCAATTTCCAGTCTCACATCAGTAAAACTGCTGCAAAGATATACTACAAAATGAAGTTCCTGCAGAATCTTCGACCGCTTCTAGAGCAGTGCCACTTCCGCACAGTATGTCAGGCGCTAATCACACCGCATCTTGACTATTGTAATCTAATTCTCTACGGCTTGCCTAAATGTTCAACACAAGTCTTGCAGATGGCCCAAAATGCAGCAGCCCGTCTAACCCCCAAGACACCCACAAGCACCTCCCAGAACACCTTACTCAGAGTATTTGAGCTCTACATCCCAACTTTATGGAACTCCCTCCCTCATAACCTGAGAACCACTATGGATAATCTGACCTCAGAAAAGCCTTGAAGACCCACCTCTTCACTGAGTGTTTCAAGATTTTACATCTTAACTAACGGCAAGATTATAACAAATGTTAAAAATTCCAAATCCTCAGGAGCACTGTTCCCTCTAAGCTGTGCGCGTGTGCGCATGCACACACCTCGCCGAGCGAGCGCACATACTTTACAGCAGAGCGCACAAAAATTACAGTTCAGATTCTGATAGAAAACAACACAGACGTCTTAAAATTTAAAAGTTGTGATTGTAATTACTAGAAATTTTCCACTTCATTTAGTAATCATCTATTTTCATTTAAAAATGTGGTGTACATACTGTATTCTGATGTGTAGTCAAATTTTAAAGTATATAACTCCGAGTGTCATTAAGTGGCGCACAAAAATTTAACCTTCCTTCAAAAGCTGCACATCTGATATTTTATGCACACACAACTTACAGAAAATTAGAGGGAACATTGCTCAGGAGCATGTGTGAGTCCATTATGCAAACAGTTATAATTTGAATATAAACAAGTTAACTGTTATTGTAAACAGTTCCAAAAGTTCTGTGTATACAAAGTTATGTTCCATGTAAACCGCTTTGAGAAATTGAAAGACGGTATATAAAAAAAATGTTAACTAAATAAATAAATGAACAAACAAAATCTGCCCAAGAAGGGTTGAAGTGTCTTTTGAAGCAGACTGACTGACCTACTGAAGAGGGCTTTAAACTAGATTAATTGGGGATAGGTGAAGAAAGCCCCCAGGTAAGTGAAACATTAAAGACCTAAGTAGAAATTAGTAAAAGGAGCAACATCTTGGAAGCGGTGTGTATAAATGCCCATAGCATGGGAAATAAAATCCCAGATGTTGAGGCTTTAATGGAAGGGGCTGACTTGTATTTATTGATGGTTATGGAGACATGGTTCACGGACATCTGTGACTGGAATGTAATTATTCCAGGTTTTTCTTTAATCAGGAAGGACAAGGTAGGAAGAAGGGGAGGAGGAGTTGCACTATATGCAAAAATTATATTAAAGCTATAGAATTAGAGGGCTTAAAAGGAAGGGAGGAGGCACTGTGGGTTTAACTAGAAAGTAGGAAAGGGAAATCCATTTGCATTGGTGTGATATACAGATCTCCCTCACAGGGAGAAGTGGATAGGGATTTAATATTTTATTTATGAAATTTTGAATATATAATTCATACACATTATAAGAAATAAGAGTTTATCTTATAAAGCCAAAACCAAAGAAAAAAAGTCCTAGAATAAAGCCCACATCAAGGGAGAATAATCTCTCATTTAAGCAACACATAAATAAATAAATACAGAGAAGAAAAGTGCAATTAAACACCATATTGAGAGGATACATATTTCATCTTCTATCCTCTCTTTATTAACCCACTCTCTCAGCCAAAAATGTCTGCAATTGAGATATATCATTTAACACATAAGTCCATCCCTGCAGTGCAATTATGCACTTGCAGGGGAACTTAATAAAATAAGTTAAATCCAGTGCCAGGACCCATCGTTTAAGTTCTAAGAGCTACTGCTGCCGCACCTGAGTATTATGAGTGACAACTGGAAAGATATGGAGTTTTTAGTCACAAAAAATCACATCCTTATGCTTAAAATGCAATGGTTCCAATCCTACCTAACCAACAGGCACCAACACATTCGAACCATCACCGCTACCTCCCCACCCTTCCAACAAACTCAAGGAATACCACAAGGGTCCTTCCTCTCAGTCTTATCTTCAACATCTACCTTCAACCCATCTGTGCAATAATACAGTCTCATAATATAAACTTCCACCTGTTCGCGGATGACATCATGCTCTATGGACCCATCGTGACTACCAATCCAACAAATCCAAAACCAATGGACTGCTTAAATGATGTCTCCAAATGGCTACAAGAAAACAATCTCACCATAAACCTAAAAAAAACTGAAGCATTATTTGTAACCAAGGACCAAACCTTCACCCCCCCCCCCCCCACCATTCATCACTCTAGGCGCAACTAAAATAAAAGTCCAGACACATGTAAAATATCTAGGAGTCATCCTTGATCAAACACTTTCATTTAAACAGCAGGTTGCAAAGGCCGCTAGATCAGTATTCTTCAAAGCAAAGATGGCACAAAGTCTCAGGCCACTCATAGACCCACAAGACCTCCGCACAGTTATGCAAGCAATGACACTACCGCACTTAGACTATTGTAATACGATCTACCAAGGACTCACGGCCACCACCATCAATCCACTTCAAACAGCCTTCAACACAATGGCGAGGATCATTCAGAGGGTACAGAAACACGACCACATCACCCCTGCCCTAAGGGAGCTCCATATTCTCCAATAGAAGCACAAATAAAATAAAATAAAATAAAATAAAACACTGGTTCTGATACATAAAGCTCTTCACCAACAGCCACCATCTTATCTGCAAACCCTGCTAACCCGGACGAACTCTGGAAGAACAACTCAACAGACCATGAACAATACACTCAGTGTGCCACATGACAGAACAAAATTTAATCATCAGACATGTAACCGTGCATTTGACCTTTATGCACCCTCACTTTGGAACTCCCTTCCTACCCAAGTCCGCAGCAACAATGACCTATCTGCATTTAGAAAGCAAATAAAAACCCTTCTCTTCCGGGAGTACCTAGGGACGACGCAGAACAGCACCTAATGAAGTTCTCCAAGGCGGACTAAGATAACAGAGAAAGTCAGAAATGTAAATAAATTTGAACTATGAATGAGACTAAAGAGAGAGTCAGAAATGAAATCCTGACTGATACATCTCGCGAGAATGTAAATATGTTATACTCCCCCTGGTGATGGTATACTCCTTTCCCTCCGGTAAATACAGATTACCCTGTTCAATGTATTCCCCCTTGTTTATTGTAAACCGCTTTGACCCGGTGAAAAGTGGTATATATAATAAATAATAAATAAACAAATAAATAATAAAATATAACCACAATACCCTCATTTTAATAGTTTCAGAACAAAACGTAACCAATAAAGTATTACGCCTGGTAATGACATCTGCAGAATCTTCAAGAAAAGCTATAAGGTCCTGTGTGTCCACATGGTGGGGGCAAGCAACTGCACCCTCCTCCACAATGGGCAACCAGACCTGAGAGGACATATAATAGAGTTGAACAAAATCCACAACTTCAGTGAGTTTCAAAACCTCCATGAAATACTTCTTAAGAAGTATGTTGGGAGATAAAAGATGGGTAACTGGAAAATTTAGAAAACACAAGTTCCTTGCCCAAGCTTGGTTCTCCAAAGCCTCTAAGCTATTTTGGGTAGATAAGGAATCTTTTATTGTGGCAACATTAATATCCAAACAGGACTTAACTTGAAAATCTACTCGGGCAATGGCCTAATCTAAAACAACTGCTTTACTATCCAGACGCTTAAGACTATCCACCACCTCATAATTAAAGTTATACAAAGAAGACACAGTAGCAGAAAGGAAAAGGTCGATATTTTGAATAGCACCCCATAAATCTCGAAGAGTAACATCCCCCTCATGGGGGGGGGGGGGTCAAAACATTCAGTCCAGAATCAATTGGTGTAACTGGTGGTGGTATTTGGATCCCACTATTATAAGGCAATACCATTTCCTCCACTACAGTCAATGACAGAGCTTAAACAGGGTTGGGGGGGGGGGGGGAGGTGGAGTCCGAGAGGCCAGTCATATTGCGGCCATTAAGGCAGTAGGGAACTCTACTTTGCTGGTAGAGGACAAGGACATAGCGGAGGCCTTTCGGTCTTTTTTTGTAAACTTATATTCCTCTGAAAAAAGGTGTTCACAGGAGGCCTTTGCTGGACAAAGTGGATAGTCCTCTACTGAGTGAAGATAGGGGAAAAGCTCTGAATAGTCCCATTACCTTGGAGGAAATTGAGCTAGCAATTAACTCATTAAAGTCTGGTAGGGCGGTCGGCCCAGATGGGTTGCCTGCTGAGTTTTTCAAGGTGTTTGCCAAGGATTTAGGAAAATTTATGCAAGAATATTTTCATGCATTAGTGGAGGAAAGCCCTTGTGTGGGTACCTTTGCAGCTGCTAGAATTATAATTCTGGAAAAACCAGGTAGAGACTTGCAGCTAGTTGGTAAAAACCGCCCAATCTCTCTCTTAAATGTGGACTATAAAATCTTTGCTACAGTGCTGGTGCAGCAGTTGGCTGCTGTGGTCCCCAGTTTAATTCACCTGGACCAATGTGGCTTTGTAGAAGGGCGGTCTACTGCGGACAATGCTAGGCTATTGTGTCATGTCTTAGTGGGGGCAGAGAGCGTTAACGAGCCATTTGTCGGTCTGTCCTTAGACGCTGAAAAGGCTTTCGATCGTTTAGAGTGGTCATTCTTGTATTCAGCCTTGGAGTGGTTTGGGTTTGGAGAAGGGTTTCTTAAGTTACTTAAAGTTATGTATGAATGTCCCTCCGCCAATATCTGTGTCAATAATGTCCAGTCGGGGGTCTTCGCATTAGGTCGTGGTACACGTCAAGGCTGCCCGTTATCGCCCCTCTTGTTTAATCTAGCACTTGAACCGTTACTTCTTCTGAGACAAAATGGCAACATTCAAGGTATTAGGCTAGCAGGGGGGGAGATCAAAGTCTCTGCTTACGCAGATGACCTCCTGTTATTTATGAATCCAGGCTCTGTGGCATACATTCTGGGGCAGATAGAGGAGTATTCTTCATTGTCTAGATACAAAATTAATTGGGCAAAGTCAGTCTCCTTCCCCCTCAACTTGCGAGTTCACAAATCGGATATCTCTTGTTTTCCTTTTGTGTGGGAACTGAATAGGATAAAGTATTTAGGTGTACACTACTGTCACTCATTAGACGAAACACTGAAACATAATACTGAGATAGTTATGGCTAATGTTGAGAACTTGACTACTAAATGGTCTCCGTTGTTATTATCCTGGTGGGGCAGACTCAAGACATTCAAAATGACCATTGTACCTAAAATAAACTATGTCTTAGAAATGGTGCCATTCTATTTTCCTTTACAATTCTATCGGCAGATCGAGAAACTTCTAGCGCTTTTCCTATGGCAGAACAAACCACCTAGGATTGCTCTTAAAAATTTGAAAGCTCAGAAGGAAGGTGGGGGGGGGGGTAGGGTTCCCTGACTTTTTAGCTTATCATCAAGCGTTTCTGTTGAGACAGGGTGTGAGATGGAGGGAGAAGCTATCTGAATTAAGCCCGGTCTGGTTGGTCCTGGAGAAGAGCCTTGCTTCTCCCTTCCCTTTGCACCTCCTCCCAGGAATGGTGTTCAGGGAGGAGTTCGGGAGACCCAGGATGATCATAGACACTCAGAGGGCCTTTAGAGCGTTTGCCAAGATGATGGGGATTGAAGGGCGCAACCCTTTAAGTCTCCCCCTGTGGTATAACCCATCCTTTAAAATCCAGCAAAAGACATTTGCGTGGAAACAATGGTATGAAAGGGGCATATGGACCATTGGGCAGTTATTGGATAATAGGGTGTGGAAATGTTTTGATAAATTGCAGCAGGAATTTCAACTTCCTGGGAGCTTATACTTTCAGTGGCTTCAATTGAGGCATTGTCTTGTAGGGTGTGAGATGCTGCAGGAGGAATGGGAGCTAGATGCTCAGATTTTACGAGCGCAGCAGTCTGGCAAGGCAGCCTCCTTTTTCTATAAGGAGCTTCAAGTTGGGGCTTCCTCGCAGTTACTTGGGCTGCAGAAAGCATGGGAACAAGACACAGGTGTCTGCTTGACACAGCATTATTGGCAGAGACTGGTCACGGCAAGTCAGAGTTACCAAAGCGGCCTCCATTACGCAGACCCTATTCCTTTTCGCTCATCGGGCATATATTACACCCGTTAAATTGAGCAAGTGGGATAGCTCAGCCTCCTCGATGTGCTGGACGTGTGGCGAGCACAAGGGTACATTGAAGCATATGATGTGTGAGTGTCCTGGGGTGCAGGTATTTTGGTCACAGGTGTGGGCAAGAATACGAACAATATTGGACCTTGATGCCCCCCTTACTTGGGGATTGATCGCCTTTCGGTCAGCGATGCCCATCCCTAGTTTGAGAAAGGAGTGCAGATTCCTATTAGATTTTATGATGGGGGTGGCTATCTCTTTATTGGTTCGTAATTGGAAAAATATGGCAGCATCACATTTTCAAACTTGGTGGCATCAGGTGTGTGTTTTTAGTAAATATGAGCAAATGCCCCGCAAGGGTGTTGCCCATGACCCTCACAGTCTTCAGAAATGGTGCGTACTGAGGGAATTTGTTGATGCTACGCACTGTGGTAATGTTTAAGCTTTGATGGGAGTGTTTGGGATTACTATAAGATGTCAGCGTTTTACCCATGAACATGACCGTATTCTTTTTCTGTCTGTATAACCAATTTCCAGTGGTGGGTGGGTGGGCGGAGGGCGGAGGTAAGGGGGGGGGTTGTTTTGCTTAGGGGAGGGTTTTTGTATATGTTATGATTTGTTGCATTGTTCTTTGTTTTTGTGTGTGGTTTAAAAATGCTAAATAAAACTATAAAAAAAAAAAAAGAAACACTTTCCCAATTGGTAAGCATCAAGTCCAGTATGGCCTCTTCACATGTGGGTTCTCTGCAGAGAATTTAGGATATCCTTACTTCTAGATACACTGCAGCAGGGATGTGCCAATCAACATCCAGCATAGTGAAATCACCTATCAGTAGCACTTATCAATTCATGGCAATACTGCTTATATCTTCTATTAATCCCTGTCCACTTCTTCTCTCTGTGAGGGAGATCTGTATAATCACACCAATGCAAATGAATTTCCCTTTCCCTCTTTCTAGTTTAACTCACAGTGCCTCCTCACTCCCTTTTGAGCCCTGTAATCCTATAGCTTTAATATTATTTTTATATATTTATTTGATTTATTTAATGTTTTATATACCACCTTCTACTTCAATCAAAGCATTTACATGGCAACAACAAAGGAAGTACATAGCTAATAAATTCATTAAATCTAATTTACATTATTAGTTATATACAGAATGTACAGCAGGCAAAAATCGTAATTTATAGTATGTGGGATGCCCTAGGAGACAGTCTCTAAGCAATCTCTGTAAAGTCTTTAGTTGCTTCCAAAAGTCCTTGATATCTGAAACATCTCTCAGGGCATCTGGGAGGCAGTTTCAGAGAGTAGGTGCTGCAAGTGAAAGAGCCCTTGCTAATGTAGAGTGAATGGTTATGGAGTATGATGAGGGTATCTTTATAGTATTGATTACTCTGTGTCTCCTAGGTCTGGTGCTTGAGTCTGGAATGATGAGAATCTTGAGACTGTCAGCAGATAAGTTATGTTTGATTTTAAATATATGATTGGAAGTCAATGGAGTTACTCCTCCTCCCCTTCTTCCTATCCTGTTCTTCCTGAATAAAGTACAGCCCAGTATAATTACATTATAGTCATGGCTGTCCATGAACCATGTCTCCATGACCACAATTAAATCCAAGTCAGCCTCTTCCATTAAAGCCTCAACATTTGTGATCTTCTTTCCATGCTATGGACATTTATACACACTGCTTTCCAGTTGTTGCCCCTTTTACCCATTTCTACAGAGGTATTTAATGTTTCACTTACCTGGGCTCTTCCACTTACCTGGGAGATTTTGTCACCCATCCCCAATGAATCTAGTTTCAAGCCCTCTTCAGTAGGTTTGTCAGTCTGCTGCAAAAGACTTCAACCCTTCTTGGACAGATGGCTGCCATCCCTGCTCTGCAGCCCTTGGAACATCATCCCATGGTCCAGAAAACAGAAAAGTTGTTGATGACACCATCCATGCAGCCATGCAATCATCTATAGGATGCAAGCTTTCTGCCTTGGCATTTACCCTCAACAGGGAGGATTGAAGAGAACACCACCTGTGCAGCTATCTGCTTCACCCTCTGCCCAGGCCTATGAAGTCACTTTTGATATACTCAGAGGGATTCTTATCAGTTTTATTTGTGCTGACATGGATGGACAACATTAGGTAATAGTCTGTAGGCTTGATGAGTCTCGGCAAACTCTGTAATATCTCAGATTTTGGTACCTGAAAGACCGCACATCTCTCTGGACATCAGGTCTGGTCAGCAGATGGATGCTTCAGTACCCCTCAGAAGAGAGTCACCAACTACCATTACCCTTCACTTCCTTGTGGTCAGTGATTCCACAACTTTGGGGAGCTTGAGCTCTGGTTCTTCCCTTTCCTGGGTTGCTTTAAACTTATCCACTTCCAGGGCTTCATACTAGTTCTTCATTTCAAGGGCTGGAGGAGTTGGATTGTTAATTCTGCAGGCTCTGGTGACTCATGTCCAACTCTTCATTTTGTTGCCTCCCTCACCAACTGAGAGACAATTGTACATGTGGAACTCAATGCAAAAGACTGGATAGCCCCCATCTTACTGCTAGACTCCTGTCTGTATCTTAGTTTCAAGGTTTTGTTTAGATATTTAAGTTGTCTACTTAAAGTTGCTAGGGATAGTTTTACTAATACAACTATACCTAAGGGACTCAGTTCACCTCAAGATTAATCAATCTATTCCTGATGAGGATAGCCAGCTGAACCTGAAAGTAAATTTGACCACCGTTTCCCCTTTAGTTTTAAGAGCCTATAAAGTTAACATGCCTAGCGTGGGTGGGAGTCAGAGTGGGTGGGAGGGAAAGAAAACTTAGCAAAAGATAGCTTGCTACACAGCGCCCTGACCTATGACTCCAAAGTAATCACTTAACAATTTCCCGGGTGATTCACACAGCCCTTGAGTTAGCCAGGCAGAGGTCTGTATGTGCAGGCCAATTAGAATCGGGTCCCGGCCTGTACATACAGGTCCAGACCCAATTCTGATCCCGCAGGACACATCTAATCCCTGCGGAATCAGAATCGGGTCTGCCTCTGTGTGTCCCATTCTGATTGGACGCCCAGGGGCCTGGGCACACTCTAAGGAATGTGCTTCTAAGGTTTCAACTTAAATTAAAAGCTCCCTGCTGCTACTGACTGAAGTTTAAATTAAAATTAAAAGCTTCCTACTGCTACTGACTGAGGTTCAAATTTAAATTAAAGTCTCACTGTGAAAGCTTTTATTATGAGAAAGGCATTTCTATGGGCTGTTCCATATCCTGTACCTATTTTGAGAAGTTCGGGATGTTTTTGTACTGGGTGATAGAACAGCAGGTAGGCAAAGACAAGCTTATCCATTATCTGGATAATTTTCTGATGGTTGAGGGGGATCAATTGTCCTGCCTCCAGGGCCTTTCAGCAGTGCAGGCAACAGATCTGGGGGTGCTGTTGGATGACAATAAAATGGAGGACCAATTCAAAGGTTATTTTTCCTAGGAATTGAATTAGATACAGTGCACATATTAGCAAGCTTTCTGGGGGAAAAATGTCAAAACTGAGGGACTTTTATCTAGATTAGCGAGGTAAAGAAAGTCACCTTGAAGCATATGCAGGCAACCTTAAGACACCTGAACTTTGTATGCAGGATGATACTGATCTGGTGAACATTTATTAGGTGGCTACCTGAATTGACTAGGAATATAAAGACAGCCACCATCTCATAAAAATTACAGAGGCCATTCAAGAAGACCTGGCTATATGGAGCTGGTTTCTAAAGGAATATAATGGGTTGAATATGTAGAATGACCCCCATAACCAATAACAAAATGGATTGTATTTGGATGCAGCTCACATCAGGAGATTTGGCATCTATTTTAGGGGAAAGTAATGCAGAGAGGATTGGCCTATGAAATGGCATGATATATGATGGACATTACAGTGTGCATATTCAACGTAGTTTAGCAAGTTGGCAGACCTTCTAACCAGCTAAAATGCTCTTAGCAAGATATTCAACATCACTATACTGGTTAGCTCCACTCAATATCCCCTCCTACCTTGTTTAAATGCCCAAGAAAATGGAAAAAGGAGCCAAATAATGAAAACGGGAATCCACATAAGCACTGGCAAATTAGATGCAAGGCAATGATAAAGCAGGCAAAGAGAGAATTTGAAAAAAAACAACTTGCCATGGTAAAAAATGCATAATAAAAACATTTTCAAGTACATTCATAGCAAAAATCCTGTGACAGAGTCAGCTGGACTGTTAGATGATAGCGGGGTAAAAGGGGTGCTAAGGGAGGACAAGGCCATAGCAGACAGACTAAATGAATCCTTTGCTTCAGTCTTTACTGAAGAAGATGTAGGGAAGTTACCCATGCCTAAAATGGTATTTAAAGGTGATGTATCATAAGAACTGAAGGAAATATCAATAAACCGGAAAGATATATTACAACTATTTGATAAACTAAAGGGTAGCAAATCACCTGGACTGGATGGTATATACCAAGAGTGTTGAAAGAGCTGAAATATGAGATTGCAAACCTATTGTTAGTAATCTGTGAACTATCGTTAAAATCATCTATAGTACCTGAAGATTGGAAAATGGGCAATATAACACCAATTTTTAAAAAGGGTTCCAGGGATGATCCGTGAAACTACAGACTGGTGAGCCTGACCTCTGTACTGGGCAAAATGGTAGAAACCATTATAAAGAATACAATAACTGAACTTGTATATAGTCATGGTTTAATGGGAGAAAGCCAACATGGATTTAGCCAACGAAAATCTTGCCTTACTAATCTGTTATATTTTTATGAAGGTGTGAATAAACAGGTTGACAAAGGTGTATCTGGATTTTCAGAAAGACTTTGACAAGGTCCCTCATAAGAAACTCTTGGTGAAATTAAAAAGTCATGGGATTGGAGGAAATGTACTATTGTGAATCAGGAACTGGTTAAAAGATAGAAAGCATAGAGTAGGGCTAAATGGCCAATTTACTCAATGGAGAAAGATGAATAGTAGAGTACTCCAGATATCTGTGCTGGGCCCGCTGCTTTCTAACATTCATAAATGATCTGGAAATAGGAATAACAAGTGAGGTGATCAAATTTGCAGATGACACAAAATTATTCAAGGTTCTTAAAATGCTTTGGGAACAATTCCATTGAAAACGTAGATCTCCTTTGTATGTCCGGGCTAACCCGGACGTCCAAAGGAGATTGTGATTCTGATCCCGAAGGGCACATCTAACCCCACGGGATCAGAAATGCGAACAGCGCTGTATGTGCAGGCCAGGACTGCAATTCAGTTACAGGCCTGCACATACAGCATTAGCCTGGCTAACTCAGCCAGGCTTTTAAATGGAGCCGTGGCGCCATGGCATCTTGTTGCCATG
This sequence comes from Ichthyophis bannanicus, assembly GCA_033557465.1. NCBI lineage: Eukaryota > Metazoa > Chordata > Amphibia > Gymnophiona > Ichthyophiidae > Ichthyophis > Ichthyophis bannanicus. The sequence continues at coordinate 1,474,230,944 of CM066032.1, forward strand.
GCACTGTGGCTCCATTGAAAAGCCACGATGCCGGCCGCTTCCCACAAAGTCAATTCCCTGAAGCCCGACCCCCCGATCTGGCCTCCTAAGACTTCGGGGATTAACTTTGTCGTCCCCCCCCAGCACCTTCTGTGCCCCGTCGCCACCAAAAAAAAACCATCCAGGGAAGTTATTCCACCCCGGGGGTGGAATAATTTCCCCCGACATTTCACTGTCCCTGGACGTACAGGGCTGACATTAGAATTGGCCCTATATGTCCAGGGCTGGTGACTGCCCACTGTCTGCCCACTGTCTGCCCTCAGACCGCCTCTTCCCCACCCCGACTAACTTCCCCACACAACTGGCGGGGAAGTTATTCGGGGGCCTGCAGCCACACGAATAGCAGAGATAGACATCCCATTGGGACATCCATCCCCGCTATTTATGGTTTGGAATGTGAAAAATTGCCAGAGGACCATGAAAAATCGGAAGACTGGACATCCAGTTGACAGATGAAATTTAATGTGGACAAGTGCAAAGTTATGCACCTAGGAAAGAACAACCCAAACTATGGTTACACGATACAAGGTTTCACATTAGGAATCACCACCCAGGAAAAAGATTTAGGCATCATTGTGGATAATGCATTGAAACCTTCCACTCAGTGTGCAGCGGCGGCCAAGAAAACAAATAGAATGCTAGGAATCATAAGGGAAGGAATGGAGAATAAAACCGGAGATATTATAATGCCTCTGTTTCATTCCATGGTGCGACTGCACCTTGAATATTGTGTGCAATTCTGGTCACCATATCTTAAAAAGGATATAGCAGAATTAGAAAAGGTACAGAGAAGAGCCACCAAAATGGTAAAGGGGATGGAATGATACCCCTATGAGGAAAGGCTTAAAAGGTTAGGGTTCAATCTGGAAAAGAGATGGGTGAGGGGAGATATGATAAAGGTCTATAAATTAATGAAGGAGTCGAACGAGTAAACGTAAATCGGTTGTTTATGACATCAAAAAGTAGAAAGACTAGGAGACACACAATGAAGCTGCAATGTAACCCATTTAAGACTAATAAGAGAAAATATTTTTTCACTCAACACTTAATCAAACTTTGGAATTCGTTACCGGAAGATGTAGTAGAAGCTGTTAGTATAGCTGTGTTTAAAAAAGGTTTGGACAAGTTGCTGGAGGAAGGGTCTTTAAACCATTATTAAAGAGGACCCAGGAAAACCACTGCTTACCCCAGGACAGCCATTGTGGAACCTGTGCACCTTTTTGGGAACCTGCCAGGTACTTTTGACCTGGATTATCTCCTGTTGGAAACAGGATACTGGATCTTGGTCTGACCCAGTATGGCATTTCCTATGTTCTATATTCTTAACGCTAACTGCTTAACTTTGGGGCATTCTGGGATGTTGACATGGGTTAGCTGGTCAGCAGTAATATTCAGCAACTAACTTGCTAACCTAAATTTGCTAAAATTAAGTAGTGACTAAATATTGCCACTGACCAGTTAGCTAACACTAACCATGTAACTCAGATATTTAATACCAATGGCCAGATATTGCCCAGGCATTGAATATCTGGACATTATTTAAAGAAGCAATAGCCATTTGCTTTAACAGCACTGGCCACCTCCATTGAATATGTCCCACCATGATTTCAGAGATTTTTCCCATTGTTATTACCTTGATTATGAGAGGGAATGAATTTAGGAATAAGATCTGACCTCTAGGACGTAGTTTATGTAATGAACAGTCAAACAGCAAGGACGGAGAGAGTGATGATACTTATCAGATGATTGGTATTGCTGAGCTTGCAGCTCAATACAGTTATAAGAGCTAGACAAGTACCAGGAGTGTGAAATTAAATTGCTGATGTGTTGTCTCTTTTTCAGCTAATTTGATTCAGAAAGCTGGCCTGGAGGATGGACAGAGTGACGATGCAGATGCCCGGTTCGATTTGGAGTATTGTCTAGGTGATGCAATTGGCTTGCTAAGGAACACTCTGGTGCAAAGTACATGGAAAACATGCAGGCATGGCACAAAGAAACTGGAACAATTTATGGGAGTAATTAAGGTGGACTTGAATGACATACCGAGCAGTAAGCTGGTGATATTCATAGCCTGGCTGAGAGGCTCAGGTCTGTCACTGAACTAAATTAGGACATATCTGGCAGTATCTCCTTTTTCTTAAAGCTAGATGGTAGTAAAGACAGCACAAAGGACCTCATCATGAGGAAGGTTATAGATGAATGAGCAGGTGGGGAACGATGAAACGAGACACCGGGAATCCCATCACCTTCAGCATTATAGAGGAGGTACTGCAAGCAAGCATTGAGGTGTTTTGGAATGGGTTTGAAATTTGTCTGTTTAAGGCAGCATACCTACCAATATTCTTTGGTGCATACAGAGTGAGTGAGGTCATAACTAGGTCAAGGACAAAATACCACGGGGAAGTGCTAAAACTTGATAGTATACGGTTACTCAAGGACAGGGTATAAATATACTCGAGAAGGTCCAAAAATGACAGGTTGGGCAAAGGGAAGTTGTCTTGTTTGCGCAGAGCAAGAAGTGAAGACATCTTCCCAGTTCACGCTCAAGAGGAATGTATATAGTTCAGACCAAGTGTTGGGGAATATTGTTTCAGTGCGAGGGCGGTACATGTTCATTACAATCCCAGTTCAGAACAGTATGAGTTACTGGGCTGAGGGCTGCAAGTCGAGGAGCAGAAGACTTAACAACACATTCCTTTAGCATCAACCCAGCAACTATAGCAAGCAAATTTGGTTTGCCCCTGGGGAAGAAAAGGAGATAGGGTCAGTGGAAGTCTAACCGATATAGATTATATGTGAGAGGAAGCCAAAATGTCACTATGTAACATGCAATTGCTGTCTTTGCAGCTCAGCTCAGAAGAAGATATGGATAATCAGACACACTTACATTTACTGGGCAAAAAAAAACAGCTGGGGGAAGATATTATAGGAAGCAGTTGGGTTTCTTACCACAAGATGTCAAAACACAGTGACTGGGTAAGAGTGGTATGTGCTGGGACAAGGTCTTGCCAGCACTTACAAATTGGGCTAGGAACACAGAGAGGCCACATTACATTTTATTGCACCTGGGAAGCAACAACTTGGTGACACCAAAGAACATTGATTTGATAATCCAGATTAAGCATAGCCTGGCCTGCTAAAGTTCTGCTGGGCAGCAACTGGGATCATGTGGCCACAGATCATCCTGTGGCTGAAATGGTGGAGTGCGAGGAATTCTAAAGACATCGAGAAGAGCAGAAAAAAACTTAATAAAGAGATAGAGGATTTTGTTAGGGGTTTAGATGGGAGAGTAATAAACTCTGATGGAAGAGTCCTTCGGGGCCCTACTCCATTTAAGGATGATGGGGTACATTTAATAGTTCTTGGTCTGGATATATTTACTATTACTACGACTGATCATTTGTATAATGCTACAAGTCGTATGCAGTGCTCTGTAGACATATGTAAAAGATGGCCCCTTCTCATCAGAATGCTGCATTATGTAAACCATTGGTTCAGCTATGTAAGGGTGAGATAGTCAGGGTTTCTGGGAGTGAGAGGAATATCTTCCTAGTGATGGACCCAAATCAATAGGTCAGGGGTGCACTTGAGTAACAAATAAGCCCAAGTTTTATGGTGCCTGGGTCCAAAGTATTGGGGGCCTTAGGTGCAATCAAGGGGTACTGGGACCAAATGCTGGGGGTGGGGGCCAGGTGCAAAGGAGGATGTGTGGGCCAAGTGTGGTGGGTCGCTTGCTGACTGGAGATACGTGAGCTCAAGCTATTTGGGGGCTCAGGTACCATCGGTAGCCGCCTGGACCTATTAGAGAGGAGAGCCGGGACAGGGCTGAATGCATGGGATGACAATCAGTCAGGACAATAACAATCCTCTTGCACTTGGAGTGGGCCAAGAGGTGTGATCCCTAGATGATCATGTGTCAATGGGTTTAAGAAAGCACATCACATACCTCTTGGATGAGGGAGAAGTCATGGATGTGACAGGTTCCTCCACCAGGGGAGTTTGTAACTGTTCTAAGTTGTCAATAAACTTGTTTGCTTGAGCATTGACTCAGTGTTGTGTTATTAATGAGTTGAGTGATCTGGAGGTCACAGGTGTGGTGTGGTGATGTTAAGGCCTATTTACATGTGTAAATCCCTGAAAATAAGTAATTTATGCATGTTGATTGTACATATCTTTGCACGATGCCTATGGGACCTGATTCCATTATACTAAGAGAGCTAAAGAAGGTGTTGACTCTACTCCTCACAACTCAGATTTGTCAGAGGATGAGCTCCAAGAAACTGAAGGGCAGATCATCATCATTATCATCATTTATTTATTCTGTGCTTTTCCATCAAGAAGCTCGAGGCATGTTAAGAACTATTAGAGAATTGCATTAAACGTTATGCCATAGGAGAGAATGGCATCAAGTGGTGAGTCTGACAGAGAATGAGATCTGTAGGTAAGCAGGAGATATCATAAATAAAGTATATTCAATTACGACGGTTGATGTCAGAACCAAGGCATGTGTAGAGAAGCAGGAAGTCATCATAAATAAAGTACGGTACATTCAATTATAACAGTTGTTATCAGGACCAGGGTTGTTTGTAGGAGGGCACTGCCACAGGGCAAAAGGTAGGCAGCGTTTGTTTCTTATTAAGTTCAGAAGACAGTTTTAAAGAGCCATGCTTTTCAGTGTTTTTTTAAAGACTGACATATTTATAGCTAGTCTAATTTTGAGGGTATTTAGTTCCTTTGTTTGTCAGAAAGTCCTTTATTTTCTTGCACTTGTAAGGCATATGCCCTTAGGAGATTGGACAGCTAGTCCCTGAGTGCAGGAAACAATAGGGCACATTTGTTTTCAAGTAGCAGCACAGATAGGGCAGGACACAGATTATGTGGACCATGAAAGCCAGGGTCAGGATTTTGAACTTGACTCAGAAGAATAATGGGAGTGATTGTAGAGATTTTAGGATGAACTAATCCTGTCTTTTTTTTTTTTTTGCATTAGCTTCATACCACAGCATTTTCAATAAGTTGAAAACATTGGACACATTTCTTAGGAATCCAATGTACAACAAGTTGTTATAGATGAGCTGGGAAATTACGCAGGCTTAGAAACTAGTAGCAAAGGAAGGTTTCTCAAAAAAGCAGGCAAATGTAGCCTTTGCAATTTATAATTCCTTGAAGAACTGTAAGGAAGTGCTATAGCAAAGAGTTTGATTGGTCAAGACTGCAGTCATTCCCTTCTTTAGGCTCCAACCAGCATCAGTAATTAAGCCCCACAACTAAATAGCATGTAAAGGCAATTTTTACTAGTAATGGTAATTTATTTAATCAGTTTTCTTTACTGCCTTATCCTTCAATCAAAGCAGTTTACATTATGTAATTACTACAAACAGGTACTGGATATATTCCCTTGTACCCAAAGGGCTCACAATCTATGTGTACCTGAGGCAACAGAGGGTTGAGTGACTTGCCCAATTTCACAAGGAGTGCCTATAGGACTAGAAACCCCAGTCCCTCTGGCCTGAGATTGCTGTCCCCAAATGGAACTTGAACCCCCATCCTCCCAGCCTGAGGTACTGTGTCCTAACCACCAGGCCACTCCTCCCTTACTTATGTGATGTTTACTCACAATGGCATATAAGAAAAGGGACTCTAGCAAGTCCTTACACTAAAACGATGTCCCAATTATTTTTTGTACTGCTGATCAGAAGTACGTAGCGTTTGTGAAGGTTGTTGCTGCAGCTTGCTGTTGAGTTTCCAAAAACTACCAGCTCCAGTAGCAACCAGATTCTCCTGCTTCACTGGTACCAGACAACTTCAGGTCCTCACCATGCATTACCTCTTAATTACAAACAGATAAATAACTGATATAACTTCAGACATTTCAATGGAGCAGAGCAAAGCAGATCTTCTCCTGCCTAGGATTGGCATGATCAATAGATGGCCTACACATGCTGGGAATTCATTTACATGTGTTATAACAACTTAACCCTGGAATTACAGAGATTTTTTGCACACACTGAATACCGTTGGGGGTCATAAATGACCCCACGGCAAATTTTAATTGTTAACCATGAAAATTTTAAACTAAACAGACAAAATATTATTCCAAATTAATTATTTATTATATAAAGGTTAAATGTTTTGAAATTTAATGCTTTATCATAAAATTACATGAAGAAGAGTTGTTCTGAAAGCAGTTTTTGCATGTACTTGATGAACACAGTAAAGTACTACAGTCATTTGCATGAGACACAAACAATTTCTGAATGTTCTTTGCAAACATTGCGCTTGCAGGAGGTGCAAACAATGTTGCTTTTCTTGTCTTTTTCTCTGGAGCAGCAGTGACACCTTGCCCTTTTCTTTGGGATCTCGACATTGCAAACAGCATCAGTGGCTTCTTCAATGCTGGAATTACTCTGAAGCAGCTGTTTTCCTAATTCCAAGAGGAACAGACGTCTGTGCTTTGACTTGGACTGCCATTCTGGATTTAGTGACATCCAAACAATGAAGGCGTTCAAAGCACTGATGTCCAACATGTTGTAGAAGACTGTCACTGGCCAGCGTCTTGTTATTCGTTTTGTGGTATATGTGCGCAACATTTGATATGCCGTATCTACTCCACCTTTACTAGAATTATAGTCCAAGATCATGCATGGTTTTTTGTCTGGACGTGTGTTATCTACTTCTTCTTGATCATGCAAACTGCTCAGAAGAACAACCACTTTTCCTATCTTCTGGCAATAGGAAACCAGAGTGGCGTCATCGCGAAAGGCAAACAGTGAAGTGAATACCTCTCGGCCCTCCCTTTGCTGTTACAAATTCTGGAGGTAATTCTTTTCTGTTCTTTCGAATTGTCCCCAAAAGTGTCATTTGTTTTTCTAGCAATTTCCGTGACAGGGATAAACTGCAGAAGAAATTGTCAACAGTAACATTTCTGCCAGATTGTATCAGTTCTTCAGTGAGTTGCAGCACAACCCATTCACCCTGATTCTGTTCCCTGTTTTGTCCGAGTTCCCTTCCTGTATATACTTGAAGACACAGAACATATGATATTGCACTGTCACACAACATCCATAGCTTTATGCCATATTTCCCAGGTTTGCTGGGAATATATTGTCTGAACGGAACACGGCCACGAAATGTAAGCAGTTGCTCATCCACGGTAACATTTTCACCAGGGACAAAGGCGTCACTTAGAGTTGCTTCCCAGGTATCAAAAACGTGTCTGATTGGAGCAAGCTTATCCACGCCTCATTGTTCATGTCTGTTGGTTGCATCATCAAATCTGAGAGCACAAGAAATTTGCTGAAAATGGTTACGGACCATATTTTTGCCGAAAACGGAACGACCATCTTCAAGGTTCCACAACTGAACTATGGATTCATTTCATGACTTGTACACGCCTGAGAGGATCTGAAGTCCAAGAAAACGTTGAAATTCTCCGTCTGTCAAATCTTTCCAGGTATCGTCATAAATGTGTATTTCTTGTTTGCTCATCCACATCATGATTTCATTCAATAAGTTCTTCCTCATGAACAAGTGGAATGCTGCGACATCAACATTTCATACAGCATACCTTGTAGGACCTTGTTGTACGGGCATGACATTGGCTCTGGCGTATCTTCCAGCAGCTTGCTTTTTTTTTTTTTTTTTTAAACTTTTATTTTCATTTTGCAACAAACAAAAGAAACAACACACCAAAGGAGACAAAACAAGTATACAATAAAGAAAAGTAAACCCAATTACCCCCCACCCCCACGCTTCTTCTCTAGCTGATGATGTCAGCATGTGAGCGCTTCCAAACAACAGTGATTATACATCAAAACAATCAAAAGAGTATCTGCGATACAGAATAATCATGGGACAAAGATATATACAAATCTAGACAGTCAGATGAGAGCATTGAGCAGAATGTACATAGTCATTGAGCATCTTCCATTTAGACCGATGATGAGGAGTCTGAATGGGGGAAGCAAACATACGAGGTATTTGTTCATATTTACTGTAGAGACAGACATGATTCCACCATTCATTGGGGCTCAGCTGGGAGCTATTTTTCCAGTATTTCGTAATTAGGGAAATAGCAATACCAAGCATAAAGTCCAAAAGGAAGTAAGCCGTTTTTGGAAGAGAGGGGATCCCCGCAGCTGAGCGAAGTCCCACTATCCTCCAAGAAAGGGGCTCTTGAAAGTGCAAAATAGACTGGATACGACCCCAGACCCGACGCCAGTAATACTGTAGTGCGGGGCATTCATACATAACATGAGGTAGTGAACCAATGGCCGCATGGCATGTCCAACAACTATTGCCCTGAGTAGTGTTCCATTTGGCTAATCTGTCAGGAGTGTAAAAACACCGGTGGGCTAGAAAGAAGAGTGTCTGAGTGAGTGAGGCGGATCGGGAGACCCGTGTCACTCTACTCCAGACAAGGCTCCATTGCTCCGGGGTCAAAGTCACATGCAATTCTCTCTCCCATGCTTTCTGCGCTATAGGGGTATCTCTAGTTATAGCATTACATAAGGTTTTGTAAAAATTGGATGCTACACCCGGTGAACTACCGATAGATCGGATAGTCTCCAGCCAACCTTGTGTAGGGGAGGCCGACGGCGGGAGCACCTTAGCACTCCGAAGGCAATGCTGAAGTTGCACCAACTGAAAGTAGTGTTTCGCTGGGAGGCCAAATTCAATTTGCAATTCACTAAAAGTTTTCCAGCGACCTTCATGGAACAACTGACTAGGAATCCAAATGCCCCTAGTGTACCAGGGGCTCCACGCCATCGGCCTGTTTTGTATTCGAAATCGAGTGTTATACCAAAGTGGGAGCTTGTCTAACGGACAGAGTCGGGAGTCTAAAGAGTGCATAAGAGTAGTAAAGGCACCTAAGGTGTCTAAAAGCATTGGTGGAAAGAGGGAGTCTGATGGGAGAGTCATACCAGGGAGAAAAGTAAGAGGAATCGGTTTGCAAAGGTCCTCTTCTATGTCTAGCCACACAGGTCTACGCGGTGCTGGATCTTCCAGCCAGCGAGCGCCTTGTTTGAGAAGAAAAGATTGATGATACTTCAGGAAATCAGGGAATCTGACACCTCCATTTTCCTTATCTGCTTGCAGCTTATGTTTCGCTATCCTAGGTGTCTTGTTTTGCCACAAGTATCTAGTCAGAAGGCCCTCTATATCTTTATATATACGTCGAGGGAAGAGACAGGGCAACATTTCTAAGATATAATTCACTTTCGGAACAATCATCATTTTTATGGTTTCTAATCGACCCCACCAGGTAAGTGTTAAAGGAGTCCAGCGGTGAGTTAGCGCCCGGACTTTAGAGGTTAAGTCTTTGGCATTGAAGGAGATAGTGTCTTCCAAAGGAGAACAATAGTGAACCCCAAGGTATTTGACCATGCGAGGTTGCCATAAAAAGGGGAAGGGTTGCATATCTGCCTGATGAAGCAAAGGATTTAATGGAAAGGCTACCGACTTGGTCCAATTGATCTTATAACCGGACAGTTGTGAGTATTTATCAATTTGCTCTAGGACAGCCGGTACTGAGTCTATAGAGACAAAAAGCATAAGGTCATCAGCATACGCTGAAATTTTGATTTCCCTATGGGTAAAGGGGACTCCATGAATCTCCTCCGATTGCCGGATTAGTAAAGCCAAGGGTTCAAGTGCAAGATCGAAGAGAAGTGGAGACAGTGGGCATCCCTGGCGAGTGCCGCGTTGAAGGGGAAAAGGCTGAGACTTTAAAGCATTGGCACATATACTGGCTGTAGGCTGTGCGTACATGGTGCGAAGACAAAGGAGAAAACCTTCCCCGAATCCATACCAGCGGAGGACTGCAAACAGGAAGGGCCACTCTAAGCGATCAAAGGCCTTCTCAGCATCAAGTGAGAGGCCAACAAATGGGCGATCAAGATTAACTGCGGTAGTCAGTACATGGCATAGAGTCCGAGCATTGTCAGCAGTTGATCTACCAGGAATGAAACCGCATTGATCTGGGTGTATTAAGGTAGGCATCCTATCCGAGAGCCGGGTAGAGAGAATGGTGGCAAATATTTTATAGTCCGCGTTTAGGAGGGAAATTGGACGATAATTAGCTGTTAATTGCGGGTCTCTCCCCTCTTTCTCAAAAACTACTACATTTGCCATTGAAAAGGACCCAGAAGGAGAACCCTCCTCGGCCAGAGCAGAAAAATAAATTTTCAAAACTGGAGCTAAGTCAGCGTGAAAAGTTTTGTAGAATTCAGCAGGGAGACCGTCTGGGCCTGCAGCTCGACCTGAGGCACATTTCTTGATAGCAGAATGAATTTCTGAGACAGTAAATGGTGTGTCCAAGGCCACTCTATCTTCGTCAGATAGGGTCGGTCTTTGTACCCCTGAAAGTAAGCGTTCAAATACATCTGGCTCAAAATCACATTCAGATTGATAAAGCCGGGTATAAAAATCACGAAAGAGTTCTAAGATTTCGGTATCTTTAGTGACCAAGCCCCCCCCCCCCGACGGATTACGGAGGGCGGTAACACGCTTGGCTTCTTTTTGACCTTTTAGGGCATTTGCTAATAATTTGCCAGCACGATTATTTTCCCGATAATATAGCCCTTGTTGTGATTCGATATGTTTAACAGCAGCAGTGTACAAAAGCTGATTGTATTGAAAACGCAAGCGTTGTAAACGGAGTAAAATACATGGGTCAGTACGGGACGTGAGGAGACGCTCCCCAGCTTGTATCTGCTGCTCTAGAATCAGTAAATGCTGCTTTCTTTGTTTCCCCTGCCGAATTTGATAGCTAGTTATAGTGGCGCGGATAGATGCTTTAAAACCCTCCCACCAAGCCCAGCTCGCTGTGTCATGGGGTGAGTTAAAATGAAAATAATCTTGGATAGCGGCCTTTATATCAACCTGAAAATCTTTTTGACCCAGTAGGGATCTATCAAAAAACCAAGCTCGGGGAGAATCGTCCCGCGCAGTGACACGTAATGATAAAGATATGGCAGCATGATCTGAAATATGGAGAGGATGAGTCCTAGTCGTGTCTACTTGAGAAATCAGTGCTTTGGAAATGAGAAAGAAATCTATTCTAGATTGGGAGTGATGGGGGGCAGAAAAGAAAGTGAACTCTAAGTCGGAGGGGTGAAGCAGCCTCCATATATCTACCAGCGCAAGATCTTGCATCAGAGCTGTAAGGGTAGCAAGACTCTTGGGTGGACTACTCGTTCTAGGCGGCTGTCTATCTATCAGAGGGTCTAACACTTGATTAAAATCACCACCAAGTATTAATGGAGTATTGGCAGAGGCCTGTGCCAACTGCGCAATACTGGCATAGTAAGCAGGGTTGTCCACATTCGGGGCATAAATGCAAATACATGTAAATTCACTATCTCCAACCTTAAGATGTACGCGGGCCCATCTACCCTCCTTGTCAGCGCTAGTATCAATTACAGTAGCTTGCAAAGATTTCTTAACCAGAATGGCTACCCCGCACCGTTTGGAAACGGCGGGAGAATAGGCAGCCACCATGTAAGGCTTAACATTGAGTTTCAGTGTTTCAGCAGAGTTTAAGTGCGTTTCCTGAAGAAACGCTAAATCAGCATGCTCATGGCTAAGATAGCTAAGGATTTTCTTTCTCTTGATTGGACTATTAATGCCCTTTACGTTGAGTGATAAGATTTTACATAGAGCCATTCAGACAAGTTAAAAATTCTGAGCATGATAGCGCACATAATTTCACAATGTCCCTCATATTGACTGTATCTGGCTGTACATATGGCATAAAAGAAAATAAGCTTAGATAATACAATGAAGCGCCCCACATTAAAAAAGAAAAACCGCAGCGCGGTAGAGAAGAAGCAGAACCCCAAAAATTACTGGCGACCATGTGTCTGCGGGGAGAAGCCCCAGAGAAGGCCGAAATTGAAAAAACACATAACCTGTAGGACTGTGCGTGCTCCGAATCCGACCGAGGCACACACCTTGGAGGGATAGGAGACCACAAAACAAAAGTCATAGAAAGAGAGAAGGAAAGTCCAGGTAGTCTCTGTGCTGAACTATGACCGCCGCATCGGGCCCTTCAAAATGGCGGACAGAGCCGGCAAATAAAAGTCCAAGTCGTTGGATTAGCGCATCTGCTCTGCTTCTTTGGAGTCTAAAAATGTTGATAGTAGATCAGGATCTTCGAATGTCCTGGTTTGGTTGTGGAGAGTCACTCGGAGCTTCGCGGGATACAACAGGCCAAAGCGAGCCTGTAGCTGTTGAAGTCGAGGGCGAAAAGCAAGGAGTTTCTTCCGTCGGTCGACTGTAGGCTTTGCCAAATCAGGGAAGAAGGAGACTTTGTGACCTTCAAATTCCAAATGATGGTTCGCCCGGGCAGCATTTAAAATTTGTTCCACTTGTTGATATCGTAGCAAGTGAAAGATAATAGGCCGGGGGGTCGTTCGGTTGAGCGCCATGTGGGTAGGAACACGGTGTGCTCGATCGATTTCCAGTTCTTTATGAAAGGTGATCTTCAGCAAGGAGGGAAGAGTTTTGAGCAGGAATTCTCGCATATCTCCCGCTTCCACCCCCTCCGGTATTCCAATGAGCCTCACATTGTTGCGACGGGCTCGATTATTGCTATCTTCTAACTCCTTTTGAAGATTCTGTATCTGGCGCTCAGCCTTGTCCAGTGTGCCCAAGCGCACCGCGTGCGAGTCGAGGACCCCCGCCATATTGTCCTGCCGTAATGAGAGACTTTCAAGTCGGTCCTGGAGCACTCCAAAGTCTTCTCGCATGGCTCTAAGCGCTTCTCCATTGGACTGCACCAATTCCTTCACGCCGCGTATTTCCTCTAAAATCTCCAGGTGCATTTCGGGGTTCTCCCGAAATGGAACCATCTTCTGTGGGGAGGACACCTCTGTTTTGGAGCGTTTTCCGTGAGAAGAAGAAGGAGACCCGAAGTCCAAGCGCGCTGGTTTATGGGCCGCCATCCCCCCCGAGGTACCCCGGTCAGCCCGGAGCGAAATAGTAAGTTTGTATAGGTATTATGTCAGGATTCTAAGTAGGCCTCTCGGGAGCTTCAGCGCGAAGCGTCTTACCCGCTGGACATCAGGCTCCGCCCCCCCTCCAGCAGCTTGCTTTATAGGTTTCATGTTCCATGATGTGGCATCCTTAGATACATAGGCTTCAATGGCAACATTTGTGCTTATAGTTGATGACCTCTTAGCTCCTCTACGACCACAACTAAGATTCCTCAGAAATGATACTGACACCGAGGACTCCTGTCTTCTTCCACGTCCAGCACAGCCTCAACCTTTGCCTCGACCTGTAACTTGTCTCTTTGCTGCAGGCGATGTTACAGGCTCAACATCAGTCTCACATTCACTTGGCGACCAACTGTTGTGACCATCTGAATCATGACTGTCATCATCAGATTTATCGCCCGAACTTGGCTGATATGCTTCTTCACTTGCTGAATATGCTGCATCATCAGACGACTCAGAGCCGTCACTGTCAGCATCTCGTTGCAATATTTCCCTTACTTCGGCAGCTGAATACTTTCGTTTTGACATCATAAACAATAACCTAAAATAAATAAACAAAGATAAAGTTGAATAAAATGCAAAGCAGTTTTACTATAGGTGTATAATAATCGTGATGAACGAGCTGAAAGCCTTTAGATTTCATCGGAAATAATGAGAGAACGTATGATATCAATTACAGAAAATGTGTAATTTTCATAAAATAAGAGTACAAAAAATAAATGATACATAATTAATGATAAAAACCTTTGTCAGATCAAAAAATTCACAAAACTGCAAATTGTATCACGATCTAAACCGGCGTAAGCAACTGGGTTCAAAAATGACCCCACTGGTACTCTGTGCTGCAATTCATCACTAGCGTCACCTAGCAGATGAAAATTATTCCTCTCAAGGCACAATATAAAGAGAATATTGACATGTGAAAAGTCATAAAAAGATTGCATTCTTGAACAACTAGTTTCCGAGATACGCGTTGTGAAACTTGCAATGGGGTCACTTTTGACCCCCATCGGTACTTCCAGGGTTATGCCTCGTGCACTTTACTTCCTTTGATGAACTATATAATTAGGGCTTCTGATCCTAGTTGTTTATTTTTAGAATTTAAGAGATTTGTTTTTGAGGTGATTAGGTGCTTTCCCAGGGTCAGAGAAATATGGGTTTATTGGTGTATTTGTATTGGTAAAAAGAAATCTTTTGTGGCTTTTTGAATAAATTAAATTCAGTGATACAAAACACAATTTTCTGGTGCCAGCCCCTTCTCACAGCCTCAGCATCAGTATCAGTATCAGCCCCTCTCTATTAAAGCCTCAGAAACAGTATCAGCACCCTTCTGTCAGAAAAAGCATCAGCTCTCTTCTCAAAGTCCTGACATAAGCCCCTCCTTCTCTCAACTCAGCATCAGGCCTCCTACTCCCAGCACTGCCCACCTTCTCTAAGCCCCAGCCCCAGTATTATCCCCCCTTTTCCAGTCCCAGCATCTGTAAGAAACATGAACCCCCCCCCATATTTGAGCTTAACAATAGTATAAGGCCCCTTCTGCAAGCTTCAGTCTCAGCGCCCCCCCTCCATTCTTCTAGTCCTAGCAACAGCATGAACACTCATTCTCTCAGTTGCAGCCCCTTATTCTCCAAATCCCAGCCCCAGATCAACAGTATCAGTCCTCCCTCCTTGCTCAAACCCAAACAATAGCACCAGCCCCTTTCACACACACCCTTCTTCCTGCCCTAGCAAAAGCATTAACCCTATTCCCATGTCCCCACCCTACCCAGTGCAAGCATCAGTCTTCCTTTGGCTCACTCCAGTCCCAGACCATGGCCTATTATAGAGTATGAAGAGCTTGTATCTTTGCTCTTGCCATTCCTTACTGCTTTGCCACCTTTTCAACCGGAGGTGCCTGTTCTCACACACTTAAAGTCCGTTGAAGAGCTAGAGAAGTGACAGAGAGTTGTTGCAGCAAAGACACAAGCTCCCATTGCTGGAAAAGGACACTGCTGCAGCAGCAGCCATTCCAATGACATCATCCAGCCATGATGACAGCTACCTGATGCAAGGCCACTTTTACCTATGAACAAAAGGGGCAGCTGCCCCTGGCCCCTGCACAACAGGAACCCAACTTCCCTAATGCCTATAAGTAAAAGCAGCTCTGTTGAGGGCCAGTGAAGGGTAAGAGGAGCCCTTGCTGAATCTCATTCACAGCACCACCCTGCCTCTGCTCCCACCCCTACTGCTGCCGCTGCTACCCCTTTAACAGAGGGGTACAGAAGCATGAACGATACCGCAGAGTCAGAAGAAAGGACAACTCCAGTGCTTCTGTGACTTTTAAATGTATTGCAACCACTGCACATCACATAAGGGCAACAGTGGAGGCAGGGGGATCCATGAACAGGGGTAGGGCCCATTCACAAACATTTGCCCAAGGTCCCAGAAGGGCTTGAAGCGGCATTGGAGCCCTGAGGGGGGACAACATTTTCAGATTTTTTTACTATAACCAGGAACCCTGATTTCCCCTTTGGGGTGGGGGTTTACTAAAATTTTCTAGTTAAAATTGGAAGTCAGAGGCCTTACATATAATTCACATTTAAGCACAAATACCTTTGGGAGGCTGAATGCATTACTCACATTGGCTCAAGTGATAGCTGCAATTGAATCATAATAGGTTACAAGCTACCATTCCCAAACAAGATATTGATATCTTAGGTGTATTTTCCTCATCAGCAGTTACAAGCAATTCCCAGCTCAGTTCCTTTGTAGGAATCATGGAGGATATCTTACCGTAATTAAGTTTAGGAACTGCAAAAGAGCAGAGTAAAGCAGAACTCATCTTGCTTTGAATTAGTAGGATTGCCTACACCTGCTCATTGCAAACTGTAATGTTACAGCTCTTAGAGACCGCACACTCAGTTTGCAATCCTGCAGTGTCAGAAATGCATATACCCAGCCTAATCATGTGGTCTCTTATTAAGATGGGCTACACAAAGGTTCAATAGTTAGCACAGTATGAGAATGACTCTCTTAGCGATTGCCAGCACCATATCTTCATTAGTAAGCCTTTGGTTTGGTTCAGATCCTAGGAGAAGAACTTGGCAGCTGAAGAAAAAAGTTATTCTTTCAAGAAGTACCTCAGAATTTAACAGGACAGGGTTTCTTTTCATTCATCCAAAAATCGTTCTGTTCTCTGTGGATTAACGTTCAGTTTGTTGTGGTGGCAGCAAAAGGACATTTTCTACAGGCCTTCATTTAAGTTTGCAATCAGTTTGTTGCTGTCAGGATTAAAGGAAATTAGTAGCTGAATGTCATTGATATATGAATAATAGGTAATTGGATAATCTCTAATGAATCTACCAAAGGGGTCATGTAAATGGTCAAGATAAATGGGTGATAAGATAGACAGTATAAGACTACATGCACATGATTTTGGAAGGATTTGCACCATTCTAGTACTAGGCCACCTAAACTCAGGGATCTGAAGTGGTAGAGTAGGATATAATGGTCATTGGAGAAGTCAGGTAATACCAGTACATCTGCCTGACCATGGTCCGCATGCAGACATACAGAAAAAGGATAAATAGTACAGTTTTAGTGCTAAGGTGAGGTCTGAAGACGGACTGAAATGAGTCAAGTAATGAAGAACTTGCAAGTACACAATTCAGCACTTGATCAATTTTATACAATCCTTTTATTTTTAAAAATGATTTGGGTGCTTAAAATTTCTTATGTGTGCATATCCCTTGTTTTTATGCACATCCTGTATGAAGGTGTGTGTAAGTGTTTTCTTTGCATAGCTGATAAAGATTTTAGGGGCCTGATATTCAAAGCAAGTTATGTGTTTGCCCGAAGGTGGCAGATATATAACTCACTTATTCATGTATTTTCAAGTCTTATACACATAAAACTTAGCCATTCGACTTGTAAAAGGGCCAGATTTTAACTGTATAATAAGAGTCTGGCACTGGGGAAGAATAAAGGTAGAGCTGGCACTTATATGTTTAGCAGCAATAACTTGTGACCTGGTCTCTCAATATTATCCTCACAAATCCTATGCAAACACACCTCACACTGCCAAATGAGCTCATGCCACAAAAGCTGTTCTTATAATAAATACTGCCAAGAGTACAAAATAAGAAATAAACTATCTGTGAAATATTCCAAACAAGAAAAGCAGCTATGTAAATTCTTCACCAGCTATATTTTGCTGCTACATTAGGGGGTAGTTACTAATGTGTGTTAAGGGAATGACACATGATATTTGCCACTTAGTGGGTTATATGGCAAAATCATGCATGATTTTCCCGTGGCAGGTGTTACTTTGTTAACATAATAATGAGATGCAAAGTGTGGGTCAGACCAAGGTCAATTAAGTCCAGTATCCTATTTCCAATAGTGACCAATCTAGGTCACAAGTACCTGGCAGGTTCCCAAAAAGGCACATTAACAGCTTTACTGCATCCTCGGTAACAAATTTGAGTTCAATTATGCGTTGAATAAAAATATTTTTTACTTATTAATCTTAAATGGGTTACATGGTAGATGCATTGTGTGTCCTCTAGTCTTTCTAATTTTTGATGGCATAAACAATCGATCAATGTTTACCCATTCCACTCCATTCATTAATTTATAGATCTCTTTCATCTCCCCCCTCAGCCGTCTCTTTTCCAAGTTGAAGAGCCCCAACCTTTTAAGCCTTTTCTCATAGGGGTATCCTTCCATCCCCTTTACCATTTTTATTGATCTTTTTTGTACCTTTTCTAATTCTGCTATATCCTTTTTAAGATATGGCGACCAGAATTGCACACAGTATTCAAGGTGTGGTCGCACCATGGAATGATACAGAGGCATTATAATATCCTTGGTTTTATTCTCCATTCCTTTTATGATTCCTAGCATTCTATTTGCTTTCTTGGCCGCCGCTGCACACTGGGTTGAGGGTTTTTAATGTATTATCCACGTTGATGCCTAAATCTTTTTCCTGGGTGGTGGTTTCTAAAGTGGTATTTTGCATTGTGTAACCATAGTTTGGGTTGTTCTTTCCTAGCTGTATAACTTTGCACTTGTCCACATTAAATTTCATCTGCTATTTGGACGTCCAGTCTTCCAATTTATCAAGATCCTCTTGCAATTCTTCACAATCCTCTTGTGTTTTAACAACTTTGATTAATTTTGTGTCATATGCAAATTTGATCACCTCATTCATTATTCCAGGTCATTTATGAATATGTTAAAAAGTAGCGGGCCCAGCACGGATTCACCTTTCTCCATTGAGAAAATTGGCCATTTAGCCCTATTCTCTGCTTTCTATCTTTTAACTAGTTCCTGATCCACAATAGTACACTGCCTCCAATCCCATGACTTATCTAAGCCTTTCTGAAAATCCAGATACAGTATATCAACCAGCTCACCTTTGTCTACCTGTTTATTCACACCTTCAAAAAATAGATCAGTAAGGCAAGACTTTCCTTGACTAAATCCATGTTGGCTTTCTCCCATTAAACCATGACTATCTACATATTCAGGAATTTTGTTCTTTACAATGGTGTCTACCCTTTTGCCTTGTACTGACATCAGGCTCACTGGTCTGTAGTTTTTCGGATCACCCACGGAATCCTTTTAAAAATTTGACGTTACATTGGCAATACTTCAGTCTTCAGGTACTACAGATGATTTTAAGGATAGTTCACAGATTACTAATAGCCGGTCTGCCATCACATATTTCAGTTCTTTCAACGCCCTTGGATGTGTACCATCGAGTCCAGGTGATTTGCTATTCTTCCGTTTATCAAATAGTTGTAATACATCTTCCCGGTTCATTGATATTTCTTTCAGTTCTTCTGATACTTCACATTTATATAACATTTCAGGCACGGGTATCTTCCCTACATTTTTTCAGTAAAGACTGACACAAATAATTCATTCAGTCCTTCTGCTATGGCCTTGTACTCACTTAGGGTCCCTTTTACCCCTCTATCATCTAGTGGTCCAACTGACTCTCTCACAGGTTTTTTGCCACAAAGGTACTTGAAACCGTTTTTATTATGTATTTTTGTTTTCCATGGCAAGCTTTTTTTTTCAAATTCTCTCTTTGCCTGTCTTATCAATGCCTTTCATCTAACTTGCCAATGCTTATGTTGTTTCCCCTGTTTGTTAATTCAGGATATGGTAATACATGCAGTTTGGATTATGAGAGCATCCTCAGCTCCGAACCTAGCTCCTACTTTTCACAGTTCTCCAGTACTACAACCTTTTTTAAAGTACATGGGAGTGCACTTGGATACTAATCTTTCTCTGGAAAAACAGATTAATGCTGTATGAAAGGTCTCTCCAAAGAGTATCAAACATAGATAGGGCTTTGCACCTTTTTTTGGATAACTCTGCATTAAAAACCATTTTACTTCAGGGCTGGCCTATAGGTTTCTGCCACCCCAGCAGAAGCCCTGGCTATGCTGCCCCCCTCGCCACACCTTCCCTCCCTACCCACAACAAGCTGTGCCATCTCTCCGTGCCAAGCTGCTGTCTCCGCTGCCACTGATTTGTTTGACAGAGTGGGGGGATGGTTTAGCTTGGTTCAGCAGTGGCAGTGTAAATAGCCTGCCACTTCTGACCCCCTCCGAAACAACTTCCTGTGAGAGGAGAGTCAGAAGTGGCTGGTCATGTGTGCTGAAGCATATGGCCTGCCAGGGGTGCCATGCTGCCTGCAGTGGTCTGCCGCCTTAGATGGCCACCTAGCTCACTAATGGATGGGGTGGCCCTGTTGCCCTTAGTTTTATTAAATCACAGTTCGATTGCTATAACATAATATGTGCAGTCTGTCAAAAGCAGCCCTGAAACATCTGCAAATAATTCAGAATATAACTATATGGATCTTATTTCATGCATCCAAATTTAATCGTATAACACCACTGCTCGTTTAGTGACATTGCTTGCCTATTATATTTAGAATTCAGTATAAGGCTCTAGTTCTGACACATAAAGCTCTATATGCAGACTCTCTACCTTATCTTTTCTCTCTGAAAACTCTACACACTATCCAGAATACTTTGGTCTATGCATGAGAATAGACATCATATTTCCTTGGTTACGCAAGCTCGCCTGGAAAGTATACATTGATTGGCATTCTTTCGTCTTTCTCCTAAGTTATGGAATGCATCACCAGTATAACTACAATTTGAACCTTCTTATAAGGTTTTTAAAACAAAGTTGAAAACTCATCTATTTAACATGGCCTGTGATGAGTAGTGGTGGTGCTCAGATATCTCCTTGAACCATGATGAATGAATTTAGTTAATATTTTTGATTAAGTATTTGGTCTGCTATGTCTTGTGTGTCTGTTATCAATGTACTTACTTTCCTGTTTTTATTATAGCTCTTTTCCTTTTTATCATGTTAATTTAATATCTTTTTGCCATGCTTCTAAAGATGGTATATGAAATATGATAAACCATAAACTATTCAAACTTAAGCATCTTATGGGGCTGGGGGTGGCATAAGTCTTAAGGTTTACTTAGGGTGCTAACACTTTGAACCTACTCTGGAACTGGCCCTGGTGATCATTAATGCATGGTATGATCTATGTGGGTGTACCTAACGACACCCATAGAGGCACTGTTGTGTGCACTCATGCTAATTGCCATGGTGTCACTGAGCAGGCAGCAATTTCCCTTGCTCTAGCAACACTGTGCTCTCAATGACCACACTCTGCCCCTATTCTGACCATTCTTAGCACTAGCATGCCATGGCTGAGCACCATGCATTTTAGTGGGCAGTAGCTGCCATACACACATATTAGCATTCCGGGCTCCTAGTTACAGCTCGCTAAAATGCGCATTGACCGGGGGGGCGGAGCCTGATGTCCAGCGGGATGGTCGCATAACGCTGAGGCTCCCGAGAGGCCTACTCAGAATCCTGAATTAACACCGTACATACTTGGAACTTCTACTCTGATCTTGCCGGGGCACATTGGTGAGATGGCGGGGACCAAACCCACGCGCCTGGAATTCGGATCTCCAGCGGCTTCTCACGGCAAACGTTCCAAAACTGAACCCCCGTCCCCGCAGAAGGGGCTGGCCTTGCGCGAGGGCCCCGAAATGCAGCAGGAAATCCTCGCAGAGATTAGAGGGGTCAAAAACCTCGTGCAGTCAAACGGTGAAGCACTCCGAGCGCTGCGGGAAGATCTTGGTGTGCTGCAAAGCAAGCTAGAAGGGCTTTCTTCGCGTCAGGACAAAATGGAGAGCATATTGGACTCCCATGCGGCCCGGTTGTCCAAACTCGACAAAGTTGAACGTCAGGTGCGGGCCTTGCAGAAAGAAGTGGAAGATGGCAATAATAGAGCGCGTCGCAACAACATACGACTCGTGGGCATACCGGAGGGAGCGGAATCGGGAGACATGAAAGAGTTTTTATGCAAAATCCTCCCTTCCCTGTTCCAAATCACCTTTACCAAAGATTTGGAGATCGATCGCGCTCATCGTGTACCCACAAGCATAACGCTCAACAGGAAGACCCCGCGGCCTATCATTTTTCGACTTTTGAGATATCAACACGTGGAGCAAATTCTAAGTGCCTCTCGGGCAAAGGGCCATATGGAGTTTGAGAGCCACAAGATCTCCTTCTATCCTGACTTGGCTAAACCCACGGTCGACCGCCGAAAGCGCTTTCTGGAATTCCGGCCGAGGCTTCAACAACTACAAGCACGCTATGGCCTGATGTACCCGGCCAAGCTCCGAGTCACGCTTCACAATCAGACAAGAACATTTGAGGACCCTGATCTACTAGCGGAGTTTTTGGATTCCAAAGAAGCCGACCTGATGCGCTGACTTCCAGAATATTCCTGCAAGTATTCTCATATCCGCTGTACCTGCCATATTGGATCTGCCGCAGCCCAGCAAAGAGTCTGGCGAGGGCAGTTTGTTTGCCTTACTTTTGATGATATCTGTGACCCGACTCCATCTACCCACAGTAGCCTCGATGAGTATCAGAGACAGTGTTAATTATGGACTCTGGTGTTTCTTTTCTTTTTTTTCATGTCTTTCTATTTCCTCTCTAGGGCCTCCTCCCGCAGACATCTGGTCGCCATATTCTGGGGGTTTTGCTTCTTCTCTAAGATACTTTGGTACATACTTTTCAATATGGGGTGTATTAGCCAGCATACTCGGTGATTATGTCATTGTTGCACAGATTCTGATTATGTTGTATGTTTTCAAGCGCCCTTACCTAAAATGTCTATTACCGATTGATGGCATCATGTAAGATTTTCTCATTGAGCGTAAAAGGAATCAATAATCCGATAAAACGGAAGAAAATCCTAAGCTACCTAAGTAAGGAAGCTGCGGATCTGATTTTTCTCCAAGACACGCATTTAAATTCGAAGGAAACTCTTGAACTCAATATTAAACCTTACATGGTGGCCGCCTATTCCCCAGCCGTTTCTAAGAAACGTGGGGTTGCCATACTGGTTAGGAAATCTTTGCATGCTACTATTATTGCGACTAGCTCAGATACAGAAGGTAGATGGTCCAGAGTTCACCTCAAGATAGGTAGCCTTGAAGTTACATGTATATGCCTTTACGCTCCTAATGTGGATGACCCTGCCTTTTTTGCTACCATTGCTCAGGTTGCGCAGGCCTCTACTAATACTTCATTGATAATTGGGGGGGATTTCAATCTAGTCCTTGATCCCCTGATTGACAAACAGCCGCCAGGACAAGTGGTCCCCCCAAGAGTCACACCACGCTTACCTCCCTGATCAAAGATCTTGCTTTAGTTGATCTATGGAGGTTACTACACCCCAATGAGCTTGACTTCACCTTCTTCTCTTCCCCTCACAAATCCCAGTCTCGCATAGACTTCTTTCTAATATCAAAACTGTTAGTTCCTCAGGTGGACACTGCAAAGATTCACTCCCAACATATTTCAGATCATGCTGCTATTTGCACACAGATGCTTTTATACCCCAGAAAAAATAGCCAAATGGAACACAACTGCTAGGGACCAGTGTTGGTCTTGCCATACTGCTGTGGGAACCTTCACTCATGTTATTTATGAATGTCCTCAACTACAGGTTTATTGGGGGCGGGTTTGGGGTTGTATTCAATTTATCTTACACCTTCACGAGCCTCTCTCTTGGAAGATCGTGGGACTCCGCTCTGTGGCGGAGGTCCCCTCTCTTCCTAAGAAGGGTCGCTTTCTCCTTGACTTCATGCTGGGTATAGCCATATGCTTAATCACGAGGAATTGGAAGGATAGCTCTCGACTTACTGTCAATGAATGGTGGAACCTCGTCTGCTTATATAGTAAATATGAGCAGATACCTCGGAGAGCTATCCCCCATGCCCAAACTCACTCTCGCTTGTCTAAATGGCAGATGCTTAATGATTATGTACAATCTGCTCATTGCTCCAACATGCCTGTATAATGTGCACTCATCATGTTTCAGATCACCGTTAGGTTTTGTAACACAATAATGTAAGTACACGCCCGCTTCGGGAATGATTAGTTTTCTAGAGAAGAAGCAGGGGGGAGGGGGGTGGCAGGGGTTTACTTTGGTGTATGTATTACACTTTATGTATCTGTCTTTTAGCTGTATGTCTTCCTTTTCCTTTGTAGTTATAAAACGAAAATAAAGAATTTAAAAAATAAAATGCGCATTGACCAATTTGGGGTCATAAGTAAAAGGGTCCCATAATGTGTGTTAAAGTGATTTAAGAGACTTTTGGCAAAACTAAAAAGTCATGGGATAGGAGGCAGTGTACTATTGTGGATCAGGAACTGGTTAAAAGATAGAAAGCAGAGGGTAGGGCTAAATGGCCAATCTTCGCAATGGAAAAAGGTGAATAGTGGAGTACCCCAGGGATCTGTGCTGGTTCCTCTGCTTTTTGACATATTCATAAATGACCTGGAAAAGGGAATAATGAGCGAGGTTATCAAATTTGCAGAATACACAAAACTATTTAAAGTTGTTAAAACCCAAGAGGATTGTGGAAAATTGCAAGAGGATCTTGATAAATTGGAAAACTGGGCATCCAAATGGCAGATGAAATTTAATGTGGACAAGTGCAAAGTTATGCACCTAGGAAAGAACAACCCAAACTATGGTTACATGATGCAAGGTTCTACATTGGGAACCACTACCCAGGAAAAGGATTTAGGCGTCATCGTAGATAAGATGTTGAAACCCTCCACCCAGTGTGCAGCGGCAGCAAATAGAGGAAATAAAATGCTAGGTATCATAAGGAAAGGAATGTAAAATAAAACAAAGGATATTATAATGTCTCTGTATCATTCCATGGTACGACCGCACCTTGAATATTGTGTGCAATTCTGGCCGCCGTATCTTAAAAATGATAGAGCATTATTAGAAAAGGTGCAGAGAAGAGCAACCAAAATGGTAAAGGGGATGGAAGGATACTCCTATGAAGAGAGGCTAAGAAGGTTGGGGCTCTTCAACCTGGAAAAGAGATGGCTAAGGGGAGATATGATAGAGGACTATAAATTAATGAATAGAGTGGAATGGGTAAACGTAGATCGATTGTTTACGTATTCAGAATATAAAAAGACTAGGGGGCATGCAATGAAGACACAGGGTAACCTATTTAAGACTAATAAAAGAAAATGTTTTTTCACTCAACATGTAATCAAACTCTGGAATTTGTTACTAGAGGATGTAATAAAACCTGTTAGTGTAGCTGGGTTTAAAAAAGGTTTGGTCAAGTTCCTGGAGGAAAGGTCCATAAACCATTATTAAAAGGGACCCGGGATATCACTGCTTAACCCAATACATGCATTGAGGAACCTGTGTCTTTTGGGGATACTGCTAGGTACTTATGACCTAGATTGGCTACTATTGGAAACAGGATACTGGGCTTGATGGACCTTGGTCTGACCCAGTATGGCATGTCTTATGCTC
This sequence comes from Ichthyophis bannanicus, assembly GCA_033557465.1. Taxonomy (NCBI): domain Eukaryota; kingdom Metazoa; phylum Chordata; class Amphibia; order Gymnophiona; family Ichthyophiidae; genus Ichthyophis; species Ichthyophis bannanicus. The sequence goes on from CM066032.1 coordinate 1,474,255,880, forward strand.
TTATGTTCTTAGCCTACAAATGACTGTGCATTAAGTCAATTGGTGTGTGTTAAAATTGTATAGTGTTAAAATTGTATAGTGCACATTAAAAATTGTATAGTGCACATTAAAAAATCCACTATTAAATTAATGAAAAACACCTGAAAATTGAAAAGTTCAGGTAAAAATAAAATCTGATATTTTTTTGCCTGTGCATATCCCTAATGCAAAGTTACATGCAGTTTTTAGTCCATTTTGAATTTTGCTCTTTATATGTCAGTCAATCTGCCCATTAGGGAACACATTGGCCTCTTAGCTGGCACTTTATGATAAATTACTCATAAATTCAAATTCCAACTCCAAATAATTTATGTGGCTAACTGAATTAAATAGAGAAAAAGTAACTTTCCTTTGATCTCAAATAATATCAGTAAGAGAAGGTGAATTATCTATTTCCATTTTAGATCCATGCCCCATTGGTTGGATTAAGGTTGTAGAACCAGCATTTGCTGACTGCTTGCATCTGATTGTGTCATTTTCATTTATGCAAGGGGTAGCACTTCCATTATTGAAAAGGGCAAGCATTTGTCCCATATTAAAGATTAAAATGGATCTATGAGACCCACATTATTATTATTCTATTTTGAAGTTGTCATTATTGGGAAACCTTGAAGAGTGTGGTTTATCATCAGCTACAAGACTTTGTAGACAGTCATGTCCCATTAGACCTTCAAAACATGATCTTCAGATTGTTCATGGTGTGGAGACATTGTTCATATCTATGTTTCATACTCTTTGGAGAGAAAAAGCCTGCTTTTTTGATTATTTGTGTTAACATGTCATTAGCTTTCAATGATCTTACCTATCAAATATTATTATAGCAGTTAACATAAGAACATAAGATATGCCATATTGGGTCAGACCAAGGTCCATCAAGTCCAGTATCCTGTTTCCAACAGTAGCCAGTCTAGGTCATAAGTACCTAGCAGTTTCCCCAAAAGACACAGGTTCCACAAGGCTTGTATTGGGTCAAGCAGTGATATCCTGGGTCCCTTTTAATAATGGTTTATGGACCTATCCTCCAGGAACTTGTTCAAACCTTTTTTAAACCCAGCTACACTAACAACATTTACTACATCCTCCAGTAACAAATTCCGGAGTTTGATTACACATTGAGTGAAAAAATATTTTATCTCAGTCTTAAATGGGTTACACTGTAGCTTCATTGCATGTCTCCTAAACTTTCTATATACTGATGACATAAACAATCGATCTACGTTTACCTGTAACCGGGTAAAGCGGACGCGTCGCCTCTCTCCACAACTCCCCACTTCCCACTTCCCCCGTGCACCACCTTACTCCCTTCAATAAAACCATCACACAATTTTTGGGCTTAAACTGGTCGCAGCTTTATTAACCTTTAACAATAACCAAATAACAATTCAACACAATAACATTACCCCCCACCCTTTTTATCAAAGCGCGAGCCCTCACCAGCCATGTGAGTAGCAAGGTGACGCCGCTTCCGCTTCTACTGAGTCCAGGCCCCGGCTAAACAGCCTAGCCCTCCCTCGTCCGGCTTCGCCATATTACTAGCAAAAACCTGAGGGGCTGTCCGGGCGGGGGTCCCCCACCCCCGCCCACAAGCTTGCCTCCTGCTCCGGAACACGGAAACCTCCGGGATCCCGCAACCCCCCCCCCCAGCTGCAACAACCCACATCATCAACCCCAGCCCCACCCCCGCGCTAGGGTGGGCGGGCGGGCACCCGACGCGTCTGGCTCCGACCTGGAAAAGGCCAGAGCCACGGCGCGTCCCCACACTTGCTCGGAGGCTGGTCCCGCCTCCCTTCCGCCCCATTGGCTCCCTCCGTCTCCCGGTGGCCTGCGGGAGCCAATGGGGCACCCAGCACAACTCCGGCTCGCCACCCACTATCCCGCCGACACCGCGGCCCAGGGGATCGCGTCCTTGCCGCCCCCCCGGTTACCATGGGGCCGCGTGCACACCGGCTCCGCGGCCCAGAATTAACCGGGTAAGGCAGACACGTTGCCACTCCCCACAACTCCCCACTTCCCCCGTGCACCACCGCACTTCCTTCAATAAAACCATCACACAATTTTTGGGCTTAAACTGGTCGCAGCTTTATTAACCTTTAACAATAACCAAATAACAATTCAACACAATAACATTACCCCCCCCCCTTTTTATCAAAGCGCGAGCTCTCACCAGCCATGTGAGTAGCAAGGTGACGCCGCTTCCGCTTCTTCTGAGTCCAGGCCCCAGCTAAACAGCCTAGCCCTCCCTCGTCCGGCTTTGCCATATTACTAGCAAAAACCTGAGGGGTTGTCCGGGCGGGGGTCCCCCACCCTCGCCCACTAGCTTGCCTCCGGCTCTGGAACCCGGAAACCTCCGGGATCCCGCCACCGGCTCAGGCCACTACAGACCTGAGCCGCCCCCCAACCTGAAGCTGCGAGCAGCCCAACTCCCCTGCCGGACACCCTCCACGGCCTCCTGCCAGTCATTAAGTAGCAGGTCCATCCCGATCGGCGAGAGATGCATGCCATCCGGCCGGAACAGGCCAGAACACTCAACATCCACCCACGGGTGCAAGATCTGGCACCCACCCCGCTCCACCACCTACCTGCTAATTTGGCGATTGACTTTCGTCAGCCCTCTGGACCACCGCCGCTCGTCCCAACAGGCCGGCCGAGGAAGGATATCCGACCAAATCATAATAACCCCCGGAAACATTATGAAAACCTCCCCCAAGTCCTTGTGAACAGCATGAATCAGCTGCTTGCAGGTCCAGGACACCAGATCTTTGTCACCTAGATGTATCAGCAGGATATCCGGCGCCCCTCTCATGCGCTTGTGATGCCGCAGCAAAGGCAAAAGCTGGATCCACCGGAGTCTGCGCTTGCCCAGCCATGATACGGTCACCCCCAGTGCTTCCAGTCCAAGATGTGGCCCCAATGGCCGTGTCGCTGCTCGCCGACCAGCCCAGTAAACAAATGAGTGGCCAATCACCCAACAGCAACACAATGCATGGCCCCTTTCTGCAAAGTAAAGAATAACAGAGTTAGCACCCCCCACAGCCCGTTACAAGCGCACATAGCCCTGGAACGCTTGCGATCTCCACCGCCCTATCCGTTGTATCTCCTGCTCCGGAAGACCCTCTGCTGCCGCGCTGGTCGCTGCACCGATCCGGAAGGAATGTGGAGCAAACCTACAGGGGTCTTCCCCAATCCGTCGCAACGACAGCCGTAGCACCGCTGTAATCTGGTAGCGTGTGAGCACCCTCGCGTCCTCGTGAAGGAACAGACTGCCTGCACCGGCCGGCCGCACCTGCAAGTAGGCGCCCAGCAGCCTGACTGGGCAAGCAAGCACCCCCGGTACAGCACGCAGTACCACCCAGGCACCTCTCCCCGACTGATCAGTCTTGGAACGCACTAAGTGGATTCAGACCATACCCTCCCCCACCCGCACCTGGTGGACTTTCAGGTCACGCGCACAGTTCCTATGACCCGACTCCGACACCAGCTCCCCCACCCTAAAGGCACCGAAGAAGGCCACCGAAAAGACAGCCCGAAACAGCGTACCCTCGTACCGGGAGGACACCACCTGTGGTAAAACGTCTAACAAGAGGCTCAACAAATCATAAGTTATCGGCCGCCGCCCATCAGCCGGAGTGGGAAGGGATCGCTCCCACCCTTGCAAAAGTCGACAAGTCAAAAATCCCTTGCCTACCGTCCCCCAACCGACCGCTCCCGCGAAGAAGGAAAACCCCGCCAGCTGCCTCCTCACCGTTGCCCTCGAAAGACCCGCCGCCTTTGCCGCTACCACCCAGGAGCGGCTCAGGGACTGGACCCTGTCGCCATCCGTGCTCCGCGAGGAAAGTTACCACACTGCTGCAACCCCGCTGATAGGCCGCCCACGTCGCTGCAGACATGGAATTCCTCAGCAGTTCCTTCATGCCATAAGTGCGCCGGGACTGATGCTCCCACTTCTTCGGCTTCCGGCGCCAAGGTCCGAAACAGCTCCCACTGAAAACGGGAAAGAGCGTCAGCAATTTTGTTAGTACTTCCAGGAATATGGCGGGCCCTCACCACCACATTCAAACGCAAACAAGCTAACACAATCTGACGCATTAAATCCGCCACTTGCTTGCAGCGCGGGGCATAATTGTTTACAACAGACACAACCGCCGCATTGTCGCACCACCAGACTAACTCTTGATTCCAGAGTCTGTCCGGCCATATGGTCAACACCACCAGGATCGAAAACAACTCCAAAAAGGTGATATTTCTGGTCAGGCCCGACTCCCGCCAAGCCTGGGGCCACCCTGCCGCACACCAGGAACCCCCAAAGTAAACCCCGAGGCCCACGCCCCCCCGGAAACGTGTACAGTTGCAGAGCTGTACTGGAGACCTCCCTCTCCCGTAAAACCGTAGTCCCATTGAAGTCACTCAGAAACTCGTCCCACACTCGCATGTCTGCCCGAATGCTGTGCGATACCCTGATCTGATGATGAGGCATACGGACCCCCACCGTAGCCGCCAATAGCCGCCTCAAAAATACCCGCCCCATCGGAATAACCCTGCATGCGAAATTCAACGAGCCAATCAGCGACTGCAGTTCCCGTAATGTTATCTTGCTGGAGACTAGCACATTCGCCACCAAAACTCGGAGCTTCGCTATCTTAGCCGCAGGCAGGCAAGCTACCATCACCACCGAATCAAGCTCCACCCCTAAGAAGGTAATGACGGTCGAGGGGCCCTCCGTCTTCCCCGCCGCGAGAGGGACACCCCACCCCCGAGCCAGCCGCTCAAAGCCACCAAGCAAATTCGAGCATCGCTCCGACCGAGCCTCACCCACGAACAGGAAATCATTTAAGTAATGTGCCACGTTAGCGCAACCCACCTGTTTCACCACTGCCCAATGTAAAAAAGAACTAAACCGTTCAAAATATGCACAGGAGATCGTGCACCCCATGGGCATACACTTATCAAAATAGCTGTCCCCTTCGAAACAAAACCCCAACAGAGGAAAAGATGCCGGGTGCACCGGCAACAAACGGAAGGCTGATTCGATATCCGCTTTCGCCATCAAACACCCCGGACCACAGCATCTCACCAGCTCCAACACCGCATCCAAGGAGGCATACCAAACCGTGCACAGATTGTCCGGGATATGGTCGTTAACTGACGACCCCGCAGGGAAGGAGAGGTTATGGATTAACTGGAACTTCCCATGCTCCTTTCTCGGGATTACACTCAATGGGGATATCACTACATCAGCAAAAAGCCTCTCCGCGAAGGGGCCCGCCACCCGGCCAAATCCCATCTCCTCTGCCAGCTTATCCCGCACTATCTGGGCAAATCGCCTCACCAAAGGCAAATTCCTAGCCTTGGTACAGATCACCTTACCCACCACCGGAATTCGAAAGCCTTCACTAAAGTCACCCTCTATTACTGCACTGTCCTTCCGTTTTGGATACCGTTTCAGCCACGGGCGCATTACTTCTATCCTGACTGGGGTGGGAGCTAGGCTGAGGAGGCTCTTAGTGTTTTGGAGGGGGCGCTCCGGCCCCACCCACTCCTCTCTTAACACATTTGAGTGCAGAGTGCGCCCCGTTACAGATGGAACAGGCGTGCCGGAATTTACAATCCGGAAACGGGCACGACGATTTGTTAAATCGCCAGCAGACATCCCCGACCCCTCCCCCAAAGCGGATGCTTTTTGGACCCCAGCGGGTCCGCCCCCTCGAAAGGGCCGCCCAGCCCCCGAAATGCCGGCTGCTCCCCCCCGTGAACTGCTCACCGCACTACCGCTGGGTCTGACCGCCATCTGCGTCAGCCACAGATTGATATCTTGTGTCCCCCAGGACAGCAGGCGGTTTTCTTCCATCTTATCCCTGAACTTCTCATCATAGTTGAGCCATGCCCAACCATCATGCAATTGTGCAGCTTCTAAGATAGAATCCGCATAAGTGAGGAGCATACCGTAGTGCTCCGGGTGCGAATGCCCCCACACACTAGCTAAACGTAAAAAGGCTCGCGTCCAGTTCACCACGTTCCGCGCCGCTCTCCGCACCCTCCCCGCCTTCTCGTCTTCCCTCCTCTTCCTTCTGCTGTCCCCGGACCGTTTTCGGCCTTCAAGCAGACGGAAAATATTTATATATCGCCTTCGCAGAATCTTCCGCCGCAGTGTCTTTGGCACGCCTTCCCATAACTCCAAATATGCCACCACCGAAGGCGTCGCCGTGACTGCACTCACCCTACCCTCAGTCCCCTGCAAGTCCTGCCCCGTATCCCCGTCCGAGACCGAAGAATCTAATGTGGAAGCAGTGGACGAGGTGGATGAAGTCCCCGACCTGCGCCGTCTACAACAAGGATGTTTCCGCTTCCTCCTCGCTTTTCTACCTCCCCCCTCTGCCGCTACTGTCCCGCCCCCTTCAGCCGCACCCGGATCCCCTGCCAACTCACCTGCAACTCGCGCCGGCGCTTCGGCCACCGCACCGGCTGCCCACGGCTCCGTCCCCACGTGCGTTGCTGCTGACGTCCTCTCACTCGACCCCTCCACAGGCGCCGTACCTGATGGTCTTGAACCGCTGAACCACAGACTCCCAGGGTACTGCCATCCAAAGGGGACCTGTGGGGAAAACACAGGAAAAGGCGAAGGGGCCCCCCCGTCGCCCAAGGGGGCTGCCACGCCCCCAACCACTCCGCCCCCGAAGAGCATTGGCCCCCACCCTGTCAGTGCTCCCAAGAAGGCAGGTATGCGCACCCCGACACTCCAGGCCGGTTCCCGGGGCCCGCCGGCACAGCACACTCAGCAGCCCGCACCTCGCCCAACACAGGCACACCGCCCCCCACCGGAGGTAGCCCTACTTCAGGCACTATCGTCTCCGGAGGGTCAGCAGTTCCCCCACTCAAATCCCCTGCCCCCCTGACTGCCCCTCTGGACCCAGGCGGTCAGCATTCCGCGTTGCACCTCCCTGCCCATCCCCCGTTCCACCAGGCCGGGCCTGCACAGGCCCACCCCCACGCCGCCCGCTCCCCCCAGTGCGTGCTCCCTGGCTGCCCGCTCTGCCTCTACCCCGGGTCACTTCGAGAAAATCGCCCCCATGACCCCCCCGCCCACGAGCCCCCCCAGCTGCCCCACTCCCTTGGCGCCCTTTCAGTACTTTTCCAGGTGTCCCCCCCCCCGCCCTTTCCCAGACCGCATGGCTCCCAACCCCCCTGCTTCACCAATTGGTCTGCCTGGCTGTTTCTTTTATTTAGTTAATTTTTTTTTTTTTATACCGGCCTCCAGTTCCCTGCCTCCCCCATGTACTTTTATGACCCCCCCTCCCCCTTGCCTGCCGAATTCAATAAACATATTGTATGCCCCGTCAGTTGCACTCTCCCTGTATTTTTTTTTTTTCGATGGACCCCCGGCACCCCCTTTTCGACACTCACCAGGCCTTTTCCAAATCGCACCCCCGCACTGCCTCCAAAGCCACGCAGTGCCTCAGAGCACACTTGTGCAGCACCCAACGGGTCTGGCTCCGACCTGGAAAAGGCCGGAGCCACGGCGCGTCCCCGCACTTGCTCGGAGCCAATGGGGTGCCTAGCACAACTTCAGCTCGCCCCCCATTATCCCGCCGACGCCACGGCCCGGGGGATCGCGTCCTTGCCGCTCCCCCCCCAGTTACCATGGGGCCGCGTGCACACCGGCTCCGCGGCCCAGAATTTCCACTCCATTCATTAATTTATAGACCTCTAACATATCTACCCTCAGCCATCTCTTTTCCAGGTTGAAAATCCCTAACCTTTTCAGCCTCTCTTCATAGGGGTGTCCTTCCATCCCCTTTCCCATTTTGGTGGCTCTTCGCTGTACCTTATCTAATAACACTATATCCTTTTTAAGATACAGTGACCAGAATTACACACAATATTCAAGGTGCGGTCGCACCATGGAACAATACAGAGGCATTATAATATCCTTTATTTTATTTTCCATCCCTCTCCTTATGTTATCTAGCATTATATTTCCTCTCTTGACCACCGCTGCACACCGGGTGGAGGGTTTTAACATGTTATCCATGATGACACCTAAATCTTTTTCCTGGATGGTGGTTCCCAATGTGGAACCTTGCATCGTGTAACCATAGTTTGAGTTGTTCATTCCTAGCTGCATAATTTTGCACTTGTCCACATTAAATTTCATCTGCCATTTGGATGCCCAGTCTTCTACTTTATCAAGGTCCTCTTGCAATTTTCCACAATCCTCATGGGTTTTAACAACTTTAAATAGTTTTGTGTCATCTGCAAATTTGATAACCTCACTTGTTATACCCATTTCCAGGTCATTTATGAATATATTAAAAAGCAACGGACCCAGCACAGATCCTTGGGGTAATCCACTATTCACCTTTCTCCATTGGGAAAATTGACCATTTAGCCCTGATCTCTGCTTTCTATTTTTTAAACAGTTCCTGATCCACAATAGTACATTGCCTCCTATCACATGACGTTTTAGTTTTGCCAAAGGTTTCTCATGAGGGACCTTTTCAAAGGCTTTCTGAAAGTCCAGATACACTATAGCAACCGACTCACCTTTGTCTACCTGTTTATTTACACCTTCCAAAAAACATAACAGATTAGTAAGATATGATCTTCCTTGTCTAAAGCCATGTTGACTGTCTCCCATTAAGCAATGACTATCTACATGTTGATTAATTTTGTTCTTTATGATGGTTTCTACCATTTTTCTTGGTATTGACATCAGGCTCACTGGTCTGTAGTTTCCCAGATCACCCCTAGAACCCTTTTTCGAAATTGGCGTTACATTGGTGATCCTCCAATCTTCAGGTATTGCAGATGATTTTAATGATAATTCACAGATTACTTATAGCAGGACTGCAATCTCATATTTCAGTTCTTTCAACAGCCTTGGATGTATACCACCCAGTCCAGGTGATTTGCTACTCTTAGGGTTTATCAAATAGTTTTAATACATCTTCCCGGTATATCGATATTTCTTTCAATTCTTCCACAGTATCACCTTTAAATACCACTTCAGTCATGGGTAACATCCCTACATCTTCCTCAGTAAAGACAGAAGCAAAGAATTCATTCAGTCTCTCCGCTATAGCCTTTTCCCCTCTTACTGCCCCTTTTGCCCCTCTATCATCTAATGGTCCAACTGATTCTCTCACAGGATTTTTTGCTACGAAAGAATTTGAAAAGGTCTTTATTACATGTTTTTGCTTCCACAGCAAGTTTCTTCCCAAATTCTCTCTTTGCCTTCCTTATCAATGCCTTGCATATAACTTGCCAGTGCTTGTGCTGTTTCCAGTTTTTGTCATTTGGCTCTTTTTTCCATTTTATGAAAGATGCTTTTTTGGCAACAACAGCCTCTCTGACCTCACCTTTAAACCATGCTGGCAATTTTTTGGACTTCCTTCTACTTTTCTTAAAGCGTGGAATACAGCTGGTCTGGGCTTTCAAGATAGTATTTTCAAACACCACTTTACCATCCCTCCTCCATTAATTAAATCAAACGCGATCATGCTATGATCATTATTGCCAAGTGGCCCCAACACCCTTATCTCTTGTACCAGATCTAGGGTTCCACTAAGGACTATGTCCAAAATGGCTTCTCCTCTGGTCAGTTGATGAACTAGCTGCTCCAAGAAGCAGTCATTTATTTCATCTAGAAACTTTAACTCTCTAACATGTCCTGCCATGACACTTACCCAGTCAATACCTGGGTAATTGAAATCACCCATTTATTATTGTGCTGTATCTTTTTTTAGCTTTCGTGGTTTCTTTGAGCATTTCATCATCCATTTGTTCATTCTGGCCAGGCGGTCGATTGTACACCTCCACTGCCATTGCCTTCCCCTTTTTACATGGAATTTCAATCCATAGAGATTCTACAGCAAATTTTGCTTCCTGCAAAACTTTAATCCTTTATGACTCAATGCCCTCTCTAACATAGAGCACAACCCCTCCACCAATTTGATCAGCTCTATCATTATGATATAGTTTGAACCCAGGTATCACAGTGCCCCACTGGTTGTTCTCCTTCAACCATGTCTCTGAGATACCAATCATATCTAACCTCTCATTTAGTGCTATACATTCTAATTCTTCCATCTTATTTTTTTAGACTTCTAGCATTTGCATACAAACATTTTAGAGACTGTATTCTATTGATATTAATCTGACTATCAGTAGGCAGGGGTAATTTGTAATCTTTAAGCTCTGTCTGCTCCTTACTCAAGGGCATTTGGGCTGCGTTTGTTTTTATTGGAACCTCTCTGCTGATATGCCCTAACCTCATTCTTTTGGTAGTATCCTTCAAGGATGCATTGTTCCGAACCATACACTCTTGGGCAACTGTTGGCTCTCCCCTATTATCTAGTTTAAAAGCTGTTGTATCTCCTTTTTAAAGGTTAATGCCAGCAGCCTGGTTCCATCCCGGTTATGGTGAAGGCATCCCTTCGGAATGAATTAATTAAGAATTGGAAAGCCGTATAAAACGGATTTCATAATATTTGACAGGATACAAGCAATAGGTAAAGATTAATTGCCAAGAATCATCCTGAATAGAAACAATATATGGTGTACCCCAGGGATCTTGTCTTTCAGAATTAGTTTAATATCTATATGCAGTTGCTGTGTGATGTTATTAAATTTTCTGTTATTTTTTATAACTTGGATGATGATATTATGTTATCCACATAATTTTCAATTAAGGAAGGGGCAAGTGGAACCTCTGTAGTCACTTGTTGTCAGGCAATGGTGAATTGGCTGAATAGTCCTGGGCTCATGATGAATCTTAAAACGACCGAGGTGCTTATTGTCTCATGAGGGTGAGTGATGCATGATGGAATATCAGTTGTACTGTATGATATTGTGTTTCCTGTGAGAATTTAAGTCAAATACTTTAGGGTTGTTCTAGATAGACAACTGACATTGAAGCATCATGTGATAAAGTTTGCCCAAACAGCATTTTATAAAATGCTGGTCTTGAAAAGATTAAGGTCATTTCTATGAAGTGAAGATTTCTGCAGTTTTTCAAGCTCTTATATTCCAATTCTTTGATTATGTGATTGTTATTTTTACAGGAGTTTGTGATGCAGCGGAGGCTGATGAGAGCCCTGATGAGAGAAGTGAACCTGTTTGTCAGCAAGGAAAAGATGTGCACAGAGTGCAATATTCACTGGGACCAGCTAGAGGGAGCAGGAGTGCAGTCAGGAAGACTGAAGGGCCACGCCTAGCTGGTCAGGAGCACATGACAAACATTTCACAAGCCTCAAGGAGAGGAGTCCTTTATAAGGAAGCACTGCCTCAAGAGAAAGAGAAAGAGAAAGAGAGAGAGACACGGACACAGAAGGAGGAACAGAAAGAGAAAGCTGTTTGCTGGCAGAGGAGGAGGACTTATACGGATTGCAAGCAAGGAGGAATCAGCTGGGAAGGAAAAGCCAGGCTGAGCAAGGAAGCCAGGACTTGGGCTGTTGCAAGAGCAGGCCTTTACCAGAATAGCTGTTCCCACGGGTGAGAGAGGAATCAGACTTTCAGAAGAAAGCTTGGCACAAAGCTTCTGAAGGGAGGAAGTCAGCCCAAGGGAAAAACCATTCCTCATCGTGCTGCTGCAATAAGAGGTATGAGAATTATATTCCTACAAAGAAACCTTTGCCCTGTAAACGTTCTTGTGAAAGAAGTGTGGAATCTCTAAGAAGAGAAAGCCCAGTTAATACTAAGGGGACACGTGGCCAGCGCTCCAGGCTAGGCCCGAGGCACTGGAAAGTATTAAGGGAAATATACAAAGCTCCAGAATACAATATTCCAGAGACTGTTAACACAGAATTAGACATACCAATTCCTGAGCCGATGCAAGTGGAACTGGTGGAACAGTTGCCAGACCCAGAGGAGATGGATTGCTCTCTCTGCATTTCCCATAGCACAGAGTCTTTGGAGGACGTATGAATGGCTTGTGGTATCTGCAGAATGTCTATTATGTGCTGAGCAGAAGAATTGTGCAAAGTTGGTTTAAACTAGAAGCTATGTTTTGTGCCCTGCTACTACTGTGAAGTTAACAGTTTCCTTAAACCTTGTATTTTCTTTTGTGCCTGAAGTTAAGGACATTATTTTCAGTTGTGACCAATTTATGACCCCATGCGTAAAAGGGAATAAAAGCCTTTTTTTATTCCTACCACTCTGCTTTAATTGTTTGCTTTAAAGGATTGGAGTTTAAAACCACTAGACCAAGTTTCCTTGGTGCTTAAAATGGACTCTCCTATCTAATAATAATAATTTTTATGCCACTGTGTGACAAGTTCCAATGACTATGCTTAGAGTGCTGAAGCTTTTACAAGATTCTGCTTTTGGGATTGTACTGGGAAGATCATATTTTGACCACATAGTATATGACCTCATTGAATTACATTAGCTTTCTTTTAATTACTGGAAGCCAGTTATGCTTAAAGCAACTCATGTAATAGTATCAGACATTGTTTCTGCAACGTTAACTGCATGTGTGTGTTTGACAAGTACGGATTGTATTTACATCCACCTTTTGTGATCCCAAGCATTAGGGATATTGAAACATAGAAACATGGTGGCAGAAAAAGACCACATGGCCTATCTAGTCAGCCCTTCCATATCAACCACTACAACAGTCCCCTTATAGAAACATAGAAATATGACATATGATGTATTGTAAAAGCTTCAATTTGAGCAAGAGTATTTTCAGTGGTTTCCCAGACCTTATAGAGTTCATTACATGAAGAAATTCAATATGTTCCCTTAGAGGGTGGTTTTGGGCTGCCTATCCTTGTGTGAGGGAGATCTGGTAAGGATGTGGAGCATGGCTCTTGCAATGCATATATGCCAGGTCAGGTGTCTCCAGGGTGCCATGGGGTATCTGGGGACTTATGACCTAGATTGGCCACTGTTGGAAACAGAATACTGGGCTTGATGGACCTTGGTCTGACCCAGTATGGCATATCTTATGTTCTTATGTGGCTGGCTGGGCCTCCATGCAGGTTTACAGGTGGTTGTTTGCCCCTGGGTGGAGACATAGATCACATGCTGTAGGTATTGGGTCAAAACATGACTGAGGACACATATTGGCCAAAATTTATGTTGCTGGTCTCCATAAGGCCTCTTTGATATGTGTTTACAAATATCTAGCACATGACTCCAACCTATATCCCACCTGTGCCCCTCCTGGCTGGAGTGGATGTATGGCTGCCAGGATGACATATGGCTGCCAGGATGACATATATCTCTCTGCTCTCAGGCCCTCCATGTGACTATCATGAGGTGTTTTCTCCCCTACTCTATGCACTTTTTCCTGTGCCACTGCACTCTCTCCTCAGTCTTCTATCCCCCCTTGTACTTCTTCTCTCCATCTCTTTCTCCTTTGCAACTCTCTGTCCCCTCAAGGCCGGTGTAAGGATATGAGGCACCCTGGGCGAACCTCATTCCTGCTACCCCCTTCCTCCCACTCCATCCCCATTGTTACCACTGCTGTCCCTCTCTAAGACTTGCAGCAGCAGCAATGACTTTCAAACAGTACCACAGCACTTATCAAAAGCCTTTGGCAATGTGAGATGATGGTGCTTCTGGTCCCTCTGATGCAAACTTCCTGTTTGCAAGGGGATGGAAGTCTGCACCGGGGGAGGGGGGTGGAACCTCTATCAGCATGCAACAATGGAGACTTTTGATAAGCACTGTGGTGCTGTTTTAAAGTCATTGCTTCTGCTGCTGCAGGTCTTAGAGATGGGCAGCATCAGAGGCAATTTGCTGCCCAGGAAACACTGGCGCTTTGGTGACTGCCTAGTTTGCTTAATGGCTAGTGCCAGCCCTGTCTCTCCTCCACATTGTTTTTTACCTCTTGCACTCCCCATTCACTCTCCTTCCCTCTTTTACTCAACCCTCTTCCTTGCACTCTCCTTTTCCCCTTATCCACTTCTTTGCACCTCATCCTCTCCCTCGCTTTCACATTTTCCCTTGCACTCTCTCCCTCATGCAGAGCCTCTGTCCTTTTGCCCTCTCATACTCTTCCCCTCCTTTTTGCTATCTTCATTCACCTTTCTCCACTTCCTCCCTTCTCCTTGATCTGTCTCCTTTCCCCTTCAATCTCCCTCCACTCATAGCCTCTCTATCCCCTACCTCTTCCCCCTTGAACTCTCTCCTGCTCTGTTCCAGCTCTCCCTTTGCACTCTCCCTCCCCTCCTCCCATTCTGTTCTGCCACCTGTACTCATTTGTTCAAGCTCTCATCCCCTTGCATTCTATCCTCCACCTCCCATCCATTCTCCCATTTCCCCCTTCCACTCTTTCCGCCACTCTCCTTTGCATTCCTTCCCCTTTCTTGCATCCCCCCCTACCAGGCTTTCTCATTCCACCACTGGATCAGCACATCCAGTACTGCCATAGCTTAGGTTCTGTTGGCAATCTTCTCTGTTCATTGCTGCAGCTATTGCTTTTCTCAATTTTTTTTTCTGCTGGTGGGGCTGGATCCCCTCTGCAGTCTGCATGTTATTCACTGCACAACTAGCACAAACATTTGATTTCTTCTACCAATACAGTGTTGGGCCATGCAGGCATCTGGCATAGGAGATGGGGGCTGTGAAAGCACTGGGTGCTAGGAAGAAGAGATTAGAATGTGCATGCTGGAGGGCTTAAAATGAAAACCTGTTCCAGTATCCATGTGGTCATTATTTCACCACTACATACTTTTATTATAGGAAGGAATCCTCCATTCATTTCACATTTAAAAATCCAGTGCATCCCTTATCCCAATCTGAAAAACAATATTGTATTGATATTAATTCTGGAATATTTTATTAAAACCATTATATTTAATACATATTTTATAGAAGTAAGAAGGGGGTTGCATTTTAGCTTGCTGATTATAGTGTTTTAAAATGGTCTGCCAGACTAAGGACTTAAAATGTATATTCTAGGCATCACATACACCCAGAAGCTGATAATCAGATTTTAATAAGCATGAAGGTTGTAAATCATGAAGCACCTGATGCAGCTCCTACAATCAGATGCAGAAATTAAGTCACACCTGGTTACCACCTCCTGGGGAAACAAAAACAGTAGGGTCAGCAACATGCTTTTATTATATGTATGTTTCTATCCCACATCAAAATGTCTCTTAAGATGTTATTTAAGTATTTGTATGCAATGGTACATTTTCCTTAGAAACCTTGCTTTCACAATTTCATATTCATTTTTGCTTTCTGTTGAAGACTATTTGCTATGCTTTGTTTTTGGACACTTTTAGGTCTGTAATAGACTGGAAAAGTAGCCACTGTTGTACTAGCTCCCTTTTTTTTTGGGGGGGGGGGGGGGCAGGGTTAGAAGGATATATATGGATTCTCACTTCTCTGTTTCCATTTATCACTTGTTCTGGACTGAGTTTTTAGACTAGGAATGACAAAATATAAAGCATATATTGCTGAAAATCAGTACTATAAAATAAACTATTAGGGAGTACAAATATTAAGATGTATAAAGAGTCTCATCAGAAAGCAAAAAAAATAAAAAAAATGTACAAACATGGTGACATAGAATTATCATATGATCAGCAAAAATACAAATTATTGTTAATTCCCTCCCCCACCTCAACAGACAAACTTATCAGAAGAACTTATTATTTTAAGAGGTTAAGGATTTAGCATGTAGATCTAGAGTAAATTAAAAGTGTAGCCTGGGTTTTACCTCAAGGTAATTGTTAGTGCAGGTCTGCACTAATGGTTATCATGTACTAAATAAAAGTGCCATGGTAAAAAAATTGATGCTAAGTATTTGATGTGGGTTTGTGCAGTACTGGGGCAGGCTCAGAGTGGAGATCTGGTATGATCATCAGTGACAGCTAACATGAGGGACTCTACATAAGAACATAAGAACATAAGATATGCCATACTGGGTCAGACCGAGGTCCATCAAGCCCAGTATCCTGTTTCCAACAGTGGCCAATCTAGGTCATACGTACCTAGCAATATCCCCAAAAGACACAGGTTCCACAATGCTTGTACTGGATCAAGCATTGATTATCCTGGGTCCCTTTTTAATAGTGGTTTATGGACCTTTCCTCCAGGAACTTGTCCAAACCTTTTTTAAACCCAGCTACACTAACAGCCCTTACTACATCCTCCGGTAACAAATTCCAGAGTTTGATTACACATTGAGTGAAAAAATATTTTCTCTTATTTGTTTTAAATAGTTTACCCTTTAGCTTCATTGCATGTCCCCTAGTCTTTCTATATTCTGATAGTGTAAACAATTGACCCACGTTTACCTGCTCCACTCCATTCATTAATTTATAGACCTCTATCATATCTCCCCTCATTACAGATGATTTGCTAGTTGTCAGGATTGCTGATAAGTGGCTTTAAATGCAGCTGCTCTACTGGTAAAGCACAGTTACTTACCTGTAACAGGTGATCTCTGGGAACAGCAGGAATTAGTCATCACATATGGGTACGTCGGCACCGACGGAGCCCGCGCGGGAAAGCTCCCCAGCTTTTCAGATTAAAAGCTTTTGGGGCCTCCCACTGCACATGCGCGCTGCCTTCCCGCCTTCCTGACCAGCTCTCGTCAGTTCGAGTTTAAAGCTGAGACAATAGAGAGAGAGGACAGGAAGATAGATAGATAGAGATACAACTCCTAGGGGAGGTGGGTGGGTTGTGATGACTAATTCCTGCTGTTCCCAGAGATCACCTGTTACAGGTAAGTAACTGTGCTATCTCCAGGAACAAGCAGGAATACGTCATCACATATGGGGACTCCCTAGCTAAGATGCCTGGGAGATCCCCCTCCAAGGGTAAACCATCTTCGCATGGATCTCAGGCATCCATCCAGGGAAGGTGGGCAGGAGTTGTTTAAGTATGGAACAGGTGTTTGAGGACAGCCTGACCAAACAAGGCATCCCGGCGGGAGTCCTTGTCCAAGCAGTAATGGGCTGTGAAGGTATGAACCGAGGCCCAAGTGGCTGCTCGACAGATCTGATCTATGGACACAGAGTGAAGATGAGCCATAGAAGTGGCCATGGCCCTCACATTGTGAGCTGTGACATGGCCCTCCATAGAAATGTTCTTACTCTGGTAAGCAAAAGAAATACACTGAGCGATCCAATTGGAAAGTGTACGCTTGGTGACTGGAAGTCCCAAATGAGAAGGATCAAAAGCCACGAAAAGTTGGGAAGACTTTCGATGTGGTTGAGTCCTGTTGAGGTAAAAGGCAAGAGCTCTTTTACAATCCAGAGAATGAAGGTTCCTCTCTGCACTGGATGCATGAGGAGCAGGGAAAAAGACAGGTAGATATACCTCTTGATTAAGATGAAAAGGCGAGACCACTTTGGGCATAAAGTGGGGATTCGTCCTAAGGACCACCTTATCATGATGAAACCTAGTATAAGGTGGATGAGCCACTAAAGCCTGCAGTTCACTGATGCGGCGAGCCGAAGTGACTGCAATAAGGAAAACAACCTTCCAGGAAAGAAATTTGAAGGAGGTAGAGTCCAAAGGCTCAAAAGGTGGCTTCATAAGCTGACCTAGAACGAGGTTCAAATCCCATGCTACCGGAGGAGGTCGGATGGGAGGTTTAGTTAGAGTCAGGCCTCTCATGAAACGTGCAACAAGAGGATGAGAGGAGACAGGTTGTCCATTTATAGGTTTTAAGGATGCTGCAATAGCACTCAAATGGACCCTTACTGAATTCGTCTTAAGGCCTGCATTTGAAAGATGCAGGAGATAGTCCAAGAGGGAATTCAAAGGAAGTGCTAGAGGGTCAAGACCCTGCTGAGCACACCAAATGGAAAAACGTTTCCATTTGAAAGCATAAGAACGCCTCGTGGAAGGTTTCCTAGAGGCATGAAGGATATCTGTCACAGGTTGAGAAAGATTAAAGTCTTGAAGACTTAGGCCTTCAGTAACCAAGCTCTGAGATGTAGGGATTTGGGGTTTGGGTGCCACAAAGTCCCCTCCTCCTGAGACAGAAGGTCTGGCGCAGCTCCCAGGTCCAGGGAGGATCCCTGGGAGAGATGCAGAAGTAGAGGGAACCACACCTGGCGTGGCCAGCGGGGAGCTATGAGGATCATAGTCCCGTGATCCCTCTGGAGCTTGAACAGAGTCTTGGATATTAGAGGAATGGGTGGAAAGGCATAGAGGAATTCCTGACCCCAATGCAGGAGGAAGGCATCGTGGGCCTGAGCTCCCTGACACTGAGTTCTGGAACAGAACCGGGGAAGTTTGGCATTCCACGGACTTGCAAAGAGGTCTATGTCCGGGGTCCCCCATTCCTGAAAGATTCTGCGTATCTGGTCCATATGTAGGGACCATTCGTGTGGAAGCAGAACTCGACTGAGTCTGTCTGCACGAGAGTTTTGAACTCCTGGAAGATACACTGCAAGAAGGTGAATTTGATGCTCTCTGGCGAAGGCCCATATTCTGAGAGCTTCGTTGCAAAGCGACAGAGAGCCTGTCCCTCCTTGTTTGTTTATATAGAACATGGCTACCTGATTGTCTGTCTGAACTAGGACAGTCAGGTTGACAAGGAGGGTATAGAAGACCTTGAGGGCAAGGTAAATCGCTCACAGTTCCAGGAGGTTGATATGAAGGGTGGCCTCCTGTGGAGACCAAGTGCCCTGAGTGGAGAGGTTCTGAAGATGAGCTCCCCACCCTGTTTGGGAGGCATCTGTTGTGAGGGTTGCTTGGGGCAACAAAGGTTGGAAGGGGGCCCCCAACAACAGATTCTTGGTGGATGTCCACCATTGGAGGGACCAAAATAGACGGCTTGAGGTGAGTATTTGGTCGGAGAGCGCTCCAGATGCTTGAGTCCACTGGGTGGCCAAGGTCCATTGAGCTGCTCTCATATGCAGACGAGCGTAGGGCACCACATGTACCGTGGAGGCCATGTGGCCCAGAAGTCGCAGCATTTCCCGGGCTGTCAAATGACTGCTGGACTGAGCTTGGGAGGCCAAACTCAGCAGGCTTTGGGCCCTGACCTGAGGCAGGTAGGCCCTTGCAGTGATGGTGTCTAACTGGGCCCCTATGAACTCGAGAGACTGAGTAGGGATTAGTTGAGACTTGGGAAGGTTTACTACCAGTCCCAGATACTGCAGAAGACGCCTTGTGCGGTCCAGGGAAATTTGGGCCTGCGACTGAGAGGGAGCTCGGATGAGCCAGTCGTCCAGGTATGGGAATATGAAAATTCCCAGGCCTCTTAGAAAGGCAGCTACGACTGCCATGCATTTGGTGAACACTCTTGGAGCAGAGGCTAGACCGAAGGGGAGTACTCTGTACTGGAAATGTTTTCCCTGAAACAGAAATCGAAGGTATTTTCTGTGGGATGGGTGGATGAGTATGTGTGTATACGCATCCTTTAGGTCTAGAGAACAAAGCCAATCCTGACTCTGAAGGTATGGAAGGAGAATGCCCAGAGAAAGCATTTTGAATTTCTCCTTGAAAAGAAATTTGTTCAATTCTCTCAGATCCAGAATTGGTCTGAAGCCCTCTGTCTTCTTTGGTATTAGAAAATAAGGGGAGTAGAATCCCGTCCTCTGTTGAAGAAGAGGGACCTCCTCTATTGCCCCCTGGGCAAGGAGGGAGGAGACTTCCTGACCCAAGAGGGCCAGGAGAGATGGGGGAGAATTGAACTGCCTCACCATAGTATAAGGAGGAAGGTCGGAAAAATGGAGTTTGTAACCCTCTCTGATGATAGAGAGGGTCCATTGCTCTGATGTAATTTGCTCCCATCTGGGAGCAAAGTGAGCTAACCTTCCGGGTATGGTGAGGGGCTCTGGTTGTTCTAGTTCCAGAAAAGTTAAGTTCTCTAGTGGCAAGTCAAAACCCCTGAGGGGGTGGAGCCTGCTGAGGCGTAGCAGACGCCGCAGGCTTTGACCTTGCCTGTTTAGGTTGCTGACGTTTAGCAGCAAAACGAGGCTGAGAGGATTGTTGGCCAGTATTTGTAGAAAATCTGGACTTCTTGTAATAAGGCCTCTTAAAAGACTTCTTCTTGGCAGGAGTGGAGGTAGACTTAGAAAGTCTATCTAAGGTGGCATTTTCTGCATCCATTTGAGTGGCCTTAATTTGCCACTCCTCACCAAATAAGTTCTCACCTGTACAGGGCAGATTTCGTAAGCCATCTAGGACCCAAGGTTCTAGATCAGAAGCCTGGAGCCAAGCAAGACGTCGGGCTGCTATAGCAATGCCCGAAGCCCTACCAGCACCCTCAAAGGAATCAAAAGCTGCCCTGTTGGAGAACTTTGAAATATCCAAAAGGTGTTTCACTAAGGAAATGAACTGCTCCCTCTTATCCTCAGGGATAAAGGGGGCAAAATGCCGAACTTTTAGAGCGATTTCACTGAGAAACATGCCCATGTAAAGACTATAGGAATTAATCCTGGCTATAAGCATAGTAGCCTGGAAAATTTTCCTGCCAAAAGAGTCTAGAGTCTTACATTCTCGCCCTGGAGGAGTAGAAGAGTGCCTTTTGGTACTCTTTATCTTCTTCATTGCAGACTTCACCACAATAGAATGGTGAGGCAACTGGGTTTTTTGGAAACCAGGAGAAGGGGGGACACGGTACATGGTGTCCAACCTGCGAGAAGAAGGAGACAATGTTAGAGGAGCCTCCCATAAGTCCATCAAGTGTTCTTGAAGGATTTCATGGATAGGCAGGGTGACTGCCTCTTTAGGAGACTTAGAGTATCCTAAAATATCCAGTTTCTTTGATCTGGGTTCCTTTTCAGAGGATGAAGCAATAGAAAGACCTTTAGCCATTTCTATGATGAAGTCCTGAAAGGACAAATCCTCTGGTGGAGACATTCTCCTGTTAGGAGAAGAAGGCTCCTCAGGAAGATCAAGGGAGAACTCATCAGAATCATCAGAGGAGTTAAAATCCTCTGAAGAAGCAGAGTATCCTCTATGTGCTTCCAACGCACGATACGCATACCGTTCGGTATCGACATCGGGCGTACCAGGTATGGGATCGGTACCGGGCAAAAGCCCGGATCCGACATGCGGAACCGATCTGCGTTTGGAAGACGATGGCCTCGGTTCCGGTATGGAAGCCATTACCGGAACCGGACCCGGTACCGCTGGCTGCGGTACCGAGGGCGTAGCAGCATTAATAAAAGCCAGAATGGCCTGCTGCATGACTTGGACAGTATTGCCCATAGACGCCACTGCTGCCTGGATGTCGGTACCGGTATGGGCCGGTACCCCAGAGCAGTACAACAGGTGATCTGTCGAGGCCGCGCCATCGATGTCAACCTGTGACCCCATGATTGCTTTGGAGGCCGGAGCCTCCCGCCGGGGTTTTTTGGCCTGGGCAGAATCCTCGAACTCAGAATTGAGAGCCTCTCGATCTTTAGAAAGAGATTTGCTTTTAGAGGATTTGCCCACTGGAGTTTTGGTTACCTGAGATCCATCCGGAGAGGAAGACCTGGATGATTGTGATGCTTCTGAAGGAAACAGCACATGGAACTTGTTGGCCCGGTTCTGCAATCCACGTTTCGACATCTGGGAGCAGGATGGGCAGTCCGGTATGGAATGGTCAGGTCCTAAACATTTAAGACACCATTCATGGGTGTCTGTAAGAGGAATGACAGCACTGCACTTGGTACACTTTTTAAAACCAGGAACTGGCTTCTCCATGAGGAGAATTTGTGTAGGCCTGAAGGCCTAACAAAGTACCAAGCTGTGCTGAAGAAAAGAAAAATATATATTTTTTTTTTAAAAGAAAGAAAGAGAGACCGGCAGTACCGGTTTCAGAATGGGGAAGGCAGGTACGCGGTCTAAAGAAAACAATAAAATCAACAATTTCTTCAGCGGTGACAGGAACACGACCTGCTGGCTCCGCGGAAAAAAAGAAACTGACGAGAGCTGGTCAGGAAGGCGGGAAGGCAGCGCGCATGTGCAGTGGGAGGCCCCAAAAGCTTTTAATCTGAAAAGCTGGGGAGCTTTCCCGCGCGGGCTCCGTCGGTGCCGACGTACCCATATGTGATGACGTATTCCTGCTTGTTCCTGGAGATTCCAGTTGGGCAGCCACTTCTGTAAGATTGCTAGCTCACACCTCCCAGTTTGACCATATTATCCCTCTGCTGATCCACTTTCACTGGCTCCCTTTATGTTACCGTATCCATTATAAGCTGCTCACCTTGGTCCATAAAGTTCTGCGTACAGGTATACCATCCAATGTAGCTCTCATCAACCTTCACACCCCACATTGCACACTCCATTCAATTTACTCCAGCCATCTTCACCTTCCTTCTGCCTCACAAGCTAGGATTGAATCCACACACCACTCCACCTTCTACTTCCTTAGTCCCAGCCTCAGGAATGATTTACCCTTTGACCTCCAACTTGAACCATCACACATCAAATTCAAGGTTCAACTTAAAATGCTTCTATTTTCTAAGGCTTTTGACCTTCCCATTACCTGACTCCACTAAATAACCTCAGTATAACTATAATCTTCCCCTCACCCTTCCAAACTTACCTTCTTAGGGTATTAATGTGACTCTTTCCTATTCACCAATTGATCTCCATTCTACCTTTAATTGAGTTTTATTATAAACTGCCCTGCTGTTTATAAAGGGCATTATATCAAGTTTAATAAACCCAAACATAAACATTAAAAAAATACCATTGTCAAAGTTCCCTCCTTGATCTAATCCCACCTGATCCGGCCTATCCCTCTGATCTTATTCACAACAAAAAGACTAACACTGACCTTCCACCCACCCCCAACCTATCATAGCACTTACCCAGGGGTCTCTGCAGTAGTCACAGTGATCTGAGACAGGAGAGAGCCTCCTCCTCCATTTTCACCCCAGTTGCTGTGGGGTTGCACTAGGGGGTAGTCTTTCGTATAAGGGTGATCACTTTCATATAAGCACAACTAGGGTGGTAGAAGAGGGAGGACTGCTCCTGCCCTGGAACACTAAGACTGGGGGGGGGGGTATCAGAGGTTGGGGGAGGATTGGGTGTGGAACTGTAGGGGGGTTTCTCTTTAGGGGACATTATTTTGAGGGAGGTGCATGTCCCAGAGGACAGTTTCCCTTTCAAAGATCTCCATCAGTGGAGTGTTTTTTGGGGTGGATGTTATTGTAAAGGGAGGGAGTGCTAATAGAAGGTATGCTTGATAGAGCCCTTGATGTTAGAGGGATCAGAATGGAGGAGGCATTGGGCCATGTGGATTGCATCAGGGAGAGAGGTCATATCATGAAACATCAGGTTGATCATGATCAGCGGCATTATCTTGACAATGCTGCTGAATATTGGACTAGGCAGGACTTAGCCTGTTATCAGATCAAGCTAACTGGCTAAGTTATTTTGAATACAGGCTGGCGCTATACATTTAGTTTAGATCTGCTGAAGTAATGACAAGAATTTTTATGCTTCAGGAATGACAAGAGCCTTTTATTTCTGATGCGCAACTATGGGCACCCGAGAAAGTTCTTCAGCAAAACATGGAGACCATGTTGGGTCCAATGGCAGAGAGGTATAATTGTTATTTGCAAATTGAAAATAAAAATGATCATATTGGGCCCAATATTCTGTGGTGGCAGCGGCTAGTGTGATTACAGTGGATAGACACCTCTGAACACTAAACCCAGATAATCAATGCCAGGGTCATATCCGGTCTCTGGCATTGAATATCTGGGTTTGCTGCCGAAGCAGGAAGCTAACCGGGCAGCAGCAATATTCAGCCGCTGCCCAGTCAGCTTCGGCGGCAGAAGTTAGGACAGCCTTTTCTGTGCCCACCAAGTTTAGCAGGAACATTGGCCGTGATGCACCATGTTCTGCACCAGACATGTCCAGTTTCAACCCAATCACACACTACTGGAACTCTCTCCCTCCTGACCTCCCCCTGGACTCTTCATATCACAGGTTTAAGAATAACCTCAAAACACACCTTTTCTGATAGGCCTTTGACATTGAATCATAGCCATTCCTCACATACTGTACTCCCTGCTTTTTATATATATATACCGGGTGGCCCAAAAAAAGTGAGAACATCTCGTAGCATATACGTTACATAGTAACATAGTAACATAGTAAATGACGGCAGATAAAGACCAGCATGGTCCATCCAGTCTGCACAGCAATATGGCAAGAGTAGGTGCACCTGTTGCTCTGTGCAGGTCACCCCTCCCCATGTCCTTTGTTTAGGGGTGAACCCACCACTCCATGTAGGACACCCCTATTTGTTGAGACGTTAGATGGTTCAGAAGTTAGATGGTTCAGTTTATTTTGTTTTTATCCTGTTTCTGTAAAGGAATCCGCTGTGTTTGTCCCATGCCATTTTGAATTCTGTCACTGTGTTTGCCCCCACCACTTCCATCGGGAGGGCATTCCAAGCATCCACCACCCTTTCAGTAAAAAAATATTTCCTGACATTGCCTTTCAATTTTCCACCTTGCAGCTTCATGTTATGCCCTCTAGTTTTACAGCTTCCCCGTCTTTTGAAGAGGTTTGTTTGTTCATTTCTCTTTAAGAATTTAAAGGTCTGAATCATATCTCCCCTGTCCCTCCTCTCCTCCAAAGTGTACATATTGAGGTCTTCAAGTCTCTTCTCATAAGGCTTCTGATGCAGGCTCCAAATCATTTTGGTTGCCTTCCTCTGAACAGTTTCCAGTCTTTTTACATCTTTTGCAAGATATGGTCTCCAAAACTGAACACAGTATTCCAAGTGAGGCCTCACCAGCGACCTGTACAGTGGCATAAGTACCTCTTCCTTTCTGCTGGTAATCCCTCTTTGTATGCAGCCCAACATCCTCCTGGCTTTTGACACCACCTTGTCGCACTGGTTTGCCACCTTGAGATCATCAGAGATAATCACACCAAGGTCTTTCTCCTGAACCATGCACACCAACCTCTCGCCCCCTATCGCATACATTTCCCTTGGATTTCTGCTACCTAAGTGCATGACACTGTACTTTTTCGCATTAAATCGTAATTGCCAAGCATTAGACCATTCTTCCAGCTTTTGTAGATCTTTCCTCATGTTATCCACTCCCTCGGGAGTCCACTCTGTTGCAAATTTTTGTGTTATCTGAAAAAAGTCAGACTTTTCCATTAAGCCCTTCAGCAATATCACTCACAAATACATTGAACAGTGCCGGGCCCAGGACCGAACCCTGGGGCACCCCACTAATCACCTTTGTTTCATCCGCGTGAGCTCCACTTACCATCACCTTCTGTCGTCTGTCAGTCAACCAATTTCTAATCCAGTTTACCATCTTGGGAGACCCATCCCCAAGCTACTGAGTTTATTGACAAGCCTCCTATGAGGAACAGTATCAAAGGCTTTGCTGAAATCCAGGTAGATGACATCCATTGCATGCCCCTGATCTGGTTCCGTGGTCACCCAGTCAAAAAAATCAATCAGATTTGTTTGGCAAGCCAATCCTTAGGTAAAACCACATTGCCTCGGATCTTGCAACCTGTTGGTTTTGAGAAAGTTCACTATTCGCTCTTTCAGGAGCGCCTCCATTACTTTTCCTGCCACCGAGGTAAGGCTCATGGGCCTGTAGTTTGACACTTCTTCCCTGTCTCCAGTTTTGTGTAGAGGTACGACATCAGCCATTCTCCAGTCCTGAGGAACCTCTCCTGTTTCCAAGGATCTGTTGAGGACATCCTTTAACGGCCCTGCAAGAACCTCTCTGAGCTCTTTCAGTATCCTGGGATGTATCCCATCCGGTCCCATTGGTTTGTCCACTTTCAGTATAGCAAGTTGTTCTAACACCTCATCTTCTGTGAATGGTGTGGTATCTACTTCATTCCCATTTTTATATTTGGGAGTCACAGCTGGTCCATCTCCAGGATTTTCTTTAGTAAAAACAGAGCAGATGTATTTGTTTAGTTATTTCGCTTTTTCATTGTCACTTTCCAAGAGTCCTTTCCCAGCACTTCTGAGTCCTGCAATTCCAACTCTGATCTTCTTCCTTTCCGAAATATACCTGAAGAAAGTTTTGTTGCCATCCTTAACATCTTTAGCCATCTTTACCTCTACCTTTGATTTTGCTATCCTTATTTCTTTTTTTTGACTCTTTGAGTTTGATCCTGTATTCATATCTGTGTTCTTCTGTTTGCAAGCTTTTGAATTTTGTGAAAGCTGTGTTTTTTGCCTTTATTTGAGCAGCCACTTCTTTGGAAAACCAAATAGGTTTCCTTCTCCTCTTGTTTTTATTTACTTTTCTTACATATTTATCTGTTGCCCCTTTTTTTTTTTTTTTTTATACTTTATTAAAGTTATTCATATATACAAAGAATAAACTAAGCATATAGCGAATAAAGAAATACAGTAAACTAATTATAACATCAAACTAAGCAATAATTACACTTGGTATAGACCTCAAATATAATAACCACAATAAGGTTCCAAGAAAAAAGAAAAAGAATATAAGAAATACTAATTGACAACAAGTGCCTTAGAGCTTAGATGTTATGTGTGGCAGCCGGTGTGGAATCCATCCCACCCCTCTCATTCCCCTCAAGAAACATTCTTAATTGAATGGGCTCAAAGAAAAGATAATGTTTAGACTTATAAACAATTACACATTTACACGGATATCTCAACTTATATTGTGCCCCCAAAGCGAGGGAGCGCTGACGCATGGCCAGAAACTCTCTCCTCCTCTTTTGGGTATCCCTTGCCAAATCAGGAAATATCAAAATCTTAGAGCCCATAAATTGGGAAACATTCAGTTTAAGGAAATATAATCGCAAAACAGAGTTCCGATCTGACTCAAAGGCAAAGGAGACCAGTAGTGTAGCTCTACTGGTTACCACGTCTAGCGAACTCTCTAGAAACCCTGTTAGATCCATCTGAGGTGGCCCATCAGGATCCACCGAGGCTCTCCCTCCACCCACCTCTGATAAGGAAATAGAAACATATTGAGCATGTATAATAGGAGGCAAATTATCAGAGGGCATAAGGAGAATCTCAGTAAGATACTTGCGAACCAATTCCCTAGAGTCCAGCAGAGGAGATCTAGGAAAGTTCAGGAAGCGTAGATTATTCCTCCTCGCTTGGTTATCCAGGAACTCCAACCGTCGCGCAAAGATCAAATTTCCTTTAGCCTGGGTGGCCCCCAGAGCCTGCAACTCCTCAGCCTGGATTTCCAAACGAGAGAGTCTCTCCGCATGGTCATCTACCCTCGAGCTTTCGGCAACACTCTGTAATTTCAACCGAGTTACGTCCTGTGAAAGAACAGCCACTACAGGAAAGAGGGACTGTTGGAGAGAAGAAATGGCATCCCACAAGCTCTCCATTGTTATACTTGCAGGTTTAACCAAAGCCAGCAACGCTGAAGAACCCAAAGGAACAGAGGAGCCCGACACTCTATGCTCTACCTCACCGCTTCCAACAGCCTGCATTAATCCCTCTCCTCCAACAGGCTGAGCAGCAGGAGAACTCTGCCTTCGAAGCAAGGCGGCACCCCCCTCTGCAGGGGAACTCCCGTCCACGGGAGTCGAACCGGCAGGCGAACCAACCCGCAGGGCACTTCCGGGTTGCGGCGGCAAGACTTGTAGGGGACTCAAACTAACCCCACTGCTCAATTCAGCCGAGATCCTTGACTGATCTGCCGAAGCCACAGCAGCCGCCATCAGAGGGAAAAAGCCCGGAATCACCGATTGGGACGAAACCACGGTCGGGGTAGAGGTTGCGGGGGGTTTCTCCGCTCGTTGTTTCCTCTTTCTCCCCATTCACGCGCCTCAAACCGGAGCAGGCAAGAACACGTCCGACAACGCTCACAGCTCATTCGCCATCTTGGAACCCTGTTGCCCCTTTTATTGCCACCTTTAGTTTAGCCCATTGCAATTCCACTTCCCTTATCTCCTTCCACCCTGTCATCTCCTCCCTTAGGCACTAGTCCATTTTATTGAAGTCAGTGTTTTTGAAGTTTAGGACTTTGAGCTTGCTATGATTCGCCTGAACCTTGGCTTTTATCTCAAACCACACCGTGTGATGATTGCTGTTGCTCACAGGGGCACTCACACAGACATTTGACACGCTATCACCATTGGTGAGCACTAAATCCAGCGTTGAGCTTTCCCTGTTTGGTTCCATCACCATTTGTCTAGGTAATGCATCTTGGAGAGCATCCACAATTTTTTGTTTCTTTCCAGATGTGCAGAAGGAGTAATCCAATACACATCTGGTAGATTAAAGTCGCCCAAAATGATTGCCTCCCTCTTTGTGGCTATCTTGGTAATATCTATAATCAATTTGTTATCTATCTCTTCGATTTGAGTCGGAGGTCTGTAGACTACAGCAGTATGGATGACAGTGCCTTCTCCTCTTTCCAACGCAATCCAGAGTGCTTCTTCTTTTCCCCATGTCCCCTGCATTTCAGTAGCTTTAATATTGCTTTTGACATACAAGGCTACTCCTCCTCCTTTTCCATTTTCTCTGTCTCTTCTAAATAGACTATAGCCAGCTATGGCTATATCCCAATCATGCGATTCATTAAACCATGTTTCTGTAATGACCACAATGTCCAAATCCATTTCCACCATTAGGGCTTCCAGGTCCGGGAATTTGTTGGCTAAGCTTCGAGCATTTGTGCTCATTGCTTTCCAGCATTTACCTGGCTTGTGTGTATTTTGCATTGATTTTGTTCTGCCCACTTCTTCCCACTTGTGTTTGATGTGTGATTTAAAAGTGTGGCTGTTTCTGATGTTCTGTTTTTGCAGGGGGTGACGTGCAGATCTTGACCTTCCACATCCGTCACACCCTTTTCCTAGTTTAAATGCATATCCACATACAGCCTGAATGTTTCACTTAGGATTCTTTTCCCTGAGACAGAGAGATGTAGTCCATCAGCACAGTATAGGCTCTTGGTGGTCCATCTGTTTCCCCAGTCGCCAATAAATATGAATCCTTCTTGTTTGCACCAGGTCTGCAGCCATGTATTAAAGCTGTTAATGCGATGCAGCCTTTTTGTCCCCTTACCAAGAACAGGTAGAACTTCTGAGAATGCAACAGTATTAACAATGGGCTTGAATTTCCCTCCCAGATATTGGAAGTCCTTTTGGACTGTAGAGGCACTGTTTCTAGCCAGGTCATTTGTGCCCAAGTGGATAACAACATCAAGTTTGGAGTGTTTACTTTTTGCGCTAAGTACTTCAACAACTTGGTTTGTATTCCTGTTGGCTGACGAACCTGGTAGGCACATGACTATCTTCTCTCCTTTGAACTGTGTTCCCAAGTTGGTGCCCCTGATGATGGAATCTCCAAGTAGTAGTAGTTTTCTGTTTGGTGAGGTTTTCTTCATATTTGGTGCTTTAGCAGGAGATTGGGCATTGTCTGACTCATTTAAGGGCCCTTCAGTTTCTTTGGGTTGGGAATCCTCATTAGCCAAGGCAGTGAAGCCATTATACAGGGATATCTCTTGATGTATAGGATGTCTCTGTGTTACAGGTCACAATCTACCAGAACCCACTGTGATCCATTTGTTTCTGGGGTGTTTGATTCTTTGTGAGAGTGGTGGTGGACTTTGTTCAGTTTGTATCCTAGAAGAGGCATGCTTCATTGCAGCCAGTTCCTCCCTCAGTAGAGTCACTTCTTTATGCATGGCAGCTAGGTCTTTCCTTAGTAGAGTCAGTTCTTCATGCATGGCAGCTGACTTGAGGCACATAGGACAAGCTCTTAGGCTCCAAATGATTCATCTTGGAATAAAAGTACCGCAGTTATTGCACTAAATACACAACATGTTGATTAAGCAGTCTCAGAAGAGGAAGAAGATGAAGAATATGTGGGGTTTAACCCTAAGTTAGAAAGGATAGATATATAGTATATAGGCAATGTAGCCCCTGGGGTGGATGGGGCGAGGGGTAGGGTGGGCGGGAACCTAAGTGTCTCTGGCCAGTAGGCTGTTCCTGAACCGTAGGCACACACAGATATCTGATTTACGTCTATACAAGGAAAGCAGACAGTCTAAATGTCCCCAAGCTTAAAACCACAGTTAAAAGCTATATTAGTAATATCCCCAAAAATCATCAGTTAGAATTTATATTGTTAGCTAGAAACCAGCAGAGAGGATAGAAAGGTTTGCTCTTAGCTTTATGGATGCTTCTCAGCTAGTGCAATCTGGCTCAGACCAGTATGTTAGGCCAGGTGAAGATGGTCTAAATCAGCCCCTCTCTGGGAGCAAGTTTTCCCCAACCAGTTCAGCAGAAGTAAAAACTTAGTTATATCTCTATATCTGCCTCACACACAGTTATCTGATTTGTCTATAAGTCTATACAAGGAGCACAGACCGTCTAAATGTCCCCAAGCTTAATCTAAAACCAAAGTTAAAAGCTATATTAGTAATATCCACAAAAATCAACAGATATGTGCTCTGTCTAGACATGGCTCTACTTGCTATTTTAATTGGAGTTCCTTTACTTCTTTTATGATTTTATTAGTAAACCACTCTGATATTTGAAGGGTCATATAGAAAGTCCCTAATAAACCATACCCAGTTAGCATGGGATTTTTAGTGTGGAGCCCCATGTTAATGTTTAGTGTGGTATACTTACTGTATGCTAAACCCCTTGCCAATAGTTAGCATGTTTTAGTAAACATACTCTGATGTGCATTAATGGCATTAATGTGATAGTGCATGCTATTAACTCTAGTTCTTAGTGATGGTTAGAAGTAATATTTTCCATTCAATTATTTTTTATATATTTGTATCTATGGGCATAGTTTGGGGCATCCCCCCCTCCCCAAACGAGTTGCCCTGATGATGGTTGCAATGCTTGTCTGCCTGCAAATATGTCACCCCGCTCTTTGCTCCCCCACTCAACTGAAGTAATCAAACAATACCCATGTTTGTATCCTACTTTAATGCAATTAAAATACAAATTCCAGGAAAAGCATGCAAGTAGTCAGTAGTTTTTTCTATGTATTTAATGATCATTTTTCCTGGTTCTGCTTATTATTGTGCTTTAACATGTTACTCACAAATGTAATACAGGATACCACAGAAATTTTCAAAAAAGCAATAAGCCAACACAAGAGTACACCCAGAAACTAAACACAGGCTAGAGAGAGGAAAAAAGTGGATTGTCTGATAGAGTTAATAGGTTAAAATACAAATTATATTCCAGTCTCTTTAGTATGTATTGTATTCAATATTATGTAATCACTCTTGATTACAATGAAATTTACAAATGCATTGAAATTATAAATTTAATATGCCATTTCTAAAGCAAATCAATATCCATTAGGTAATTAGCATTATTCTATCGTTCCATTATATTTATCAGAAAAATAATTCAATCCCATCTATTACTAAAATAATTCCTGTTCTTATTCATAGATTCTAACAAAGAACTACCATTCATACCTGATAATAGGTTAAATCATAATATGGTTTAGGAATAGCTGAAATAAATTCAGATCATAAAATTACTGAAACATTTTTAAGAACTGCAGAAACCTACCGTTTACTTGAATTTCCATTTATGTTACTTCAGATTTAATTCATGTTCTTAAGAAATAGTTTGCTTGACTATTGATAGCCTTAGACTTGATGTGTGATCAAGGAGAAAAACATGAAGATCATGGATGGTTTCATATAACTTCCTTCTTCGGAGTCTACAATTTGGTAAGGTATTTCCAAGACAATGATAAGAACATTTCAGCTATGTTCTTATCATGATGTATGTTTAAATGAAGTTCAGTTATGCTATGTTACACTTTATCACATTCTATGTGTAATTTATGTTAATTCTTTGTAAACCACCTTGGCTTCTAGATTTGGTGGTATATAAACCACCTAAATAAATAAGGATCATTTTAGACTGGACATGGGGTGATAGGAAAAAATACAGAACACCTGAAGTGCCTGCACAGGTCTTTGCTGGCCTCACTGTGTCTCTGTACTGGTGAAAATACAAGATCACATTAGGTGGCAAAAGGGAAGCCATGGGCAAAAGCCCCGAAGGTAAAAAGCAAAGGTCAAAGAGCAAAAGAGCCCAAAAAGACAAAAGCTTTTTCATGTTCATGTAAACATTCTTACTGTTTCTGCAGAGCTGCTACCTTGGTTCATGCCCCTTTCTTGGGCTGGGTTAGACCCAGGACTCTCCCAGGTGACTCGGCAAATCAGGGTGACACTTTCAGGAGGTGGTCACTGACACAATAAAGATCATGGTGAGACATGGAATCCAGAGGCAGGTGACCAGGGTCTCATCACATTGTTACAACTTCCAAGGTCTGCAGGAGCATTCTGCAGATGAGGAAGGCCTGAAATATAAGTTATTTCAAGTAAGTACAAAAGAAAACAATAGTTTTCTGTGTCCATGCACATACATATTTTGCAGGCTGATTTGGTGTCAGCAGGTCTGAAATCTATGAACACATCAATGTCTTCTGTAGCAAGAATGCATATTGTTTGGTTCAGATAGGCCATAAGCAGATCAGTGGACTGGGATGAGCTATTTCTGAACTATACAAGTGAGAAAATTTGATGGAGGAAACCCACCAACTTACATTGGTAGTGCCAACATTTCACAAATGTGCACAGTAAATTTCATCATTAACTTATTTAAGATGCTTTGCAAACCAAGATATGCAGATGCTGCTTCTCAACTACAGAGGACCCTATCTTTTAAGTCATTTCAATTTGGAGGGGGAAAATAAACATTAGTAAGGGAGACATTCCTTTTGATCTCTCCTGTAAAGGGAGGGGCAAATAGAATACTTTCCATATCTATTCATGTCAGGGAGAACTGTAAATTTGGACATAGGCAATGTTGGACTTATACATTCATCCCCTATATGAAATGAGGAATGAATTTATAGCTTTTTGCCCTACTAAGGTCATGCCCCCAACACACCCCTGCACGCTGCTGGCTACTTTTGACATGGTATTGTCATCCACATGTAAAATGAACTTTTTCTAAGATGGCCATGTACATGCAGATCCAATTTACATGTGTAAATGGTCATACTAGCACATGTAAAATGTGAATAATTCTTCTAAAAACAACCTTAAAGTCCTTATATGTAAAGATGGATATTTTTTCAATTGGAATGTGATCACCATAAGCTCAACATACAGAAGTGTAGCCAGTACCCTACTCTGATAATTTTTAAATTCAATTAAATTTAATTTGAGCATTCATATTCTGTTTTACCTCACAGTTCAAGGCACATTCCATGAAATACACAATAGAAACCATCTTTTTAAGAGCATGGCAAAACTGACTAAAAGAGGATAATTTACGAATTCTGCAGGCAGAAAATTCCACATTTTAGGATCTAATCCTTAAATATAGTCTTATTTCTAGTATCCTAATGAAAAGATACTATTCTATTCACTGATAGAATAGTCAATTGAATTTCTCTCCTTGACTGAAGCTCTTGATGAGATACATATAACATAACAATAGAACACAGACAATCCAGCACCAGACCATGCAACATTTTATCTAGAAGCAAAAGGAGTTACAACTAAATGTATGCCTACATGGGGAGCCAATGAATCAAAAAAGACATTGCCCTTTCCCATCTGGATCCTCCCAGGATACATTTAGCAGCTACTTTTTGTAATAAGTGCAGTTACCCAGATGCCTTTCCAGGAGGCTTAGTAAGACTATCTTGTAGTAATCTAGATGGCCAAGGACAACCACTGACCATTTTGTATGAATAGTAGTCAGCAACTGGATAATTCAGCGTGTTTGTAGTAAAGCTAAGTCATTTCAGTCTTTATCTGAACATAAGAATATATAGGGGCATGTTTACTAAACTGCGGTAATGTCATGTGTGTTAGGTTCCGCGGTAAAGGTACAGATGCCCATATAAAGGCGTGGGCGGGGCATCATTATGGCAAGCATGTCAGGTAACGTGCATTATAAGGCACATTATAAGGCACAGTACAAGGCACGTGCCTTAATGTGCCTTGTACTGTGCCCAATAAGGTGCCTTATAACGTGCCTTATACTGTGGCTAATAAGGTGCCTTATAACGTGCCTTGTACTGTGCCCAATAAGACGTCTTATAACGTGCCTTGTATTGTGCCCAATAAGGTGCCTTGTGATGTGCCTTGTACTGTGCCTAATTAGGAGCCTTATAATGCCTTATAAGGATTGCTGGCAACTGTGGTGAGGGTACTATGGGCTGGCAGCATGGATCTGCAAAGATATGACTGTCACAGGCAAGCAAAATATCTGCCTTGGACAGGAGGGAACAACGAGGAATTGAACCCAGGACCTCCACCTAGAATGTCAGTGTACTAACCAGTAGGCTATACCTCTATGGCCTGTTGCACAGCAATGGCTGGGTACAGAAGGATTGCAGGTCACCGCATAAACTGTCTGCTCTGTGTGCCAGGATAGGATAACCCCACCAGCACTCATGATGCATTGCAAATGCAGAACAGCGGCCTACAGCTGACCACCAAATGGGGTCTGCACCTCTCCGGTACTGCAGCGTGGTAAGACGGATTGACAGTGCATGATACTAGCACAGAGTAGCTACAGACCATGCCATTGTGCAGGTTCCGTGTGCACACTGAGGGATAGGATGGGCGCCCAGCACTAGGTCCACAGTACATGTGGTGCTAGAGATAGGTCCTGCTGCACATCCCCAGCACTGCCAGTGTGTGACAGGTGTCCCCAGCAGCGCAAATGAAGGTACATCTGTTCCAGCTGTGTTCTGCAGTCACATATGGCCCTGGGAGACCAGACACCACCCAGATTAGTGTGTGTCTGGTGCTAGGGTCTGGCTGCAATGGGTACCTGTTATCAGAGCAGCAGGGTGTCTAGACTCACATGAAGGCTATGTAGAACTCCCACTATGGGTCTAAGTGGTATGCACTATATACCCCAAGGGGTCTCAATCACCCATTTTGTAGATGAGGGTGTGGTGGGACAGGTGCCTGCACCCTTCAGAATGGTTGAAGTACCAGAAACCACAGTCCTGCTTGCGGATGACAGCCCTCCAGGGCTGCTGGGCCAGTGCCATATCTGTGACCATTGCAGACCAGCAATGATGCTTGGGGTAGGCAGGGGAAGGCTCAACTGCCCCACGCCACCATCTGCCATTCATCAACAGACAGCACAGTCAGACTGCATCTGCAGCATCCTAAAAGGTGTTACCCCCATGCACAGGTGAACTGCAGACAGCCCACTAACCAGTCATAGTGCATGCTCACAGAGGAATCCTGTGCACCCAGAGGTGGGATGCACAGCACAGACACCAAGCAGGTATCCCTGTGATTGGGCCCCAGAATTGGGAACACACAGGTAGCACTGGAAACAAATAATATGTGGCACTATGTGGGAACACAGACATGCCATGGTCACTGCTCACTCAGAGTGAGAGTGACCCCCCCCCCCAGCGTGACATGCTGTGGCCACCCTGTCCATGCAGATGGTGGTCGAGCACTACAGTATCTCAGCCATTGCCCTCCACCCTGTACAGATGCATCCTGGCCAATCCGCCCTGTCTGGGCCATACCCACAATACCTTGCTCCTCATTATGCACATTTGCAGGCTAACACTGGAAGCAGTGTGAGCAATGTGGGCTCAGTGAGGTGTTGGCAAACACAAAACAATGGAGAGACATACGCACACTCCCACACCTATCTCAGCATTGTGCAGAGATGGAGGTGGTTGACAATCCTACCCGCCGTAGTGGTCCTGATCACAGTGCCGACATTGCTAATCTGTGCAGGGGGTAGTAGTAGTGCTCTGGTGATAACTGCAGCTCTGTGCTGGGGCTAACAGCCTGACATTCCATGAAGCTGTGGATAGTGGAGCCCTTGTGAGTGGGTGTCCGTACCCCTGTGCACCACTGCATTGGGGTTTGCCCATGTTGTTGTTATGGCTGCATTGTGGGCTAAAACTATGGAGAGATGCTCTGCAGGATCCACAGATGGGACCTGAACCTCTGACCCTCTGCTCTTGGACATGCTAGCTGGGTGTACTGCACCACACTGTTGCCAAAGCAGGATAGTTGTCACTGGGGCAACCCTTATGTTCCTCGGCCAGACCTCTTCTTTTGCACTACACACCACGTACTGGTACAGGGCATGGCCTAGGTCCACTGCAAGTGGGTGCCACTGCTCCCTCCAGCACAATCACCCACCCCCTCTGCCATGCCACCATGACCATATGCTGTTGGTGCCAGTGGTGCACCATCCCAGGCCATCCAGGGGGCAGGTAGGTGGCTGCCTAAGGTGTGGGTTCTGGGGTAGGTGTGCCTACATAGATCTCCACGCTTCCCCCAGCACCACCTGTCAATGTTATGTGATTCTTGGGATACCTGCTGGATAATGTCTCTTGGATGGGACACTGTGGGCCACAGAATCATGGGCATGTCTGACCCTGGTCAGTTGCTGTCTTGCTGGTTTCCATTTTCTGCGTTCCTATGTGCCACCTCGGCAACCGCTTAGTCCACCCTGTAGCCCCCACTGCATGTCCCACCTGCAGCCTCCATGCCCCATTTGCACCATCACCATAGTGGCCTTTCATACCTGGACACTATGCTATTGCTACAAATGGAACACTACTATCACCTTTCTTGGGCTCCCTGCCTATGCTGTATATTGCTGACACTTAAATAGTTTCTCTCTCTTGCAAATGTGTGCTAACGCCAGGTTTTCAGTTGTGTTAGGATTCAGCCCTTAATTTCTACGCATTAGTGTGAAAGGGGCCTCTCCCCGCCCACACCCCACCCATTGACCCCTTCTCTCCGCCCTCTTTCCATCCTTTTCTGGACTTACCGTGGCCGGGAACGTTAATGCGCGTTATGTAACGTTAAGGCCCCTTAACGTTACATAACGCACCTTAACGTAGCTGCTGCTACGTTACCGCAGTTTAGTAAACATACCCCATAGTAAAAGATGTACAATAATGGGTTGACCAAAAGTTAATCAAGCTCAGCATCATACTTCTAACAATAGCCAATCCAGATTAAGAATCCATCAGAATATCATCCACTGT
Organism: Ichthyophis bannanicus; assembly: GCA_033557465.1. Classification (NCBI taxonomy): domain Eukaryota; kingdom Metazoa; phylum Chordata; class Amphibia; order Gymnophiona; family Ichthyophiidae; genus Ichthyophis; species Ichthyophis bannanicus. Next base: position 1,474,292,823 of record CM066032.1, read on the forward strand.
GTTATCACATTACTGGGTCTAGTTTTTTGGTTGTGGTAAATGTGTGTTTTATATGAGCTGACAAACCATAATGTAAAGTAGCTAGCAGAAACGTTGGAATTATACATTAAGAAGCAGTGATAAATACTATTGTCCCTACAAAATAATATCTACCCTCTGATCCCCTTTTATTTGACCTTTCAGTTCTCAACTCAAAGTTACAGGATGTTGCTTGCTGGTTGGAAGATCATGGCATGGGAATGACAGAATGATCCCGTATCCCTATTCTCAAATGCCATTCTGAAGATGTATATGTAGACATTATTTATTTATTATTATTTTTTAATTTACGTCTTTTCTATACCACGCTTTTTAAAGTCAGCTCGGTTTACAATTAACAGCAGGTTTGTAGAGTACAGGCGGCTCCTATACTGGACTTACAAAAAACAGGGTTTTGCAACTTGGATTAATTGGGGTAACTATGTACATAGAAACATAGAAATATGATGATAGAAAAAGACCATTGCCTATCTAGTCTGTCCTTCCATAACAACAACTACAACAGTCCCCTTTTTACCTTTAGAGATCCTCTGTGTTTGTCCCATGCTTTTTTGAATTCAGTTACCGTCCTCATCTCTACCACCTCCACTGGAAGACTATTCCACGGATCCACTACTCTTTCCGTAAAGAAATATTTCCGCATATCACTCCTGAATCTATCTCCCTTCACCCTCACCCCATGTCCCCTCATAGCAGAACTTGCTTTCAATTGAAAGAGGCTCTCTCCCTGAACATTTATGCCACGAGGTATTTAAACATCTCAGTTATATCACCTCTATCCCGCCTTTCCTCTAAGATGTACATATTAAGATCCTTCAGTCTGTCCTCATATGCTTTATAATGAAGACCACTAATCATTTTAGAGCCACCCTCTGCACCAACTCCATCCTGCTCACATCCTTTTGAAGTTGTGGTCTCCAGAATTGCACACTATACTCCAAATGAGGTCGCACCAAAGACTTATACAGAGGCATTATCACCTCCTTTTTTCTGCTAGCCATTCCTTTCTGTATGCACCCAAGCATCCTTCTAGCTTTTGCCGTCGCCTTTCCTACCTGTTTAGCTACTTTAAGATCATCAGACACAACCACGCCTAGGTCCCGCTCTTCTTTAGTGGACAAAAATACTTCACCACCTATACTATATTGCTCCCTTGGATTGCTGCAGCCCAAATGCATGGCCTTACATTTTTTAACATTAAATCCCAGCTCCCAAATTCTAGACCATTCTTCAAGTTTAGCTAGATCCCTCCTCATGTTATCTACACCTTCCTGGGTGTCTACTCTATTGCAGATTTTGATATCATCCGCAAAGAGGCAAACCTTACCTGAAAGCCCTTCCGCTATATCACTAACAAAGATGTTAAAAAGAATCAGACCAAGGACAGATCCCTGGGGCACACCACTGATAACATCCTTCTCCTCAGAGTGAGCTCCGTTTATTTGTACTCTTTGTCGCCTCCCACCCAACCAATTTCTAACCCAAGCAGTAACTTTAGGGTACATCCCTAGGTGCTCAGTTTGTTTATAAGTCGCCTGTGAGGAACAGTGTCAAAGGCTTTACTGAAATCTAAATACACCACATCTAGGGCTCTCCCTCAGTCCAACTCCCTGTTCACCCAGTCAAAGAACTCAATCAGATTTGTCTGGCAAGACCTGCCTCTGGTGAATCCATGCTGCCTCGGATCCTGTAATCCGCTGAAATCCAGAAACCTCACTATTTTCTCTTTCAGCAGCATTTCCAATAATTTACTCACCACCGAAGTTAAACTAACCGGCCTGTAGTTTTCAACCACATCCTTACTTCCGCTTTTGTGTAAAGGCACCACATGAGCCTCTCTCCAGTCCTTTGGCACCACTCCCGACTCCAACGAGGCATTGAAAAGGGCAGAGTGGAGCTGCTAGAACGTCCCCAAGTTCCCTCAGTATTCTCGGGTGTATCCCATCCGGTCCCATCGCTTTGTCTACTTTAAGTTGAGATAGTTTCTGACAAACACAGTCTTTTGAAAATTGTTCAAGATGTCCTTTCCTTCTGTTCCTATTTGTGGGTGTTTTCTGAGGTCCTGCTCCTGGTTCTTCATCTGTGAACACAGAACAAAAATATTTGTTAAGCAATTCCACTTTATCCTTATCAGCTTCTACATATTCCTCCCCTGCACTCGTGAGTCAGACAATACAACTTTTGCCCTTCCTCTTCTCACTAATATACCTGAAAAATGTCTTATCCCCCATTTTATTGCATTGGCTATTTCCTCTTCCTTTTGAATCTTTGCCTTCTTGACTACTTTACTAGCTTCTCTAAGTTTTTCCAAATACAGATGCCTGTCTTCCTCTCTCTGTGATCTCTTGTATTTCATGAAGGCCTCCCTCTGTTTCTTCACATTATCAGCTACTTCTTTCAAAAACCATAGCGGTTTCCTTTTCCTTTTACCTTTATTTACCATTTTAACAAAAAGGTTGGTTGCCCTTAAAATATCCCCTTTCAGATTTTCCCACTGTTTTTCTACATCCCTCAGCTGTTCCCATCCCACTAAGGACTCCCTGAGGTATTGGCCCATCTTTGCAATGTTAGTCTATCTAAAGTCTAAGATCCTCACCTTTGAATGGATTCTAACAGCCCTAGTCCTATTACTGAGCCACACCATCTGGTGATCAATGGATGCAAAATGATCTCCCACTACAACATCAGAAACACTTTCACCATTGGTAAGCACCAAGTCCAGTATGGCCCCTTCACATGTGGGGTCTGTTACCAATTGCCTGAATAGTTCTCCCTGTAGAGAATCCAGGATCTCCTTACTTCTAGATGATACTGCAGCAGGAATGTGCCAATCAACATCTGGCATATTTAAATCTCCTATCAGTAACACTTCCCCTTTCCTAGCAATGCTGCACATGTCTTCAATTAACTCTCTGTCCACCTCCTCTTCTTGTGAGGGAGGTCTGTATATCACACCAATGTAAATAGATTTCTCTTTCCCTCTTTTTAGTTTAACCCACAATGCCTCCCCTCTCCCTTTTAAGCTCTGTAATTCCAAAGCTTTAATAGTAGTTTTTACATATAGTGCCACTCCTCCTTCCCTTCTTCCTACCCTGTCCTTTCTGAATAAAGTATAGCCAGGTATAGTTCATCTCAATCATGGTTTTCTGTGAACCATGTTTCTGTAACTGCCACTAAATCCAAGTCAGCCACTCCCACCAAAGCTTCAACATCAGGGATCTTATTTCCCATGCTACGGGCATTTATACACTCTGCTTTCCATATGTTACCCCTGTTACCCATTTCCATAAAGTTATTTAATGTATCACCTACCTGGGGGCATTCACTTACCTGGGGGCTTTCTTCACCCATCCCCAACGAATCTAGTTTAAAGCCCTCTTCAGTAGATTAGCCAGTCTACTACCGATGTTACGCTGTAGCTTGGCTACTCATTTAGGTAGCTATAATACAGGCTAGGCAGTAGGGTCGATGACAGTGCAGTAGCAACTGTGCTGCCTAACTACTATTTACAGGGTTAGGTGACTATATACATGTGCCTGACTGGGAGTCTGGTGGTGCTACTTTGCCGGGCTGGGGCTGAACGTGGTAGGTGTTTTGAGGTGGCTGCTTTGATGGTTGTGGGTAGTTGGCTGTTGTATGTCCTCATTATGGGAGTAGTGCTGGAGGAAGAGGTGGTGTTTCAGCACCTTTCTGAACTGGGTAAGGTCTGTAATGGCCCGGAGTCCAGGCGGCAGGGCATTCCAACAGGTGGGTGCATAGTACACGAAGGCTCTGTTTCTTGTTGCTTGAGAACACTTTGTGATCTTGCTAGGGATACTTAGTGAGTTGGCTGTGACTGACCTTCTAGCTCTGTTTGGGGGAGTGGGGAGAATGAGGTCTGTGATGGAGGAGGAGGTGATGCTGTTGATGGCTTTGAAGGTCAGCAGTACAGTTTTGAAGGTGAGTCTGCAATGGACTGGCAGCCAGTGGAGATGCTTCAGGATTGGGGTTATGTGGTCCCTCCTGGCGACTCCATGTAATATTCTGGCAGCTGCATTCATTGCCAGCTGCAGTGGGTTCAGTGTATCCATATTGGGTATGTCAGCCACCAGTCCAGACAAGTTGCAGTGCGCTGATGACATTATTTGTGTGGATCGGCACATCACGAGTCTGGAATTGTCTGTACAGCTTTCCGTCAGTAGAGGTAGTGCAATGTCAATTATTGACTCTTTGGGATATTCAAAGTTGCGTGCAATAATGTCATCAGCGTGCTGCAACTTGTCTGGACTGGTGGCTGAGGCAGGATGCCCAGACTGCGACCGATCTTCCACTTCCTGAAGCCTTTACCACTTCCTGAAGCCTTTACCATTTCCTGAAGCCTTTACTCTCTTCACCCATCGTCCAACAGTGCTCCTAACTACCGCAGAACTTCCATACACAGCACACAACCATTTGTGAATGTTTCTCACACTTTCTTTCTCCTCCACCAAGAATTCAATTACAGCTCGTTGTTTGTACTGTGTGTCACTCACAAATGCCATTTGAAGGATCACTAGCACCTCGGTATTTGTCGGACGACTGTAAAATTACACACATGTGTCCTTTGAAGTTCCAAGTCACTACCCTTTCAATTTCACACCTCTATCTTCATTCTGGACTGAGAAAAAACATGTGGGGCATGACTTTCTGAGCAACCCTCGTAAATGTCATTTCATGCCATTTTTCAACTGAAGCCACAGGAAAAAAAGAATTGTCGGTTTCCCCGTGTCATCAATAGTGTGTGCTATTGCACAATAGAGAGCAGTTTTGATGGCTCTGATCTTGCAATGAACACAAATTTTTAAAAAGCACAGATAAAATAAGAACATAAGAACATAAAAAATGCCATAGTGGGTGAGACAAAGGTCCATCAATCCTAGTGTCCTGTTTCCAACAGTGGCCAATCCAGGTCACAAGTACCTGCCAAGTTCCCAAAAAGGTACACAGATTCCACAATATTTGTCGCAGAGTCAGCAGTGGATTTCCCAGGTCTTCTTTAATAATGGTTTATAGACTTTTCCTCCAAGAACTTGTTTAAACCTTTTTTAAACCCAGCTACACTAACAGCTTTTACTACATCCTGCAGTAATGAAGTCCAGAGTTTGATTACACTGAGTGAAAAAATATTTTCTCTTATTAGTCTTAAATGGGTTACTTTGTAGCTTCATTGTGTGTGCCCTAGTATTTCTACTTATGGTGCAAAAAACTGATGTACATTTACCTGTTGCAATCCATTCATTAATTTACAGACATTTATCATATCTCCCCTCAACCATCTCTTCCAAGTTGAAGAGCCCTAACCTTTTAAGTCTTTGCTCACGTGGTATTTTTCCATCCCCTTTATTTTGGTGGCTTCCATCCCTTTATTTTGATGGCTCTTCTCTGTACCTTTTTTAATCCTGCTATATCCTTTTTAAGTTATGGTGACCATAATTGCACACAATATTCAAGATGCGGTCGCTTGCATGGAACGATACAAAGTCATTATATTTGGTTTTATTCTCCATGCCTTCCTTATAATTCCTAGCATTCTATTTGCTTTCTTGGCTGCCGCTGCACACTTGGCAGAGGGTTTCAATGTATTATCTATGATGATGCCTAAATGGTTTTCCTGGGTGGTGGTTTCTAATGTGGAACCTTGGATCATGCAACAGTATTTTGAGTTGTTCTTTCCTAGGTGCATAACTTTGCACTTGTCTACATTAAATTTCATCTGCCATTTGGACATCCAGTCTTCCAATTTATCAAGGTTCTTTTGCAATTTTTCAAAATCCTCTTGTGTTTTAGCAACTTTGTATAATTTTGTGTCATCTGCAAGTCTGATCACCTCACTCATTATTCCTATTTCCAGGTCATTTATGAATATGTTAAAAAGCAAAGGGCCCAGCACAGATCTCTAGGGCACTCCACTATTCACCTTTCTCCACTGAGAAAATTGGTAATTTAGCTCTACTCTCTGCTTTCTATCTTTTAACAAGTTCCTGATCCACAATAGTTCACTGCCTCCTATCCCATGACTTTTTAATTTTGCTAAAATTCTCTCATGAAGGACCTTGTCAAAGACTTTCTGAAAATTCAGATACACTGTATCAACTGGCTCACCTTGGTCTACCTGTTTATTCACACCTTCAAAAAAATATAACAGATTAGTAAGGCAAGACATTCCTTGATTAAGTCTGTTGGCTTTCTCCCATTAAATCATGACTATCTACATGTTTAGTAATTTTTTTCTTTATAATGGTTTCTACCATTAAAAACATAGAAAACTAAACAAAACAAAAAATGTTGGCCTGCATGCCCCTAATAATATTTTACTGGGACAGTTTGATGTCTAAAATACTCAGTCATCCAAACTGTCTTGAAAAGACATGAATCAGATCCAAGGGCTTTTTTTCTAACTACAGATCAATTTCTAACTTGCCCTCAATTGCAGAACAAGCAATAATGTCCTCATTGACATCCTTTTTGGATCTGATCAGGGAACTGGATATGTTCTAGTTCATTTTCCAGGTTGATATATCACAGAGACTGTAGTAGTATCAATTTGTGATGCTGTATTGTGTTTTTGAGATAACAACTACCTAGGGACTGATATTCAGAGATACAGATATTTAAACGCCATGGTGGTCAGCCATGGTATTTAAATGTCTGCTGAATGTCAGCTGCCGCTAAATGTCTGCTGAATGTCAGCTGCCGCTAAATGTCTGCTGAATGTCAGCTGCCGCATCTGGATAGTGGCTGCCACCGTATATCCACTTCACATGGCCACTATCAGATTGATTGTAGGATTTATCTGGATAGTGGTGATTTTCAGCCACTATCCAGGTAAGTTATGTAGGTAGCAACTTGGGCCAGCTTTCTCTGATGTTTGTGTTGCTTGGATAACTTTCCTGGATAATTGAAACCCTCTGCCCAGTGTACAGTGGCCAAGAAAGCAAATAGAATACTAGGAATAATAAGGAAAGGAATGGAGAATAAAACCAAGGATATTATAATGCCTCTGTATCACTCCATGATGCGATCACATTTCAAATATTGTGTGCAATTCTGGTCTCTATATCTTAAAAAAGATATAGCAGAAATGGAAAAGGTACAGAGAAGAGCCATCAAAATGGTAAAGGAAATAGAAGGATACTAATGAGGAGAGGCTTAAAAGGTTAGGGCTCTTCAACTTCAAAAATAAACTGCTAAGGGGAGATATGATAGAGGTCTATAAAATAATGAATGGAGTGGAGCGGGTAAACATAGATGGGTTGTTTACTCCCTCAAAAAGTAGAAAGATTTGGGGACACACGGTGAAGCTACAATGTTGCACATTTTAGACTAATTGGAGAAAATATTTTTTCATTTACCACATATTCAAACTCTAATTCATTACCTGAGGATGTAGTAAAAGCTGTTAGTATAGCTGGGTTCAAAACAGGCTTGGATGAGTTCCTGGAGGAAAACTCCATAAACCATTATTAAAGAGGACCTGGGAAATGCATTGCTTACTCCTGGGACAAGCAGCATGGAATGTGTATACCTTTGGGAACCCGACAAGTATTTGATACTTGGAATAACCACTGTTGGAAACAGGATACTGGGCTTGATGGACCCTTAGTCTGACCCAGTATGGCATATCTTATGTTTTTATAGAAGATGGAAATCACCACTATCCAGCTAGGTCCCATGATTATCGGTATTGTGGTTGTACCGCCCTCACTCATAGGCTGCCACTATACTAACCAGTTATTCCTGAGGTGGTCTTTAGTGATATTCAGCAGCACTACCTGGATAATGCCATGAAATCTATCTCTCTGTGCCCTTTTCTGGATAACCTCTATAGTTATGCAGATAAAATCTTTTGAAAATTGACTCCTTTGTTGTGCTGGCCTTTCTTGATCTTTGTTTAGCTTTTGATCTGATAAATCATGCATTAAGCAGCAAAGATTCATAAAATTGGGAATTGGAGAAATCATAGTAAGTTGGATTGTCATTTCTAGAAACATAATCAGATTAAATGGTAAGGTGTCCCAGTCATTACATGTTAGGGTGGGTCCCTCATGGATTGCTGCTATCATTTATTCTTTTAAAATATGGTTTTGGCCCCTTTGGAGCAATATGTCATTTAAGAACACACAGAAGAGATTATATTCAGTAATAATGCAAATAATTGCAGAGACAGCAAAAAAAGTTGAATCACCGGATCTCTTTCTACAGAATATGGTTTGCTGGTTAACAAGAAATAAAGTAAAACAGAGATCCTAAGAGAAGTCCAAGCTAAGCTACTGAATAGTGCTTGAGGAGAACCCTGCTTCCTAGTTTCAGAGACTCCAGATTTTGGGATGATGTAAGATAACTCCTTTTCTCTATAAACTCATATTCAGTCAGTACCAAGATGAGTGTTTCTGAAATTGAAGTTAAGCCATAGAAACTTCAAGTTTTTGGATCTGGATACATTTGACGTTCCATGTTCCAAAGGATGTCGAGATAAGATTTGGGGCTTCCAGGTTGGCACAATCAGAGTTCTCCAAAATATTTTACAGAAAGCTCTGCCAAACACTGGGAAATACTTGTGCATTTGCTGACAGTGCAATGGGAGCATTGATTTTACAACCACATTCAAAAAAAGAGAAGTATCACTCATGGCTTTCCATGAAGAAGCACCAGTAACCTTTCCATGGAACATGTAAGCGCAAGATTTTACAAGACTGCACAATGTAAGACGAGCCAGTAAAGGAGTTGAGTGATATAACTATTTTCCAGTGGTGTTAAACAGCACTAAGATAAGCACAATTGCCCCTTCAGTCATCCGTGGAAGCCCCAGGTCTATACAAATAAGTAGCTAATAGATGTGCCTCGGAGCAGGTATAAATGCCGACAAGTAAGGTTTTAAAAATATATGTGTACTGTCATTATAAAATGGGAGAAACATGTATAGGTTTAGAACCATGCGAATCACCCCCTGTTCAGATCTATGCTTCCCGAGGCATCTATCTAAGTAAGTAGCTGCACTGCAGAATCATTATTTACATGTGTACGCCATCTAGATTTGTAAGTGCTGCTATTTGCATGTGCAGATGCCACATAACTGAGATGAGAAACTGAGAGAGGAAATGGTAAGGCTAAGAAGTGTCTGTAACAATGAGAGTCAAAGTGACGAAATGCTTCTAGAGGCATCTAAAATCTCCAGCAGAAGAGAAGATGACACTGTATGAAAAAATGACAGCTAGACTCAGTATGCAGCCCTACAAGTGGACATTGGAACATCTCAGTAACAGGAAGAACTGGAGCTCCAAATCCCCAATGCTGTAAACAGGAAGTCAGGATCGGGTGGTCTAAGGAGGGCAGAAGCAAACAGTCCGAGAGTGCTGAAGTTGTAAGATAAGCGCCGCAGAGCTGTTTGAAGCCATTGCCACCACTGCAAGTCCCTAGAGGGGTGACAGCAGTGACAATGGGCAATCCTGGAGGGCTAGTGTGCTAGGTGACCACCTAGTTTGCCTAATGGTAATGTCATCCCTGAGAGGGGGCAATACTGGACTTGGTGCTTACAAATGTGGAGTTTCTGATGTTGTAGTGGGCGATTATCTGCTGTGCATTGATCACAGGATGTGAGCTTCAATAACAGGGCATGTGGAGGTTCATTCAAAAGAGAGGGTCCTAAACCTCATTAAAACAATTTTTACAAAGATGCGGGGATACTTCAAGGAGTCTTTAGCTGGATGGGAATGTCTGAGGGAAGCAGACAAACAGTGGGAAAACTGAAAAGAGATAGTTTAAGGACAACAAACTCCTTTTGTTATGAAAGCAAGTACAAGTGAAAAAAAAAAAAGAGGTTGCTTTGGTTGTCAAAAGAAGTAGCTGAAAAGATTAGGGAAATGTTAGCCTTCATAAACTATAAGAAATCATAAGTGGGCAAGCCACTTAACCCTCCATAGCCCATGTTCCCTGTAAAATAGTTATCTCCAAGTTATAATGCCCTATTCAATGTAATTTCAGTTTGTTCAATGTAAACCGCACAGATGTAGAATAGCGCGGTATATAAGAGAATATAAAATACAAATAAAATAAAATAAAAAAACAGTAAGAGGAAGACAAACAACAATATCTAGAGAAAATGGAAGATGGTAAAGTAGCCAGGAATTAAAATGATTAAAATGGAATTAAAAATAGCCAAAACAGTAAAACATGGAGCAAGACCGTTTTTGTACATATGTTAGTGAAAGGAGGAAATACAAAGGTGGCATTATAAAGCTCACAGATGAAGGAGAGAAATATGTAGAGGCTGATGAGGATAGAGCAGAATTGTTTAATAAATATTTCTGCTCTATATTCACAGATAAAGGGCTACTAATCGGACCTCAGAAAACAAACACAAATAGGAATGGAAGACTGTGTTTGTGAGGAGCTAGCTAAACTAAAAGTAAGTAAAGTATTGTGGCCAGATGTGATTCATCCAAGGGTATTAAAGCAAATTAGGGAAGTACTGACAGTTCCATTGTCTGACCTGTTCAATACTTCTTTAGAATCAGGAGTGATTGCGGAGGATTGGAGATGGGCAAATGTGGTTCCTGTCCACAAAAGCAGAAGAAAAAAAGAGATTGGTAATTGCAAGGCTGCGGGGCAGGGTCCCCAGCAGCTGCCAGTAACCAGTGCGGGATCCCTGCGCGCGGCCGGCAACAGTGGAGGCAAGGCGGAGGGGGGCATCATTCAAACCCATTGGCATTCCGAGGAGTGGCAGCGAGGAGAGCCAATGGGTGGAGTGGAGTTCAGGGCGGCGTGCAGGTGCACGCTGCAGGATGGTCTTTCGGCAGCAGCAAGGGAAGGAGGATGGGTCGTGCCGCTGGCTTCCCTCAGGCTTTGGGGATTTGGCGGCATTGAGGCAGTCGATGGAGCCTTTGGTGGTATGGCACAGTCCTGCTTGGTGCGCCTGGTGCGCTGCTAAGGGCAGAGCCAGTGGGAGAGATCTGAGGCAGGCAGTGGGATGGATCATGGTGAGCGGGAGTGTGGCAGGTGCAGTGGGCAGCTGCCGTCGATGGAGAAGGGCTAGTACAAAAATTTGAGATGGGGGATTTGCAACAGGATATATACAGAACACAGAAAGAGGATAGATAGGAAAGGGGGGTTTAATTATAGTGTGGGGAATGCCCGCTCGTAGGGGCCGGCAAGGACAGGTTAAGGGGGCGGGCAGAAGGGAGAGGGCAGTGGGTGATAATGCGGGGCCCTCACAGCGAGAGTTGGGCAATGTTAATAACGAGGCAGGGGGATTGGTGAAGTTGGGGGGGGGGGGGTCAGGCCGTCCATGGGCCCATGGGTAGGGGGGCGGCAAACACAAGGAGAGCTGGAACAGGAGGGAGAAGGCCCCAGCCCTACCCAGGAATGGTAGGGGGAGACCCTCACGTCGTGGGGTGAGGGAACCGGGGTTGGATGTGGCAGGGCCTCAGGCGAGTGAGCTGGGGATTACAGACAGGGTTAGGGAGCCCAGCAGTGCATTGGTCAATACTGATGCCATGCTTACCCTGGGGTCAGGTGCTGGAGGGGGCTGAAGGGGGCACAGGCAGCGCAGGAAGAGGGGTTGCCAGGCAGGGTGGGGCGAGGTAGGGCTTTGCGGGTGCGGCGAGGGACAGGGGGTTGGTAGCTGGGTTGCACCGTGGCAGTGGGCCCCTGGCGGAGGTCAGGGATTTATGTTCCCTATGGGGCCGCCGGGGGTGCATGGAGACTATGGGACGCCTGGGGCCCCTGCGTCATGGGAGCACTGGGTTGGTGGGGGACAAGGTTCTTCAAGGGCGGAGTGGTTGGGAGCTTAGCAACCTGCATGGCATACCCCCCCCCCCGTGTTGTCTTTTATGCCTTCACAGGAAACGGCAACATTTCAACCTGCAGGGCAAGGAACAGGTCTTCAACAGGGATTGTGGACCATGGATGTGGGAGCATCATCAAGGCACCTTCTGCGGCCTGAGGCTTCTAATGCTGATGATGGAGGGATCCAGCAGCGCGAAGCGGAGAGCCGGGAGCCAACGAGCAGTACGAGGGCGGTGCAGGCTCTGGACGTGGCGGTGGCAGGTGAGCCTCAAGAGCAGCAAGGAGATGGGGTGTTGCATGGTAGTGTGCAGGAAGGAGAGGGGTCCAAATCAAAAATGAAGAAAAAGCATTCGTGCAGGCGGTGGCGCGGTTCAGGGTCCTCCTCTTCCTCGATGGACGACCCGTTGTCATCGTCGTCTGGATCGGAGAGCTCGGGGGGAGGGATAGGCAGGGTAATGACAGTACACACGGGCGGAAAGGGCACGCCTTCATTGGTCGCCTTCTCTGAGCTATGGGAGGGGGTCCCGAGGAATCTGCAGTGGAAAATCAGGAAACGGCGTTACATAGACATTTTTCGATTGCTAGAGGGCAGGAAGCAGTTGGGCGAGATTAGGAAAAAGTGGAAGGAGGATGAGAAGGTGGGGCGAATTCGGAAGGTGTCGTGTACGGTGGTAAATTGGACAAGGGCCTTTTTGCAGTTGGCTAGCGTTTGGGGTCAGTGTTCTCATGAGGATTATGGCATGTTGTTGGCATATGCAGACTCAATTTTGGAGGTGGCCGAAACGCACGAAGGATGGGCATGGTTGAACTATGATGAAACGTTTAGGGACAAGATGGAGGAGAGCAAGGTGTTGTCATGGGGTACACAGGACATTAATCTATGGTTGATGCAAATGTCGGTTAGGGCCGGTTCCAGAGGGGGAGGGGGTGTGAGAGGTGGGATGGCGAATGCGGCTGGGTTGGGTCATTCCTTTCGTGCAGGGGGGGCCCAGCAGAGGGCAGGGGGAGGGAGTACAGGGGGCGTCTGTTGGCAATTTAACAAGTCCTCGTGTCCTTTTCCCGACTGTAAGTTCTGACACGCCTGCTTGATCTGTAGTGGTGGATACTCAGCAATTAAATGTATTAAGAAGGGTACCACTGGGGTGCCCTCGCTGGCTCCCAAGTAAAGATGCAGTGTCGGGGTTGGCGCCGACACCAATACGCTGGGAAGCGATAAAGCCTTGGTTGCGACTCTATCCAAAGAGGAAGGACAGGGAGGCACTGGAGTTTGGGTTTCAGTTTGGTTTTCATTATACCGGTGCAGGGGACAGTTGTTGGGCAGAGAGCATGGAATTCCCCTTCGGTGCGGTGCTTTTCAACTGTGGTGCGGGATAAGCTGGCTGCAGAGTTGAGCTTAGGGAGAATTGCGGGCCCTTTTGCGAGCAGCCAATCGCGAATTTAGTGGTTTCTCCACTGGGGGTGGTGCCTAAGAAAGAGCCGGGGAAGTTTTGGTTGATCTATAATTTGTCTTTTCTGCTGGGATCATCGGTGAATGATCACATTCTGAGAGAATTGTGCACGGTGCACTATGCTTCTTTTGATGAGGCATTGGATTTGGTTAGAAATGTGGTCCTGGAGCTTGGATGGCGAAGGTTGACATTGAGTCAGCCTTTCGTTTGCTGCCAGTGCACCCGTCTGCTTTTCATTTGTTAGGTTTTTGCTTCGAAGATGAGTTCTATGTGGACAAATGCATGCCTATGGAATTCTCTGTTTCTTGTGCCTATTTTGAGAAGTTTAGTTCATTTTTACACTGGGCACTGGTGCAGAAGTTTGGTTGTGCACATGTTGTCCATTATTTGGATGATTTCTTCTTTGTCGGTGCGGCACAGTCTGACGAGTGCCAGCAGTTATTGCGGTGCTTCCTGGACATGTCCAGTGCCTGGGGGCTACCATTGGCTGCAGGTAAGACTGAAGGCCCAGCGAGTAGAATCACCTTTCTTGGAGTGGAGCTTGATTCAGTGGAAATGGTTGCATATCTCCCGATGGAGAAGGTAGCAAAGTTGCGAGCACTGGTGGCTAGGGGGTTGGCTTCGGCAAAGTTGACTTTGCGGGAGCTGCAAGTCTTGCTAGGTTCCTTGAATTTTGCCTGCAGAGTCATCCCGATGGGATGTGTGTTTTTGCGACAGTTGACGGGGGCAACAGCGGGGGTACGGAAGCCGCATCATCGCATTAGGATGTCAAGGATTATGAAGGCGGACTTGAGAGTTTGGGACGAATTTTTGGAAGGTTTTAATGGGACATCGGTCATGATGGAGCCAGAGATGTCTAGTGTGGACTTACAGCTGTACACGGATGCCGCCGGCGGTGTGGGACTGGGAATCAATTTTGGGGGAGCGTGGTGTGCCGATATCTGGCCACAGTTGTGGCGGGCATCTGGTTTGACTAGCAATATTACTTTCTTGGAACTGTTTCCCATCTTAGTGGTGTTGCATTTGTGGCCCGACAAGCTTCGGAATCATAGAGTTATTTGGTGGTGTGATAACGAGGTGGTGGTCAGTGTGGTGAATCATTATACTCCGCGTTGTGTTCAAGTAGCGGCACTGATGAGGGAGGTGGTGTTAGCTTGTTTACAGTTGAATGTGTGGGTCAAGGCCAAACATATACCAGGATGTACTAATAAAATTGCGGATGCGCTTTCTCGTTTCAAGTGGGAACTGTTCCGGACCCTGGCACCAGAGGCAGACACCGTGGTATTGGTGGTTCCCAATCGATTATGGCAGGTTGGCCAGCAGAGATGGTGAACCTGCTTCGTAGTTCGGTGTCTTCGGCAACATGGACGGCTTATCAGAGGGGTTGCGACAAGGTGGTGGAATTTCTGGAGTCCCGAGGTTGGCAGCCAGGCCTACCCTCCGATGCTCTACTGGGGCAGTACGTGATTTATGCAAAAGGGAACGAGGTGTCCCGGGAATCGGTGCGGAGTCACCTAGCTGGTTTTACATTTTTTGCAAGGGCAGCAGGATGGGGATATGCGGCGCCGGGATTTTTGTCCCGGAGGCTGCTACTAGGATGGGAACGAGCCCGGCCACCCCCTTGCGATTCCAGGCTACCAATTACGCATGGGTTGCTCACCAGGCTTTGCACGGCATTACCCAGAGTAGCAGGGTCACATTATGAAGGCACGCTGTTCAGGGCAGTTTTTGTCTGGCGTTTTTCGGTGCGTTTTGGATGGGGGAGTTGGTGGCAGACTCGAGCCGTTCTGAAGGTAGCGGTTGTTTGGGGGTTGGCCACGTGTAGGTCGAGGATGGGCAGCTGAGAGTGAGGTTGGCTAGATCAAAGACGGACCAGCGGGGTAAAGGTCGGTGGGTAGTACTGAATGAGTTTGTTAACCTTTGTATGTGCCCGGTAGATGCATTGAGAGCATACTTGCGTGTACGCCCGGCATCTGGCGGGGTATTTTTTCTGCATGAGGATTCTCGCTGGTTGATGCGCTACCAAGTGGCAGCAGTCCTACAGATGGTTCTGCAGCACGTAGGCAAGGACCCTCTCCGGTTTGCTCCGCATTCCTTCCGTATCGGAGTGGCAACCAGTGCCGCGGTGGCGGGGCTGCCAGATGGGGAGATACAACGCATTCGCAGATGGCATTTGCAGGCCTTTCTGGGTTATGTGCATTTATGAAAGGGGGGGTATCCATCCATCTATCGCTAACTGCTTATTTCTCTTTCAGATGTTGGGCGGTGTCCTCTCTGCTGTTGGATGATCAGCCATTCATTTGTTCATTGGGCAGGACAGCAGGCAGCAGTGAGGCCGTTAGGTCTTAATTTGGGTCTCGACCCAGATGTGGTATCCATCCTATGGCTGGGTGAGTGGGAGCTCTGGTGGCCACAGTTATTTCCTTTGCTTTGGCACCACAGTCGGGTGAGGAAGGAGCCTGCAGCTATACTCCTACACTTGGGTGGTAATGACTTGGTCTCTTGGACATGTAAACAGTTGATCAGAGTAGTGACGAGGGACTTGGCAGATGTTCTTCAGATGTTTCAAGAAGTCACTTTGTTATGGTCCGATATCATTCCAAGGCCTGCCTACCGATATCAGCGACGCTGGTCTCGTGGTCTGACTAAGATTAATCGGCAGATTGGTCGTTGGGTCTGCAACCACGGGGGCTATCAAATTTTGCATTCCTGGGTGGAAGTGGATTGTGGGGTATTGTATCGACAGGATGGGGTGCATTTATCTCCGGTGGGAGTTGATTTGCTGCTCAACGATTGGCAGGAGGCGTTGGAATGGATAGCGCAGAGGGAAGCTCGCTGGTCGCAACTTGGTTTTGGGGGGGCGGCGCAGGGACATTAAAGTCTCCTGTGCTGAGTGGCGGGATCACGGAGGTTTCTGGGGTCCAGAGCTTTAAACTGGAATTGGGGCGGGGGTCGGTTGCCCCCAACCCGGATAGCCCCTGCCCGGCTTTTGCTAATAAAATGGCGAGGCCGGGTAAAAGGAGGGGAGGGCGGAAGTTGGCCGCTGGCTCAGCTGCGGTGGAAGCGGAACGGGGTCACCTTGCTAATAACACAGCTGGTGAAGGCCCGTTTTGCTTGTTGGGTTTTTGCAAAGATTATGTTGTAACTGAAATGTTATGGAAAGTTAATAAAGCTGTGACCAGTTAATTCCCAATTTCTGTCTGTGGTATCTTGTTGGAGAAAGGGGCTGGTGTGGCTGGTAGGGGGACAGGTATATGGGGGGGGGGGTGCCTGGGGAGGTTGTGGAGTTGGGTGGGTGGCGTAGAGTGGGGAAAAAGGGGAGCACCAGGTCCGAGCTGCCTCGGTTATTGCAAGGCCACGGGGCAGGGTCCCCAGCTGCCGCCAGTAACCGGGCACACAGCCCGGTGCAGGGACCCTGCGTGCGGCCAGCAACGGTGGAGGCAAGGCGGGGGGGGGGGGGCATCATTCAAACCCATTGGCTCTCCGAGGAGTGGCAGCGAGGAGAGCCAGTTGGTGGAGTGGAGTTCAAGGCGGCATGCAGGCGCGTGCTGCAGGACGGTCTTTCGGCGGCAGAAGGGGAAGGAGGATGGGTCATGCCTCTGGCTTCCCACCTTCCCACCGTTTAGGGGAGGGCAGTGGGTAGGAGATGGGTATCGCAGCTGGTGTGGGGGGGGGGGTGGCGGGATCCTGGAGGTTTCCAGGATCCAGAGCTTTAAACTGGAATTGGGGCGGGGGTCGGTTGCCCCCAACCCGGATAACCCCTGCCCAGCTTTTGCTAATAATATGGTGAGGCCGGGTAAAAGGGGGGGACGGAAGTTGGCCGCTGGCTTAGCTGCAGCGGAAGTGGAACGGGGTCACCTTGCTAATAACACGGCTGGTGAAGGCCCGTTTTGCTTGTTGGGTTTTTGCAAAGATTATATTGTAACTGAAATGTTCTGGAATGTTATGGAAAGTTAATAAAGCTGTGACCAGTTAATTCCCAATTCGTGTCCATGGTATCTTGTTGGAGAAAGGGGCTGGTGTGGCTGGGAGGGAGACAGGTGTATGGGGGTGCCTGGGGAGGTTGTGGAGTCGGGGGTGTGGGGTGGGGTGGGGTGGGGGAAAAGGGGAGCACCGGGTCTGAGCTGCCTCGGTTACTACATCTCTGTGGTGAGTAAATTAATGGAAATGATTCTAAATCAGAGGGTGGTGTGGTTTCTGGAATCCAAAGACTTACAGGATCGAAGAGAGCAGGGCTTTACTAGAGGTAGCTCTTGTCAGATAAATCAATCAAGTTGTGTGACCAATTTGACTGGGCAATTAGAGAATTGGATCACTGAAAAGTGCTAGATGCAGTATACTCAGATTTCAACAAAGTCTTTGACACTGTTCCTCATTGGCAACTTATAAATAAATTAAGTGCCCATGTGATGGACCCTAAAATGACTGACTATTTTAGGTAAGCAACTGATTGAGTGGAAGCAACAGAGGGTAGTAGTAAATAAAGCTTACTCTAAAGATAGAGCAGTACCAGTGATGTGTCACAGGGATGGGTCCTTGGTCTTGTTTTTTTTTCATAGTTCAAACATTTTATTGTTTATAACATTTAAAAAATACAAAACACTTAGAGGGCCACTCTGACCTGCGAATAGCAGGATTAGACGTCTGGGTTGGACGTCCAACCCGCGCACAAAGCCTGGACCCAATTCTGCAGCATTCGCTCCCCACACATACACAGGAAGTGCGATGAGTGCTGTATGTGGCAGGAGGGGGCTGTCCTGGGACAGAGAGTGGGTAGGCCAGGGGTGTGCCAAGACAACAGTACATACAGAGGTAATTCAGGTCATGCCTCTGTATGTCCACCGCTGGCAGGTTAGACGCCCAGCCTATTCCAACCCGAAGGTGTGATAAGTGCCGAGCGATGTGTTGTGTGCATGGCCTCCAGCCCCCCTGTACCACCGAGATGCCGCAGGAGGGTCCTGGCCTTGGGGGCCCCTGCCAAGGTCAAGCGGTGGGATGACAGGACCACAATGGTTTTGGGTAATCTGTTGCACTGGATGGACGTGCCAGTGTCATAGCAACAGGACGTCACTGCACCAGCATACCATCCGGAACATTGAGGGGTGGGGAGGTGCAGCCTCCAGGATTTCTCCCTGCTCATCATCATGTGCACACTGGGCCAACTAAGTGCCCTGATTCCACAATTACAGAAGCAAATAGCTCCCACGGTTGTGGAATTGGGTACATATTTGCCTCGTTCATTTTTTGGGTGCCAGACAGCCCAGCCATGCACATTGCAGAATCAGCCTCCTTCTGTCCAGATAAACTGCCAGATAGCTTAGGATAGCCTTTTTGCCATCCTAGTTTGCTATCCTAAGTTATCCAGATATGTTATACTGATAGTGGACTAAATATCGCTGCTATCTGGGCAGTCAATGTGATTTTCAGTGATACCAGCTGGATACTATATAAAAAAAAAATCTAATACACCATAAACCATACTGAAAATTACCAGATAGAGTTTGTCAGTTGCATTTATCTGGATAGCAGAGCTGGCATCTGTTTAAGGGCTTTTTAATTATAAAACCCTATATGCACGGAGAAAAGAAATGGCATAAATGAATTCACATCTTTGATTTCCTCTAGATCCCTTTGGTTCGATTGTTAGTAGTTCTTGCCCTCCTAATTCCTAAGTGACAAATGTTTTTTTGTACCCCACATAATTGATTTTGCATTATATTTCATTACCTCACAGCTTCAATTAGTGCACTATTCTTCTAGTTGTTTTCAAGTCATCTTGATCTTCTGCTCCTCTTGATACATCTATTCTGATACAAATTTGTGTTGAGAAGTAGTGGCTTTAGCATGAGACCTAAGGTTAGCAACTACAGTAGTCCCTTTAATTTTATCACCTTGGATTTTATTGATTATCACTCTCTGAGTTCTTTTGTTCTACTATCTTTTTCACCAAGACAACAACTTTTGCCTCTGCTCCTATATTGGTTAATTTTTTTACAGTTCTATTGTGATGAACAGTGTGAATAGTCTCCCTGAAATATGAGGGCAACATCTAGCACATTTCCTAGAATTACTATTATAATTGCCTTATTTATTTGTATTTGTTTATTTATTTAAGCAGTTTTTCTATACCGCTCCTTCCAGAGATCAGGGGCAATTTACATTAAACAAACCAGTTACAGAGAACAATTATTACAAATCAAATAGGGTTTAACTATGTACAGTTACAGAATAAAACATTTAACTATGTACAAAGCAGCTTCCTGGATCAGGAAAATTAGATGGGGTTCATTAACTATATACATGTATGTATGAGTTGCGGAAGGATGGGAGTAACAATTATGTTTCAGTCAATGTTGTTGAAGTATTCAGTAAAAAGAAGTGTCTTTAGCTTTTTCCAAAAGGTCTGCAGGTCTTTGATTGACCTGATGGGGTCTAGTAATGAATTCCATAGAGTCGGTGCAATGTAAGTAAAGGCTCTGTTGCTGGTATTTGCTTTGTCTTACGGACTGAGGATGGTATGGCAAATATGTTCTGGTTACTCTTCCTTCTGTTCCTAGAGTCTGTTTGCAAGTGAATTCTAAATTAAAGGAAGGAGGGAGAGATGTTATTAATTAGTTTGAAAGTGGTGATTATTATTTTATATTTTACTCTGCTTATTATCGGGAGCCAATGTAGATTCTTAAGTACAGGTGTGATATGATCTGTTAGATGAGTTTTGGAAATAATTCTAGCAGTCACATTTTGGGCTAGTTGTAAGGTGTTGATGGTCTTTTTGGGGATACCCTATAGTAAGTTGTTGCCTTATAAGAGAACTTAAACTCACTGGACAATGTATTTTGAACCACACTTCTAATCTGGGAATAATATACTCTTCTTTTCTTCCATGGTGTTTAGATGGGTTTTTTTTCATCACTAGTGTTAGTATGAAATTAGATTGACAGGCCTAGTTATCTGCCTTTTCTTTGCTCTTATTTTGGTGGGGAAAGGCTATCTTCTTCAAGTTCTTGTACCCAAAGGTAAGTTGAATAGAGGTATGTGTGTCTTCATAAGATCTGTGATTCTGGGTGGGAAGATTGGATAGTACTACAAGGCTTCTGGGAGGGAAGGAGACCATGGATCAGGAAGGATGACTTGGCACTGCTTCAGGGATGTCAGGAGGTTGAAAAGAAAACTGTGGGATAGGCAAGGTAAGTTCTTAACTATTTGTTCTCCTGAAACTGTGAAAGACATAATGGTGGCAGGGATCCAATAGGGTTTGTTAGGAGTTTGTGTCGACGGTTTATATGCTTCAGAATTAACATCAGGATTTGAGTCAAACAGGCGGGTTTCCCTTGAAAATGGAGATTCAGCAAATAGGTAGAGAAGAGACTTGGCCACTGAGAAAGGGAGATGATGTGAGGGAGGAGAGAGACTGGGGCTTCAGAAGAAGGGTAGTGAGTCCCAGGTAACCATATTAAGCTTGCTATTAGTACCTAGAGTTTTGTGGCAAATTAGTTCCCTTTTGCTTAAAATGAGTGCTAGCAGCTACTTTCCTTTCCTCACCCAGAATTCATCCCATTATCATTCAGAATTTCAGGATTAAATTTAATCCTCTAAAGATCAATTATCTATAGCTTTTAGAAGTTAATTTCAGAAGTTACCTGATTAAACCTTTACTTTTAAAAATGTCCTTTTACTAACCACCTATATTTCCCTGTTTAAATTGACAATGTAGTTAAGAGTTAGCCAGGTAAAAAAAAAAGTTACTCCAGGGACATTCCAGATAAACTTAAGATATATCCAGCTAGCACTGATTTTCAATAATAAGCAGCCAAATTCAACCAACAAATTCAATCACACAAATGGCAGTCCTAAATCTAGCCAATTCAGTTTTGTCTAGTTAGATTTAACAAAATGTTAAGCTGAAAATACAATTAAAATTACCTGGTTGTGAAACTAGGATGCTAAATATTGCGATGCTTCCGCTTGAGCCCAAGAGCTTACAAGCAGGAAACAGCCTTATGTTGTCCACTTTTGAATAAAGCTTCCCTTGTTGTCACCAGAGGTATGCTGGGACTTGTAGTTAGTTTATTCTTTAAGGACAAATTGTAGTTGCGAGTCGGTGGTTCAAGGCAGCAAGAAAATTTATTTTGTGGGGATTTCCAGGGCATTTAAGCTCAATACACAAACAAGGCAAAAAGGATGCTTCTCCAACATAAAGGATAAATCAGGTAACAGAGAGTGACGTAACAAAAACCTATTTTCACTGTTCAGCTGTTCTTATTCCCACAAGCTTACACCGAGGACTGCCTCGTGTGGTCATTCAACAGAAATACAGATAAACTTGCAACAGCTGTGATTTTCTTTTCTCAAAGTAAACTTCTTCTAAGCACTGTTTCTTAGCTTCAGAAGGCAATTAAGCTTAGTAAAACACAGTATTAGCTTTCCTTAATTCTAAGCAGGTATTGCACTTATTCTCTATATTGTTTCACAGTCTCTCAGCTCAGTTCAATAATGCAGACTCTTCTTTTAAACACAATGAGCAATCCATTGGTACAGGTTCACACTCAGAGCTTGGCAAACAGGAATCTATTTGCATTCCTTCTATGGCATCAGGATATATGGTATCTCTATCAAAGTTACAAACTCTCCCAGACTTTCTCTCCTTTAGAAATTCCTGGAACTGATTCCACAGCAATTCAGCTTGTAAAGGCACAGTTGTATTAGGGGAGTGAACTTTTCCCTCAGCAAACAACTCTCTCAGTGCTTCTAGCTTTGAAGACTCAGCTGTTCTGCTTTTATCAGGGCTATGACTTTTCCCATATGTAAAACTTTCCACCCATCTCTTAGCAGTAGACAGTGAGGGCTCTGCTTCCTGGACCTTAGCAATAGCAAACTGTTTCTCTGTTGATTTCTCAGCTCTGAAACTGCTGGCTTTACCTTGGGGGTGGTTCTTCAGACAAGCGCTGATTTCTCTCTTCCTGGTATCTACCAGGCTTTGAAATTCAGCCTCCTTATGTCCTTCTCCAGGCCCTCTTAGGTAGCTGCTTTCCTGGGATTTTTCTTCTTTCTTTCTCCTCCAGCTATACTCAGCCTTGCTCTCTCTGTTGTCCTTTGCCTTCCTCCTTCCTTCCTCTTTCTGCTCTGCTCGTGGTTTTAAGAACTGTTGGCTGCTAGGCACTCCCTGTTCTCTGCACCTGTGTGACCAATCATCAGGCAAGCTTGTCTCCACCCCTGAGCTAGGGCGTGGCCTGACCTTAGCAGGGAGCTGGGGGTTTTTCTGATCTGGCTTGCAAGTCTTATGCACAAGTGAACTGTCATTCATTTCAAAGAGGAAACTAGGATTTTCTTCCACTTCCATGTCTTCCTGGGAGCTTTCATCACTACATATCCCCCTCCTTAAGATATCACGGGCTGGCGTAATGTCATTAGCACAGCTCGTGATACGGCTCAAAGCGTCAGCATTTTGGTGGAGTTTCCCTGCTCTGTGCTCCACATGAAACTCGAAGGCTTGGGGAGCCATATACCAGCGCGTCAAACGCACATTATGATTCCGCATCTGGTTGAGCCATTTCAACGGGGCATGGTCGGTGATTAATATGAATTTCCTGCCCGTAAGGGAGAATCTAAGGGCGTCAATGGCCCATTTTATTGCTAAACATTTGCGCTCTATCGTAGAGTAGCTCTTTTCAGCTGGCGACAGCTTCCAGCTGAGAAACATTACCGGGTGTTCGGCGCCTTCGTGCTTTTGGGACAAGACTGTGCGCAGGCCAGTCTCGGATGCATCCGTCTGGACTATGAACTGTTGGGTGAAGTCCACGCCCCGAAAAACCGGTGCCACACACAATTTCTCCTTCAAGAG
This sequence comes from Ichthyophis bannanicus, assembly GCA_033557465.1. Taxonomy (NCBI): domain Eukaryota; kingdom Metazoa; phylum Chordata; class Amphibia; order Gymnophiona; family Ichthyophiidae; genus Ichthyophis; species Ichthyophis bannanicus. The sequence goes on from CM066032.1 coordinate 1,474,315,953, forward strand.
AGAAAAGGCTCTGTCAGCTCCCTCTGTCCACTTCAGCTGGTTGGGTGTGTTTTTCCTTAGCATATCAGTCAATGCGGCGCTGTTCTCTGCAAAACTCGGGATGAAACGTCTGTAATAGCCGACCAACTCTAAGAAGCTATGTAGTTGCTTCTTATTAGTAGGTCTGGGGAAAGCTTTGACGCTCGCGATCTTGCTGGTCAGAGGCTTCACTATGCCATGGCCTACTATATGGCCCAAGTACTTGACCTCTTGGCCTCCAAACAAACACTTGTCTGGATTTAGGGTGAGCCCTGCATCCCTCATCGCTTGCAGGACCACTTCAACCCTCGGTAAGTGTTGGCTCCAGGTGTCACTGTGGATCACGACATCATCCATATAAGCGACGGCGTAGGCCTGGTGTGGCCACAACACTAGGTCCATCAGTCTTTGACAGGTGGCTGCAGCCCCGTGCAACCCAAAGGGCATCCTTTTAAAATGGAACAAGCCCACTGGTGTGCTGAAGGCAGTTTTCTGATGAGCATCTCGTGTCAGCGGTATTTGCCAATACCCTTTCGTCATATCGATCATAGTGAGGTATTTGGCTTGTCCTAGGCAGTCTAAGAGTTCCTCGATGCGAGGCATGGGGTAGGCATCAAATCTGGATATTGAGTTGGAAATCAATACAAAACCTCATGGATCCGTCCGGCTTCGGCACAAGGACGATCGGACTATTCCATGGGTTTCTTGACTCTTCTATTACGCCCATGCTCAACATCTCCAGGACCTGGCGGACTACCTCTTGCCTTTCCGCCTCTGGCAACCTATAAGGCCGTTGCCTTATTATCTCTCCTGGTGGTGTCACAATTTCATGGGCAACCAGATTCATTTCACCCGGCATGGGAGTCAGCACATCTTTGAACCTGGCCAGCAAGTGTGCTAAGTCTTGCTTCTGTGCCCATGAAAGGCCAGCACCGACCCTTGGTTCTGGGTTTCCTTACATTCAGCCAATTGTGGCCCGAGGTCTTCCTCCGTTTTCTCCTCCACTGTAGCTGACAACCCCTGAAGACTGGTACCTCCCGTGGACCCAAAGCCTCCAGTTACCTGGGTTGTTGTCGATAGAAGTGGAACCTCTTCGAGAGGGGGAAAACCTATCCTCTCGCAGATCAACTGTGCTATACGATTGCCAGTAGCTATTTTAAAATCTTCTTTTCCAAAGTTGAAGATGAGCACCTTTACCGCACCTCTAAAATCTGGATCGATAACGCCAGCGCCGATGTCAATGAAGTGTTTCAAGGCAAGGCCGGAGCGAGGGGCTATGCGCCCATAGCACCCTATTGGCATCTCCATCTGTAGGGCGGTGTCAACGAGAGCCTTCCCCTGCTTCGGGACTACTATGTCTTCAGCGCTGTAGAGGTCGAACCCAGTGGCATTGGCGGAAGCCCTCTTAGGCGCTTGAGCATTGGGACTCATCTTACAAAAACGTAGCACAAACTTGGGTTTCTCAGTAATCTCTCCTTTCTGGGGACAGGTTTTTCGTTCTTGCTTCCGTGGTTGTGCAAACAACAGGCTGGGAATCATCTCTGTTTTAACCATTGTTTGGGCCAAAGCCTCTACTTGAGGACTCTTGGAGGCAGTAGCCTCTTTCGAAAGCAAACCCTGTTCCAGGCCCCTATGAAATTGTGGCCAGTCTCTCCCCAGTACTAGATTATGGGGCAGTCTGGGTACCACAGCTATGGGGATCTCTCTGCTTATGCCTAAGCCTTTCACTTGAAGTTTATAGACAGGATATAGGGAGATGCCTCCATGGATACATCTAATTTTTACACTACTTACAGGCTGGATTGCTGCGTCCTTACTCCTGGCCTCAATTTGTCGCTAGAGCGCTTTAGACAGCATGCTCTGTTCGGCACCTGAGACTAAGAGCGCGGTGGTTACAATTCCCTGTACCTCCACTGAGAGTAAAAATCCTTCTCTGACTTTCCGGGGGTTCTCCGCTATTAGTGCTGTCCTCACATAACATTCTCGTTGGAAATGGCCCTCTTTACCACACTTGAAACATTTCTTTTTGGTAACATGGACTTTCAACATTAGCATATACATTTTCAGAGCTTCATTATTCAACCCCATCTTCCTTTCTGATACACCGCATACTGCAACCCTGGAAACACTGCCACCTTCATGTGCACTTAACTCTGCCTCCATGAAACGCTCAGAAAGCATTATGGCCTCTTGTGGGGTTTTGCAGTTTTGGAGTATAAGGAAGGTGCGAATTTCTCGGAGTACAGCAGCCATGTATTGTTCCAACACAAGGCTATCTAGAATTGACTCCACTGATTTTCCTTCAGGAGTCAGCCATTTGTCCACTAGGGTACGGACTCTTTGACATAGGGCCTTAGGAGTCTCGCCTGGTTTTAATCTTACAGCCCTTAGTAGGCAATGATAAACTAGAGGTGTTAGCCCCAGCCTCTCTCTAACCGCCTTTTTAAGCTCGTCATAGTTACTGGCGAGCGCAGGTGGCATGGCACGGTATGCAGCTAAAGCCTCCCCAGTAAGGGATGCCGCGAGGCGCATGGCCCAATGCTCTTTAGGCCAGCCACTGAGGTGAGCCACCCATTCAAAACCTTCAAGGAAATCGTCAATGTTGTCCCTATCTGTGAGATGTCCAAAATTGAAAGTCCCACCAGCTTGCAACCAAGCACCACTGAAGAAGATGGTGTACTGGAACCGGGAGGTGTGGCTGCTGGTCCGGTCTGCTTTTTCTGCTCCGCCAGCCATGCTTCCAACATCTCAAGAAGTGGTTTCTGTTGAGCTTGCATCTGCGCAGCAGTTCTCTCCTGCGCCTGTAAGGACAAGTCTGTCTGTCGCTTGAATTGATGTGCCATCCATTTTAACACGTCCTGAGCTTCGAGAGTCATCTTGGAATCCTGTAGGAAGAAAATACACAGACCAAAGTGCGATACCAAAAAAAGTTTCTTCACTTTTTTTTTTTTCCAATAGCTAGGCTTGCACCCTTGCCCTGGTATCCTAACCGGCCCTGGCTAGGTACCCGTTACCTGGCTTAGGTGAAGCTTCGTGCTTAACACCAGTGATGGTCTTGTAGTCTTCTCTGCACTGCTGTTTCACTTCCTGGACGCTCCTCAGCTTGCCTCCACAGCGAAGTTACTTTTCCAGCAGGTATCCTGATGATGTTCCTTTTGCGCATGTGTGAAATCCTTAATACTACGCCACTTGCGATGCTTCCGCTTGGGCCCAAGAGCTTACAAGCAGGAAACAGCCTTATGTTGTCCACTTTTGAATAAAGCTTCCCTTGTTGTCACCAGAGGTATGCTGGGACTTGTAGTTAGTTTATTCTTTAAGGACAAATTGTAGTTGTGAGTCGGTGGTTCAAGGCAGCAAGAAAATTTATTTTGTGGGGATTTCCAGGGCATTTAAGCTCATAAGATATGCCATACTGGGTCAGACCAAGGTCCATCAAGCCCAGTATTCTGTTTCCAACAGTGGCCAATCTAGGTCATACGTACCTAGCAGTTTCCCCAAGGGACACAGGTTCCACAATGCTTGTATTGGTTCAAGCATTGATATCCTGGGTCCCTTCTTAATAATGGTTTATGGACCTTTCCTCCAGGAACTTGTCCAAACCTTTTTTAAACCCAGCTACACTAACAGCCTTTACTACATCCTCCGGTAACAAATTCCAGAGTTTGATTACACGTTGAGTGAAAAAATATTTTCTTTTATTAGTCTTAAATAGTTTACCCTGTAGCTTCATTGCATGTCCCCTAGTCTTTCTATATTCTGATAAGGTAAACAATCGATCTACGTTTACCCGTTCCACTCCGTTCATTAATTTATAGACTTCTATCATATCTCCCCTCAGCCGTCTCTTTTCCAGGTTAAAGAGCCCCAACCTTTTTAGCCTTTCTTCATAGGAGTAGCCTTCCATCCCCTTTACCATTTTGGTGGCTCTTCTCTGAGCCTTTTCTAAAATTGCTATATCCTTTTTAAGATATGGCGACCAGAATTGCACACAATATTCAAGGTGCGGTCTCACCATGGAACGATATAGAGGCATTATAATATCTTTTGTTTTATTTTCCATTCCTTTCCTTATCATACCTAGCATTCTATTTGCTCTCTTGGCCGCCGCTGCACACTGGGCCGAGGGTTTTAACATGGTATCCACAAGGACGCCTAAATCTTTTTCTTGGGTGGTGGTTCCTAATGTGGAACCTTGCATCGTGTAACCATAGTTTGGGTTGTTCTTCCCTAGGTGCATAACCTTGCACTTCTCCACATTAAATTTCATCTGCCATTTTGATGCCCAGTCTTCCAATTTATCAAGATCCTCTTGCAATTTTCCACAATCCTCCTGGGTTTTAACAACTTTAAATAGTTTTGTGTCATCAGCAAATTTGATAACCTCACTCGTTATTCCACTTTCCAGGTCATTTATGAATATGTCAAAAAGCAGCGGACCCAGCACAGATCCCTGGGGTACACCACTATTCACCTTTCTCCATTGGGAAAATTGGCCATTTAGCCCTACCCTCTGCTTTCTATCTTTTAACCAGTTCCTGATCCACAGTAGTACACTGCCTCCTATCCCATGACTCTTTAGTTTTGCCAAAAGTCTCTCATGAGGGACCTTGTCAAAGGCTTTCTGAAAGTCCAGATACACAATATCAACCGACTCACCTTTGTCCACCTGTTTATTCACTCCTTCAAAAAAACATAACAGATTAGTAAGACAAGATCTTCCTTGTCTAAAGCCATGTTGGCTGTCTCCCATTAGGTCATGACTATCTATATGCTGAGTAATTTTATTCTTTATGATGGTTTCTACCATTTTTCCCGGTACTGATGTCAGGCTCACCGGTCTGTAGTTTCCCGGATCACCCCTCGAACCCTTTTTAAAAATTGGTGTTACATTGGCGATCCTCCAATCCTCAGGTATTAGAGATGATTTTAATGATAGTTCACAGATTACTGATAGCAGGTCTGCAATCTCAAATTTCAGTTCTTTCAACACCCTTGGATGTATACCATCCGGCCCAGGTGATTTGCTACTCTTCAGTTTATCTAATAGTTGTAGGACATCTTCCCGATGTATCGATATTTCCTTCAATTCTTCCACACCTTTAAATACCACTTCAGTCGTGGGTAACATCCCCACATCTTCCTCAGTAAAGACCGAAGCAAAGAATTCATTCAGTCTCTCCGCTATCGCCTTGTCGCCTCTTAGTGCTCCTTTAACCCCTTTATCATCTAATGGACCAACTGACTCTCTCACGGGTTTTTTGCTACGAATGTACTTGAAAAGGTCTTTATTTCGCGTTTTTGCTTCCGCAGCAAGCTTCTTCTCAAATTCTCTCTTTGCCTGCCTTATCAATGCCTTGCATTTGACTTGCCAGTGCTTGTGCTGTTTCCAGGTTTCATCATTTGGCTCTTTTTTCCATTTCTTGAAAGATGCTTTTTTGGCAACAACAGCCTCTCTGACCTCAGCTTTAAACCATGCTGGCAATTTTTTGGACTTCCTTCCACTTTTCTTAAAGCGTGGAATACAGCTGGTCTGGGCTTCCAAGATAGTATTTTTCAACAACACCCAAGCTTGATGTACGTCTTTAACCTTTGCAACTGCTCCTTTTAGTTTTTTCTTAACTGTTTTCCTCATTCTATCATAGTCTCCCTTTCGAAAGTTAAAGGGTAGTACTGTGGATTTCCTTACTATCCCTCCTCCACTAATTAAATCAAAGGCGATCATGCTATGATCACTATTGCCAAGTGGCCCCAACACCCTTATCTCTTGCACTACATCTGGTGTTCCACTAAGGACTAGGTCTAATATTGCTTCCCCTCTGGTCGGTTCATGAACCAGCTGCTCCAAGAAGCAGTCATTTATTTCATCTAGGAACTTTATCTCCCTAGCATGTCCTGTTGTGACACTGACCCAGTCGATGCCGGGGTAATTGAAATCACCCATTATTATTACTGCACTGTAACTTTTGCTAGCTTCCTTGATTTCTTTGAGCATTTCATCATCCATTTGTTCATTCTGGCCAGGCGGACGATAGTACACCCCCACTGCCATCGCCTTCCCCTTTTTACATGGAATTTCAATCCATAGAGATTCTACAGCAAATTTTGTTTCTTGCAAAACTTTAATCCTTTCTGACTCAATGCCCTCTCTAACATAGAGCGCAACCCCTCCACCAATTTGATCAGCTCTATCATTTCGATATAGTTTGTACCCAGGTATCACAGTGTCCCACTGGTTGTCCTCCTTCCACCATGTCTCTGATATTCCAATCATATCTAACCTCTCGTTTAGTGCTATATATTCTAACTCTCCCATCTTGTTTTGTAGACTTCTAGCATTTGCATACAAGCATTTTAGAGACTGTATTTTATTCATATTAATTTGGCTATTGGTAGACATGGGTAATTTGGGATCTTTAAGTTCTGTCTGCTCCATACTCGAGGGCATTTGGGCTACTTTACTCTTTTTTGGAACCTCTCTGCTTTTTGTAGTATCCTTCAAGGATACATTCTTCCAAACCATGCGCTCTTGGGCGACTGTCGGCTTTCCCCTATTATCTAGTTTAAAAGCTGCTCTATCTCCTTTTTAAAGGTTAATGCCAGCAGCCTGGTTCCATCCCGGTTAAGGTGAAGCCCATCCCTTCGGAAGAGCCCCTCCTTTCCCCAGAATGTTCCCCAGTTCCTAACAAATCCGAACCCCTCATGTCTGCACCATTGTCTCATCCACGCATTGAGACTCCGGAGCTCTGCCTGCCTATTGGGTCCTGCGCGTGGAACGGGAAGCATTTCGGAGAACGCTACCCTGGAAGTTCTGGATTTCAACTTCCTACCTAAAAGCCTAAATTTAGCTTCCAGAACCTCCCTACCACATTTTCTTATGTCATTGGTACCAACATGTACCAAGACAGCAGACTCCTCCCCAGCACTATCTAAGACCTTATCTAGGTGGCGTGTGAGGTCCGCTTCCTTCGCACCAGGCAGGCATGTTACCAGGCGATCCTCACGTCCACCAGCCACCCAGCTATCTACATGCCTAATGATCGAATCACCAACTATAACTGCTGTCCTAACCCTTCCCGCATGGGCACTTGGCCCTGGAGAAACCTCCTCGGTGCGAGAGGGGTTTACATCACCTGGAGGACAGGTCCTAGTTACAGGATCACTTCCTGCCACACCAGGGTGATGCTCTCCTGTCACGTGACCTCTCTCCTCCATGGCAACAGGGATGCTGCCAGACTGGAGGTGGGACTTCAGGACTATATCCCTGTAGGTCTCGTCTATGTACCTCTCTGTCTGTCTTATGTTTTCCAAGTCTGCTACTCTAGCCTCTAGAGAACGGACTTGTTCCCTGAGAGCAGAGAGCTTCTTGCACCTAGTGCACACGTAAGACCTCTCACCAGCTGGGAGAAAATCATACATGTGACACTCAATGCAAAAGACTGGAAAGCCCACATCCCGCTGCTGGACTGCTGTCTGCATCTTAGTTTTAAGTTTGTGTTTAGATCTTTAAGTTCTATATGTACTAAAGGGTGCAATGGATATTTATACCACTAAAACTGTACCTAAGAAGATTAATATACCTTGTTCACCTGAAGCTTAATTAATCTCAGGTCCTTGGTGTATGACTGATTTGGGTAATGAGCTTCACCTGAGAGCACCTCCTGTCTTTTAAGTTGTGCAAGTACCTATAAAGCTGTGATTTTCCCAGGGGAGGGTGGGTGTGGGGAGGGAGGGAGGGATATAACACTTATTAAAAAAGGGCTGCTACACAGTACCTTGTCCTGTGCTGCTGAGGAAAACTATATTCTGATTTGATTTAAATTATAGCTCTTTGCTGCTACTAGGCTCTAACCTATTATGAAATTTAAACTACAAGCTCTCTGCTGGATTCTAAATTTAACCAGAAAGCTCTCTTCTGTGTTTTAATTTGAAACTAAAAGTACTTTGCTGATGCTAGGCCCTGAGTGACTATGAAATTTAAACTACAGCTGTCTACTGGGTATGAAAGGTAACCAGAAAGTTCTCTTCTGTGTTTTTAAATTGAATCTTAAACTGTTGCTACTAGGCCCTGACTGATTTAACAAAAAAAATAGTGGGTTCACAGATTAATTAGCTTTAAAAGAAAAAAATTCCTTTCAGAAAAATTCCCAGAAGTATATACTCACAATTTCAGATTTCTCTCCAGAAGTAACAGCCCCCCTTTCCAGTCCTTCAAGACAGGGTCACAGAGCTCTGGTTGAGCTATTTATGCTTGTGCTGATGATGTAAGCAGTGACCTACTTCCTGGGTAATTAACAGTCCTTGCTTGGATAGAAGGAGTCTTTCAAAATGGCCTTTTGAACTGCCAGCTGGTGTTAACACCTATTGAAAAAGCTTCACAGGTTGCTTGCCCACTAGGTAGAAGGCCTCTTTGTAAAGGTCTCTAGAAGACTTTATATGCTGCTCAAGGAGAATTGACCTTGTTTTGCCTCTTGTGCTAAGCTATATTCTGATTTGATTTAAATTATAGCTCTTTGCTGCTACTAGGCTCTAACCTATTATGAAATTTAAACTACAAACTCTCTGCTGGATTCTAAATTTAACCAGAAAGCTCTCTTCTGTGTTTTAATTTGAAACTAAAAGTACTTTGCTGATGCTAGGCCCTGAGTGACTATGAAATTTAAACTACAGCTGTCTACTGGGTATGAAAGGTAACCAGAAAGTTCTCTTCTGTGTTTTTAAATTGAATCTTAAACTGTTGCTACTAGGCCCTGACTGATTTAACAAAAAAAAAAAAAAAAAATAGTGGGTTCACAGATTAATTAGCTTTAAAAGAAAAAAAATTCCTTTCAGAAAAATTCCCAGAAGTATATACTCACAATTTCAGATTTCTCTCCAGAAGTAACAGCCCCCCTTTCCAGTCCTTCAAGACAGGGTCACAGAGCTCTGGTTGAGCTATTTATGCTTGTGCTGATGATGTAAGCAGTGACCTACTTCCTGGCTCAATACACAAGCAAGGCAAAAAGGATGCTTCTCCAACATAAAGGATAAATCAGGTAACAGAGAGTGACGTAACAAAAACCTCTTTTCACTGTTCAGCTGTTCTTATTCCCACAAGCTTGCACCGAGGACTGCCTCGTGTGGTCATTCAACAGAAATACAGATACACTTGCAACAGCTGTGATTTTCTTTTCTCAAAGTAAACTTCTTCTAAGCACTGCTTCTTAGCTTCAGAAGGCAATTAAGCTTAGTAAAACACAGTATTAGCTTTCCTTAATTCTAAGCAGGTATTGCACTTATTCTCTATATTGTTTCACAGTCTCTCAGCTCAGTTCAATAATGCAGACTCTTCTTTTAAACACAATGAGCAATCCATTGGTACAGGTTCACACTCAGAGCTTGGCAAAACAGGAATCTATTTGCATTCCTTCTATGGCATCAGGATATATGGTATCTCTATCAAAGTTACAAACTCTCCCAGACTTTCTCTCCTTTAGAAATTCCTGGAACTGATTCCACAGCAATTCAGCTTGTAAAGGCACAGTTGTATTAGGGGAGTGAACTTTTCCCTCAGCAAACAACTCTCTCAGTGCTTCTAGCTTTGAAGACTCAGCTGTTCTGCTTTTATCAGGGCTATGACTTTTCCCATACGTAAAACTTTCCACCCACCTCTTAGCAGTAGACGGTGAGGGCTCTGCTTCCTGGACCTTAGCAATAGCAAACTGTTTCTCTGTTGATTTCTCAATTCTGAAACTGCTGGCTTTACCTTGGGGATGGTTCCTCAGACAAGCGCTGATTTCTCTCTTCCTGGGATCTACCAGGCTCTGAAATTCAGCCTCCTTATGTCCTTCTCCAGGCCCTCTTAGGTAGATGCTTTCCTGGGATTTTTCTTCTTTCTTTCTCCTCCAGCTCTGCTCAGCCTTCCTCTCTCTGTTGTCCTTTGCCTTCCTCCTTCCTTCCTCTTTCTGCTCTGCTCGTGGTTTTAAGAACCGTTGGCTGCTTGGCACTCCCTGTTCTCTGCACCTGTGTGACCAATCATCAGGCAAGCTTGTCTCCACCCCTGAGCTAGGGCGTAGCCTGACCTTAGCAGGGAGCTGGGTTTTTTTCTGATCTGGCTTGCAAGTCTTATGCACAAGTGAACTGTCATTCATTTCAAAGTGGAAACTAGGATTTTCTTCCACTTCCATGTCTTCCTGGGAGCTTTCATCACTACAATATGAATTCCCATTTTGCATAAGATGTCTAGGTCAGAAAGGGACATCCAAGTCAGGATTTTCAGAATTTCCCAAATCTTTTACAAAAGGCTTGCTGAACATGGATCCTTTTGTAAAATATTTATTAGGATGTGCACAAGTACTCATGTATTTGCTGGCATGTACATTGGGAGCAGGAATTATCCAAAAACCCTCCCAAAGACCCATGCAAGAATACAGAAATTTTACTCGTGGTGTTTAGGGCCAGTGTAAGGGTATTGGGTGCCTGAGGCGAACCTTCAGTTTCATCCCCCTCAAGATTCTGGCAATTAAACTGGGCCGGAAGGACTGGGGTTTCTAGTCCCACAGGCGCTCCTTGTGGTCTTGGGCATGCCTCTTAACCCTCCATAGCCCATGTTCCCTGTAAAATAGTTATCTCTAAGTTATAATGCCCTGTTCAATGTAATTTCAGTTTGTTCAATATAAACCGCACTGATGCAGAATAGCGCGGTATATAAGAGAATGTAAATAAATAAATAAATAAACACAATAAACTCACCAATCATGATTATTGAACCACTACCCCTCCCACAACAATCCAGTAAAATGTGTAATTGGACATTATGGGATCGTTATTGTATGAGGCACCAAAGCACCCCATAACCAACTATGAAAAACTGCTCAGGACAGGGGCATGAATCACGAGTAAGGCAGAATACATGCAGGCAAGATGAGAATATTGCCATGTTTTGGAAGAAGTGCAGCTGGTGGCGAAGTCCACATATCCAGATAGTGCACAGCAGGGCATATTCATTCTACGTGTGCAGACACACCCAAAACAATATCAGCCCAGAAACCATGAAAGGCACAGAAGAGTGGGACAAACTGCATAACAGTGAAACAAGGGAAAAATGAAATATGAACGGGTATGGGTGACTCGCCCATGAAAAACCAGGGTAACGTGTACCACCATACTTGGATAACAACTATGCTAGTGCAGGAGTCCCCTCTGGCTGGGCTGATACACAGCAGGAGGACAGCGAATTTCAGTCCTACTGAGGCAGAGACCCTAGCCAGGAAGGTCCTGTGCTCTATACCTGAGGGAACTGCAGGGCAAACCTGCACCTCTCGACAGCCTTCTGGCAGGGGATCCAGCTCCAGCTGCACAGATGAGCAACCAGTGGGATATGTAGAGCCTGGGAGGACACTGGGGTGGATGGGCTGAGCAGCAGACCACTGTGAACACAATGCCATAGACCCACCTGTGGGAGAGTGCACACCAGTGAGAATGGGTCATAACAAATGCACTCCCAGAGCCAAGTCCCTGGGTCCTTTACCTGCCAGCAACTGCAGTGCACAATGGAGATCCCTGCCAAGCTAGGATGCCTAAAAATCTGTGACTGCAATAAGCACATGGGGAGATGTTAGAGCTCCTCCTGGCAGAGGATATATATATGTATATATATATCAAATGCATAGGCAACAAGGACATCCGCACAGATTGGGAACAGTCCCAGCATCTGGAGCCTGTTGGGGAAATGTATGTTGCAGGGTTGTGAGTTATATGTAGTGGCATACAGCAGGCACCAAGCAGACATGACCACCGCTGCAACCACAAACCTGCATAAGCCATATGCCTAGGTGAGCTGGGCTAAGCATGGAGTCAGAATAGGGAGCCTGGACGTTGGCATGGTGGTCACATGAGTAGTACAGAAATGCCAGAGGGAAACAGAGGAGGGATAGTGAAGCCAACTGAGGGTGATACCAGAACAGAAATGGAAAAGAGCGTGGTGTCCAGTCGGAAATGTGGGGAGGCAGGTGGAGGCATGTGTCAGTGTGTCAGGGCCTGGGGGTGACTGTAAGGGACTGTGAGGGGCATCTGGCAATGGAAAATAGGGCCATGGGGACATGTTTTTAGGGCCAAGAGGATGACTAGTAATGTCTATCAATCCCCCACAGTGAATATGCTGGAGGCACTGAAGTGCAGATTCCTCACAATGTGGCGACAGAGGCCAACATACATCCAGCGCCTCAGGGAGGAGCTTGCCACACCTGCAGGTAAGTGGAGAACAGGGCAGACACCATGGCATCAGGAAGAACAGCAGTGGCAGAATGTAACGCTGTCACCTGTATGTAGAAACAGCATTCAGTACAAACACGATCAAGACAAACAAAACCAAAGCTCAAGTAGGTAACACCAAGAAAGTGTTGTTGAAAGCCACCTGGAGGAAAAACAGCACCAGCCAATATGCCCTTACCAACACAATGCCAGTATCCCTCAGCACTAATTTGCATGGGCCGTCATTGGCTCACAATGTGCTGTCTCAGCATGACAGCACCAGTCTATACGAACCATCCAGTAAGTTTATCTGTGGTTGACTGTATATGACCTACGCAGTGAAATGCAACATGTCACTATAATTGCTAGCCAAGACCCCTGTTGCAAACAACTTAGTACATTGCAGTAGCACGGGCGGGTAAACTGCACCCTCCTGTGCCAGGTGCATTGCTGAAGCTGCATCAGGGAACCTGACCTGACCCAGTGGCAAAACAGCAGGGAACAGTCAAACCAAAGCTGAAACCTAACATGCTGTGAGTGCGAAATGTAGACAGAATCCCAACAACTGAAATAACCCTCCAAAATAAGGAATCAAGGCATACTAGAACCACTTAAGGAACACTAGTCGCAAATCCAGTTACATCACCACTCTTTCTCAAGGACAGATCAACAACCAAAGGGCACGCTCAGCAGGAATGCAATATGCAGAGCATGTGCTATTTATTTATCTATTTATTTGTGTGATTTTTATACCACCATATTGAGCAATCATAGCAATTTACATAGAACAACTGAGTTACACTGAACAGGATAACAGTTACATGTGAATAACAAACAATCAGAGATATATACATGATTTATATAACAGTTAATTATTTACAAATTATCAGGAGATAGGGAGACTTAAGTTCTCAGTTTTATGCATTTTTACAGGGGGTGGGGCTCTGTGTAGTGGGTAATCGTGGGGTGTGAGGCTAATTCATGCTAAACGGGATTAAGTTGGGTCAACAGGTGGAGTTGTGTATTTTTCTCGGAAGTGTTCTATTAATACGAAGGTTTTAAATTGTGTGCAAAAAGTGGAGAGGTCAGTGATATTTCTGAGTCCCTCTGGTAAACAGTTCCAGAGCATTGAAGCAAGGTACTGAAATGCTCTGTTACTAGTGAGGTGTTTCGTCTTTCGGTATTCAGGCGGGAATAGGAGAGTATTATTCATTGAGGCTTTTCTGTGCCAATCATTTTTTGATTAGCTGGAGTAGTGTAGAGGGTGCTAACTCCTCATGATGAGTTTATATTTAATTCTGCTCTGTACAGGGAGCCAGTGGAAAGCATGAAGTATGGGTGTAATATGATCGGTATAGTGAGTGTTAGAGATGATATGTGCTGCCATATTTTGTGCTATTTGTAGGGGATGGAGTGTTTGTTTTGGTAAGCCATGGAGTAAACTGTTACAATAGTGGGATAATCATTACTTACATCAGTGATCTGAAATGATTACTATGAAGTAAGGGTTTCATGTGTTTTTAATAGGCAGATTTTATTGTATATGGCTCTAGTTGTGTTTTTGATGTGAGTTTTGAATGTGAGATTCTTGTCTAGTATGACACCTAGGTATTTTACTTCATCTTTAACTTCAAGAATGGATTCAATAATGGTTATGGCGCTAGGTGATATGTAATTTTGATTTCTGGAAATTATTAGTACCTCAGTCTTTTTGTAGTTTATATTTAGACCATGGGTTTTGAGCCAAGCATCTCTTTCTATGAAACATTAAATTATGGGATCAATTATATGTTTCTTAACATTAAAAAGCATGTATAGTATGATGCCATCAGCATAGATGGCATAATCAACTTTGCATTTCTTTATTATTTGGCATATTGGCTGAATGTATAAATTAAAAAGGAGGGCTGAAAGCACTGAGCCTTGAGGGAGTCCTGTTTTTTTTTTGAAAGTGTCCAAGTATTGTTGGTCAATATTGACCTGTTGTATTCTGTCAGTCAAGTATGATGAGAACCATTGGAGTGTGGTTCCGCTATGACCAATGTGTCTGAGCCTTTGTATAAGTAGTGCATGGATAACTGAGTCAAGGCTGCCGCGATATCTAGAAATATTAAAATGAAGGTCTAATTAGGGTTGCTAGTTCCTTTTATTATGTTGTTGTATAGCACCAGCAATAGTGTTTCAACACTATGTAGGGGACTGTATCTGAATTGGTTGTCGTCTAATGGTGAATATTGATCAATGTGGTCTTGTAGTTGTGTTTGGACATTTTTTTCAATTATTTTAGCCAGGAAAGGTAGGCTCGAAATAGGTCTGTATGATGACAGGAACATTTTGTCTAATGATTTATTTTTTAGGATAGGACAGATTATTGCATTCTTGAGAGTTCTAGGCATTTGGCCTTGCTTGAGAGATTGGTTTACTATTGATAGTATGATGGGGGCAACCTCATCAAAAGCGGCTTTGAGCTAGGTCACTGGACATGGTCACTGGATTTAGATGTGGTTGTCTTCAAATTTGCTATTAACTTTTTAAGGGGGTCTAAGTATATGTAATGGAACTCTTCCCATACTTCTGTCAGTGGTATTGGGTTATTATTATTAGTGGGCGCACATGGGGAGTTTGGTAGTAGATTAATTTTAGACATGTAATAGTCAGTTAATGTTTGAGGCGCGATGTGGAGAGTTTCAGTAGATTCTCTAGGATTGGTTATTAGTGATTTTACTATAGAGAATAGGTCTTTTGGATTATTTATTGATTTCATTAATATATTTGAATAATATTCTTTTTTAACATGGTTAATTTGCTGGCGATATTTATCTGTCATAGTATTGTATTTTTCTCTGTTTTCTGCTCTTTTGCATGAATGTCAGGTGCGTACAGGTTTTCTAAGCTGCCTTTTATATCTTGGGAGTACTAGTGTTTAGAGGGGTTATTTTTGTTTGAGCGAGGAATTTGAGGTTTTGTTGTAATTCTAGAGATGTTGTTGTTCCAGTTAGATCCTCAAGACCATCTGTATTTGTGTTGATAGATCCTAATAATTCTTGAGTGAAAGCATCTTTTTTAAAGTGTTTGAATTTTGAATAATATTTTGGAGACTGTTTTTCAGCTTGTGTGAGGACTTGTAAGGACTCTATGGAGAATTCTATAAGATGATGGTCTGACCATGGGACAGGAGTTATCCTAGGGATCTCTGTCTGGTGGTTAGGATTCTCTTGGGGGATGAATATTAGATCCAAAATATTCTCTTTGTTATGATTGGGGCTTTTTATGATTTGTTCAAAGCTTAGGTGTTCCATAATATTAAGAAAAGAAGAGGCGTGTGGATATTGTGGGGAGGGAGGGTTGAAATCTCCTAATAGTACTATCTTTTCCTTACCCAATATGGTACAGACTTCTTGGAGTATATTTGTGAGAATTTGGGATATTTTTTTATAATGCAACCCTGATCTATACTTCTCCATAACTTTGTCTCTGACCTGTTTGGAGTGCTCCTTGGTCTTCATGTTGCGTGCTTAGTGGTGTTGCAGAGTCAGGAGCCTTTCAGAACAGGTATAATTATACAGGTATCATATGACAGATTATGTGACACTGATTGCACAAAAGTGGAACCTAATCAACTAACTATGTGACGTCTGAGATTAATTGTTTGGAATAGATCTTATTTAGGGGTTTCTTAGCAAAAGGGATGAATACATATGGACTTTTCAGTTTTAAATTGTTTTTCTATATATACCAGGTATATTTTTGTCATTTCAACTCACCAGTTTGGGCTATATTGTTAGGGCCATTACCTAACATCCAAATGAAGCTGCATTTTCATTCCAGGTTGTAGATAATGTGACAAAACAGCACAAAAACCAAAGGGATGAATACATTTGCAAGGCACTGTAGGCTGCACATTGTAGGGCCAACTGCATAGTGAAAACTAACCTATACACAAATCACACAACTGCAATACAGAAACAGACAGGAAATGCTGGATGCAGACATGAATGTCAAGAGCAGCTATGAGATAATAGAGATATATACATGAGAGATGTCAAGGTGGTCACGATCAGATTCGCAAATCTGGGGAGCACATCCACCCCAAAAGCCTTTGTGCAACAGTGGTAAGGAAATGCAACTCCCAGGGAACTGCAAGCCAGTAGCCAAACTCCATGTACGTCACCTACAACTAGGATTAGGGAGCGGCAGGGCAACATAGACTGACTCGATTTAGATATAGTGGCTGGAGAAACAGGCTTCATGCATGCTCGGACCACAGAGGATTTGTATGTGTGTGTGTGTGTGTGTGTGTGTGTGTGTCCCCATTTGTTCCCTGTGTGTCTGCCAGGTAGCATCAACTGTAGGTGTCCGGTAACACACATCTCATGTCCCACCATCCATCTCCCCTCAGCCAGTGAAGCACAGCCATTGCATCCCAGGCCCAGCAGGGCCCCAGATGCCAACAGAAAGGTTAGCATGATGCAATGGCCTAGAAACATAGAAACATAGAAAAATGACCAACAACCACAGGAGAAGAGGGTATCCGCAAACGACAGGCCAAAGCAAAAGCGGAACACCAAGGACCAGGCCTACACACAGGTGTGGTAATATATAAAAACACTATAAAATGCACCAAAGTATTACAGGCTTTGAAAGCAGCAGGCGCTCAGGTGGCGTTTTTGCAGGAGACCCATTTAAATGCCCGAGAACATGCCAAGCTCAAAAGATCATGGGTGGGGCGGGTTTGTGCTGCTGAGGCGGCTGGGGGCCGGAGGAGAGGGGTTGCACTTCTGTTTCATAAGCAACTCACAGTGGAGATACTGAGTGAGGATGGTGATCCTTCCGGGCGCTATCTCTGGGTGCATCTGAAGATTAATGGGGAAGAATTGGTTCTAGGCAATGTGTACGCCCCCATTGTGTATAGCCATGGTTTTTTTGAGGCCTTGGTCCGGAGGTTGGGCAGTCTACCTAAAGTGCCAGTCATTTTAGCGGGGGATTTTAATTGTCCATATGACCCGGCATTGGATAAGTCATCCTCGGCTCCTGGAGTAGGAGGTGGGGCGACGCGGGGACTGAGCTATCTTTGTTAGATGGGGGGGGGGGGGGGCTGCTCGATGTATGGAGGATTCTGCATGGGAGTGAGAGGGACTATACCCACCTGTCGCGGGCCCACCAGACGTGGTCTCACATTGATTACATATTAGTGAGGCCTGCAGATTTTGGTAGGGTGCGCAGGGCGGACATTAGTCTAATCTTGGTTTCTGATCATGCTATGGTGAGTATGGCGTGGACAGGGCACCGCGCCTTGGGAGGTAAATGGTCTTTCCCTAGGCACTTATTTTTTTTTTTAAACTTTTATTTTCATTTTGCAACAAACAAAAGAAACAACACACCAAAAGAGACAAAACAAGTATACAATAAGGAAAAGTAAACCCATTACCCCCCACCCCGGTGCTTCTTCTCTACCCGTTTATATCAGCATGTGAGCGCTTCCAATTAACAGTGATTATACATCAAACGATCAAAAAAAAAAAAAAAAAAGTATCCACAATACAGCATGATCATGAGACAGAGATATATACAAAGTTAGACAGTCAGATGAGAGCATTTAGCAAAATGTACATATTCATTGAGCATCTTCCATTGAGACCAATGAGAAGGAGTCTGAACGGAGGAAGCGAGCAGACGAGGTAGTTGTTCATATTTACTGTAGAGACAGGCATGATTCCACCATTCATTGAGGCTCAGATGGGAACTAATTTCCCAGTATTACTTAATTAGGGAAATAGCAATGCCAAGCATAAAGTTCAAAAGGAGATAAGCCATTTTTTGGGAGAGAGGGGATCCCCGCAACTGGGCGAAGTCCCACTATCCTCCAAGAAAGGGACTCCTGAGAGTGCAATATAGACTAAATACGACCCCAGACCCGACGCCAGTTATACTGTAGTGCGGGATATTCATGCATAACATGAAGTAATAGACCTATGGCCACAGGACGTGTCCAGCAACCATTACCCTGAGTAGTGTTCCATTTGTCTAATCTGTGAGGAGTGTAAAAACACCGGTGGGCTAGAAAGAAGAGGGTCTGAGTGAGTGAGGCGGGTCGGGAACCCGTGTCCCTCTGCTCCAGATAAGGCTCCATTGCTCCGAGGTTAAAGTCACATGCAATTCGCTCTCCCATACTTTCTGCGCTATAGAGGTATCTCTAGTGATAGCATTACATAAGGTTTAGTAAAATTGGATACTACACCCGATGAACTACCGAGAGATCGGAAGTCTCCAATAAACCTTATGCAGAGAGTGCCGATGGCGGGAGTACTCTAGTGCTCCGAATGCAATGCTGAAGTTGCACTGACCAGAGTCGGGAGTCGAAAGGTTGCATAAGAGTATTAAAGGCACCTAAAGTGTCGAAAAGCATTGGTGGGTAGTGGGAGTCTAATGGGAGAGTCATACCAGGGAGTAAGGTAAGAGGAATCCGGTGAGCAAAGGCCCGCTACTATATCTAGCCACACAGGTCTGCTCGGTACTGGAGCTTCCAACCAACGAGCACCTTGTTTGAGAAGAAAAGATTGAGGGAACACTTGAGTAAAATCGCCACCAAGTAGTAATGGAGCATCGGCGGAGGCCGAGGCCAACTGCGCAAAACTTGCATAGTAAGCAGGGTTGTCCACAGTCGGGGCATAGTGCAAATACACGTGAATTCACTATCTCCAACCTCAAGGTGTACACGGGCCCATCTACCCTCCATGTCAGCGCTAATATCAGGTACAGTAGCGTGCAAAGACTTCTTAACCAGAATGGCTATCCCGTACCATTTGGAAACGGTGGGAGAATAGGCAGCTACCATGTGAGGCCTAGCAGTGAGTTTCAGTGTTTCAGCAGAGTGTAATGCGTTTCCTGAAGAAACACCAAATCAACATGCTCGTGGCTAAGATAGCTAAGGATTTTCTTTCCTTTGAGTGGACCAGTAATGCCTTTGACGATGAATAATAAGATTTTACATAAGGCCATTCAGAAAAGTTAAAATTCTGAGCATGATAGCACACATAATTTCACTGTGTCCCTCAAACTGACTGTATCTAGCTGTACACTTGACATAGGAAAAATAAGCTAATATAATACAATGAAGCGCCCCACATTAACAAAGAAAACCGCAGTACGGTAGAGGAGAAGCAAAACCCCAAAATTACTGGCGACCATGTGTCTGCGGGGAGAAACCCCAGAGAAGGCCGAAATTGAAAAAACATATAACCTGTAGGACTGTGCGTGCTCCGAATCCGACCGAGGCACACATCATGAAGGGATAGGAGACCAAAGACAAAAGTCATACAGAGAAAGAAAGAAAGTCCAGGCTATTTCTGTGCTGGGCTATGACCGCCGCATCGGGCCCTTCAAAATGGCGGACAGAGCCGGCAGATAAGAGTCCAAGATTTGGGATTAGCGCATCTGCTCTGCTTCCTTGGAGTCCAAAAATGTTGATAGTAGATCAGGATCCTCGAACGTCCTGGTCTGGTTGTGGAGAGTCACTCGGAGCTTCGCTGGATACAACAGGCCAAAGCGAGCCTGTAGCTGTTGAAGTCGAGGGCGAAGAGCAAGGAGTTTCTTCCGACGGTCAACGGTAGGCTTTGCCAAATCAGGAAAGAAGGAGACCTTACGACCTTCAAATTCCAAATGATGATTCGCTCGGGCAGCATGTAAAATTTGTTCCACTTGTTGATATCGTAGCAAGCTGAAGATAATAGGCCGGGGGGTCGTGCGGTTGAGCGCCATGCGGGCAGGAACACGGTGTGCTCGATCGATTTCCAGTTCTCTGTGAAAAGTGATCTTCAGCAAGGAGGGAAGAGTTTTGAGCAAGAATTCTCTTATATCTCCTGCTTCCACCCCCTCCGGCATTCCGAGGAGCCTCACATTGTTGCGACGGGCTCGATTATTGCTATCTTCCAACTCCTTTTGAAGATTCTGTATCTGGCGCTCAGCCTTGTCCAGTTTGCCCAAGCGCACCTCGTGCGAGTCGAGGACCCCCGCCATATTGTCCTGCCGTAATGAAAGACCTTCAAGTCGGTCCTGGAGCACTCCAAAGTCTTCTCGCATGGCTCGAAGCGCTTCTCCATTGGACTGCACCAATTCCTTCACGCCGCGTATTTCCTCCAAAATCTCCAGGTGCATTGCGGGGTTTTCACGAAATGGAACCATCTTCTGTGGGGAGGACACCTCTGTTTTGGAGCGTTTTCCGTGAGAAGAAGAAGGAGACCCGAAGTCCAAGCGCGCTGGTTTATGGGCCGCCATCCCCCCCGAGGTGCCCCGGTCAGCTCGGAGCGAAATAGTAAATTTATATAGGTATTAAGTCAGGATTCTGAGTAGGCCTCTCGGGAGCTTCAACGCAAAGCGTCCTACCCGCTGGACATCAGGCTCCGCCCCCTTCCCTAGGCACTTATGACATAGAAGTGAGTTTCAGGAATATGTGTGGGCCAAGTGGCGGGAGTTTATAGAGGACAATGAGGGGAGTGCCTCTTCTGTGGCCACCTTATGGGAAGCGGGGAAGGCGGTAGTCCGCGGACAGGTGATTGCCTTTGTGGCTCGGGAGAAGAAGCGAGTGAATAAAGAGTTGATGCGAATGATGCACGCGCTCCAAGTAAAGAAGCAGGAGTCTCTGCGGGCTCGGGGAGGGCAGGGGCTACAGGAGTATATCAACTTGCAGAGGCAAATTAACAACCTCCTCCAAGAGAGGGCAACCCATGATATACAGTATTATAGACATCAGTTGTTTCGCATTGGGAATCGTTCGGGCAAGCTGTTGGCGAGACTGGTGCAGGAATGGAATGGTACTAATCTGGTAGTGCGGATTCGCGATGAGAAGGGAGGACAGAGGATAGAGCCTGCGGAAATAGCGGAAGTGTTCAAAGATTTTTATCGAAGGTTGTACACCCCAGAGCAGGAGGATCAGGAACAGGAGCGGGCCTTCCTTGATAATGTGGAACTGCGTCAGTTGACGCAGCAGGAGCGGGAGCTGTTGAATCAGCCTATCTCTGGTGTGGAAATTCAGAGGGTCATCAGAACGGGGAAAATACATAAAACACCAGGTCCAGACGGCTACGGCGTGGAGTTTTACAAAATATTGGAGCTGCAGGTAGTGCCTACCTTGGCAGCGGTATATGTGGAAGTCTTAGATTCCAGGCAATTTCCAAGGGACATGCGGACGGCCTCCATTTCACTGATAAATAAGGCTGGGAAGGATCCGGAAGATCCGGCATCCTATAGGCCAATTTCGCTCATTAATTATGATATGAAAATTCTTGCTTTGATTCTTGCTATGCGGGCACAGGACATATTGGCTCGGATCATAGGGTAGTATCAAGCGGGCTTTGTACGGGGGAGAGTGGCAGCTCGGAATATTGTGCATGTTCTTTTGAGTATGAAGAGATGTCTGCAACAGAACAGACCATTACTGTTGGCTAGTTTGGATGCCGAGAAGGCCTTTGACCGGGTCTCGTGGATGTATATGTTTGAAGCTTTGAGGCGCTTTGGCTTCACGGTGCGGTTTGTGGATTGGGTTTGGGCGTTGTACGCTGAACCGCGAGCGTTTATCTCAGTGGGAGGAGCTATTAAGGCGCCGTTTTGTTTGCGGAGGGGGACACGGCAGGGCTGCCCCTTGTCTCCGCTCCTTTTCATACTGCATTTATAGCCTCTGTTGGTGAAACTCATGAATCAGGAAGGAGTGACAGGTGTGGGTTGGGGGGCAGGTGAACTGAAAGTGAGTGCATTTGCAGATGATATGCTGCTGTGCTTGACGAATCCACAGGTGTCGTTGACCCGCGCTTTGCAAGTGATTGAGGAGTTTGGGGGTTTCTCTGGGTTGAAAATTAACAAAGCCAAGTTGTTAGGGCTGGATGTAGGTGGTCTCTGCCGGGGACTGTGGAGTGGTACCTTTCCACTAAAGTGGGCTGAGGGGCAGATACGCTATTTAGATATTCAGATCCCGGAACAGTTAAGTCAGCTGTACTCAACAAATATTCAGGTGTTGATGACAGGGTTGGTCAGTCGTTTACGGAAATGGAAGGAGCTGCCGCTGTCGTTGAGTGGCAGGATTGCGCTCTTTAACATGGTGGAGTTCCCCCGGTGGGCCTATGTTCTCCGTCACCTCCCTGTGTGGGTACTGCGGAAGGATGTGGAGTGACTAGATAGCCATTTGTCTCGGTTTCTGTGGCGGGGTCGGAGAGCTAGGATAGCCTTAAGCACCCTGATGCTGCCCAGGGGGAGTGGCGGGGCAGGGTTGCTGTCGGTCCGGCGGTATAATATGGTGTGCTGGACGAGGGTCCTTCGGGACATGTTGGAGGGCATGTCAGAGGTACCGCCGCTGGCTATCATTGATGAAATGGTGGCCCCGCGGCATAGAATGGTGATGACCTATGTTGAGCGGGGGCAACTACCTGTGGTATATCGACAGTCGGGTTTTTGGAGTGCGCTCCAGATAGCTTGGAAAACTTTGTGCAGTTATCGTGGCAGTCGAGGGAACTTGACGGACTGTATCCCGTTGGGAGGGAACCCAGATTTCCTTCCGGGCCTGCGGGCCGCGGTGGCAAAAGATTGGGCGGCCAAGGGTTTGCGATATGTGGGACATCTCCGTATGGAGTATAGAGGTGGATTCATTCTCCTCCTTGCGGGAGAGATTTAATTTGGGGCCTCGGGATCTATTCTTCTATTTTCAGGCCCGTCATTATGTGAGTTCACTGTCGCGGAGCCAGGAGGGGGTGTTGGCACGGGGAGGGATGTTAGACTTGTTTGGCGCCTTAGAAGAGAAGATCACGACAGGAATGCTTGACCAAGCCTTATTTCCAGAAGGGGATCAGGGGAGATTGATAGCGCTAGCGGAGAAATGGCGGAAGGATGGGCACAGTTGAGCGTTTGAGAGGGGCTTTCGCTGCAATTAAAACTATCTCAGAAACAGTTCAACTGCAGGAAATTCAATATAAGTTCCTATGGCGGGCGTACGTGCATAATGTGTGGGCGGCTAAGGTGGGTTTGGCGGCGACAGATGTGTGTAGCCTTTGCAAGGTAGAGGCGGGGGGGTTGGCCCACCGCTTCTGGTTTTGTGCTCGAATACAGGAGTTGTGGATGGTAGTGGGGCGGGTGTTGGGGAATTGGTTCCGGTTACAGGTGGAGATGACCCTGGAATGGTGCCTTTTTGGATCTTATGAGGGAGTGCAACCCCTGGGGGAGAGTGCGCGTAAGCTTTGTGCAAAAGCGTTTATCAATGTAAAGCTGTGCATACTGCGAAATTTGCTGAAAGAGACGGTGCCGGCGGTTGGGGAGTGGGAACGGGCTATGGGAGCTTTGATGGAAATGGAGCAGCGTACTGCCCGACTGTTAGCGGGAGGGGCCTGTGGGCGGTTCCTTAAGGTGTGGAGACCCTTACGAGATCAGGTCCCCGAAACGGGTGGTGGAGGAGGGTGAATGTATAGGCCCTTGTGTACAGGTTGAGGAGGGGAGGAGGGGGGTGGGAGTTTGGGGGGGTGGGAAGGGGGTGGAGGGGGAGGGGGAGAGGTGACGGGAGGGGGGTGAGGTTTCAGCAGGGTTGGGTGGTAGTGGGGAGGGCAAGGGTGGGGGGGTTGACTGTTTTGGTAAGGCTGGCTTGAGTTGCTTGTGGCTCGCAGGATATGGTTTTCTAGGTGCTGGGGGGGGGGGGTTGTGGGGAGGTCCCTGCTATATTTGGGAATGTTGTGGTTTGCAGTGTACTCAAGTTATGTGCATTATGCTACTACTACTAATAATAATAATGATTTTCCTAAAATTATCATTATTACGGTTACTAAAATTATCATCCTTAAAGCTAACTTGGCGTTGACCATTAAAAGGAGCCCGAGGCTTCAGCCATAGGTACACATTATCATTTTTATAATCAAGTTCATCACGTTTATGCTTGTCAAGTTTCATCCTCTTTATCTCTCTGCGGTACTCTTCTAGTTTTTTATTATAATCTCCAATTAATCTCTCAAAATGTCTGTCTTCGGATTTTAAGAAGTCCATTTTCTTCTCAGCCTCTATGCGAATTTTCTCAGCCCTTTTCTTAGCTGTCTCAGCTAACAAGACCATAAGGTCGAGGGAACATTTATTCAAAATGGTGCACCACCTATCCATGAAGGGCTTATCATCCCGAAACATATTCGGTTCTCTGGTCATCCGTAAGCCTCTTGGAATCTGTTTGACTCTACAATACTGTAGCATACTAGCATAATGTAGTTCATATTGGATAGCTGCTTTTTTGGTGCGAATTAGATCAATCCAACGATCAGCAAGACTGGTATCTTCAGACTCGTCTTCCACCAAGGGAGGTTCCTTGAGGAGATGATTCAAATGATCCTCAGAATAACTGAAGACGTTGTCCCATTGTGTGTAGGCCATGGAAATCTTCAAAGGAAGAAACCAACAACCACAGGAGAAGAGGGTATCCGCAAACGACAGGCCAAAGCAAAAGCGGAACACCAAGGACCAGGCCTACAATTAAATGTGGAAAAACACACATCATAAAGGAGAATACTCTGCCTCTTTCACACATGTTGTTGTTTTCCTGTTACGGTAATGTATTCTCCTTTATGATGTGTGTTTTTCCAAATTTAATTTTATGTGGTTTTATATTTTCATGCAATATTAGTATTTTTAAAGTAACATGTTTTGTTTTAATTGATTTTTATGTGTATACTTAATTTGATTGTTAAAAATTTTTATGTTTTGCGTATAATATATGTTTTATGAATGTATATTTTAATACGGTTGTCTGATTTTATTTTAGAACCCTGAAGAAGGCCTCAGGCCGAAACTTTTTAGTTGGGTCCTTCAATAAAGTGTTTTATATATTACCACACCTGTGTGTAGGCCTGGTCCTTGGTGTTCCGCTTTTGCTTTGACACAGAAAAATGATGACAGAAAAAGACCACATGGCCTATCTAGTCTGTCCTTCCATATCAACAACTACAACAGACCCCTTTTTCCCTTAAGAGATCCTCTGTTTGCCCCATGCAGTTTTGAATTCAGATACTGACCTCATCTCTACCACCTCCACTGGGAGACTATTCCACGGATCCACCGCTCATTCTGTAAAGAAATATTTCCGCATATCACTCCTGAATCTATCCCCTTTCACCCTCATCCCATGTCCCCTCGTAGCAGAACTTGCTTTCAATTGAAAGAGGCTCTCCTTCTGAACATTTATGCCACAGAGGTATTTAAACATCACAATCATATCACCTCTATCCCGCCTTTCCTCTAAGGTGTATATATTAAGATCCTTATGTCTGTCCTCATGTACTTTATAATGAAGACCACTAACCATTTTAGTAGCCACCCTCTGTACTGACTCCATCCTGTTTATATCATTTTGAAGGTGTGGTCTCCAGAATTGCACACTATATTCCAAATGAGGTTGCACCAAAGACTTATACAGAGGCACTATCACCTCCTTTTTTCTGCTAGCCATTCCTCTCTGTATGCACCCAAGCATCCTTCTAGCTTTTGCTGTCGCCTTTTCTACCTGTTTAGCCACTTTAATATCATCAGACACAAACACGCCTAGGTCCCGCTCTTCTTTAGTGGACAAAAGTACTTCACCCCCCTATACTATATTGCTCCCTTGGATTGCGGCAGCCCAAATGGATGACCTTACATTTTTTAAAATTAAATCCCAACTGCTAAATCCTAGACCATTCGTCAAGCTTAGTTAAATCCCTCCTCATGTTATCTACACCTTCCTTGGTGTCTACTCTATTGCAGATTTTGGTATCATCCGCAAAGAAGTGAACCTTACCCAACAGCCCTTCTGCTATATCACTAACAAAGATGTTAGAAAGAATCGGAGAAAGGACACATCCCTGGGGCACACTACTGGTAACTTCCTTCTCTTCAGAGTGAGCTCCATTTACCTGTACTCTTTGTCGCCTCCCACTCAATCAATTTCTAACCCAAACAGTAACTTTAGGGTCCATCCCTAGGGTGCTCAGTTTGTTTATAAGTCGCCTGTGAGGAACGGTGTCAAAGGCTTTACTGAAATATAAATATATCACATCTAGGGCTCTCCCTCAGTCCAAATCCCTGGTCACCCAGTCAAAGAAATCAATCAGATTTGTCTGACAACACCTGCCTCTGGTGAATCCATGCTGCCCGGGATCCTGTAAACCGTTGGACTCCAGAAACCTCACTATTTTCTCTTTCAGTAATGTTTCCAATCATTTACTCACCACCGAAGTTAAACTAATCGGCCTGTAGTTTTTAACCACATTCTTACTTCTGCTTTTGTGTAAAGGCACCACATGAGCCTCTCTCCAGTCCTTTGGCACCACTCTCGACTCCAACAAGGCATTGAAAAGGTCAGTCAGTGGAGCTGCTAAAACATCCCCAAGTTCCCTCAGTATTCTAGGGTGTATCGCTTCCAGTCCCATCGCTTTGTCTACTTTAAGTTTAGCTGGTTTCTCACAAACACAGTCTTCTGAAAATTGTTCAAGATGCCCCTCGCTTCTGTTCCTGTTTGTGGGTGTTTTCTGAGGTCCTGTTCCTGGTTCTGCATCTGTGAACACAGAACAGAAATATTTGTTAAGCAATTCCGCTTTATCCTCATCAGCTTCTACATATTCCTCCCCTGCACCCTTGAGTCTAACAATACCACTTTTGTCCTTCCTCTTCTCACTAACATATCTGAAAAACGTCTTATCCCCCCTTTTTATTGCATTGGCTATTTCCTCCTCTTTTTGACTCTTTGCTTTCCTGACTACTTTGCTAGCTTCTCTAAGTTTTTCCAAATATAGATGCCTATCTTCCTCTCTCTGTGATCTCTTGTATTTCATGAAGGTCTCCCTCTTTTTCTTCACCTTTTCAGCTACTTCTTTCAAAAGCCATAGTGGTCTCCTTTTCCTTTTACCTTTATTTACCATTTTAACAAAAAAGGTTGGTTGCCCTTAAAATATACCCTTTCAGTTTTGCCCACTGTTTTTCTACATCCCCCAGCTGTTCCCATCCCGTTAACGACTCCCTGAGGTACCGGCCCATCTTGGCAAAGTTTGTTTTCCTAAAGTCTAAGACCCTCACTTTTGAATGGATTCTAACAGCCGTAGTCCTAATACTGATCCACACCATCTGGTGATCATTGGATGCAAAATAATCTCCTACTATAACATCAGATACACTTTCCAAATTGGTAAGCACCAAGTCCAGTATGACCCCTTCACATATGGAGTCTGTTACCATTTGCCTGAATAGGTCTTCCGGTAGAGAGTCCAGGATCTCCTTACTTCTAGATGATACTGCAGCAGGAATGTGCTAGTCAACATCTGGCATATTTAAATCCCTGCCACCTATAGCACCACCTCAGTGACCTCAGTGGGGAGGAAGACTAGATGGCATCACCAGCAGACCAACGGGTCAGGACCACTGCAGCAGAGGAGGCGGTGATGGAGATCAGTGAGGTGGGGAGCACCAGCACAATGGAGGAGGAGGAGGAAGATGAGGAGGGGGAGGAGGAAGAGGACGAAGAGGATTATAATGGCAGGATGGAGTCAGAGGAGAAGGAGACAGGCAGGATGTAGGACGAGAAGGAGGCAGTGGCAGGTTGAAGTAGAGGGAGGGGGAGAATGCAGGCAGGATGGCAAAGGGGAAGGCGGTTGGGCAGGCAGGTTGGAGGAGAGAGGGGGAGGATGCAGGCAGGATGGCAGTGGGGAAGACAGTGGGTACAGGCAGGGTGGAGGAGTTGGAGGGGTTGGATGCAGGCAGGATGAAGCAGGAAAAGGAGGGTGAGGTGAAGAAGGAGGAGAAGATGGAGGGGTCACAGGAAGAGGAGACATATTCCCCCTGCTGACAACAGGGTGGCGCAAGGAGGAGCCAGGGGATGAGGGTGCCTACAGTGCCTCCTACCCACTAGCTGAGGATGGGCATCCATGGGAGACAGTGTGGACACCCCAGGCCTCAGTCCACACCAGTGGCCAGGACCAGCACCAGCTGTCCAAGGGCAGGGCCCCCAGATGCCCACAGTTTGGTGTCCCAGATGAACTTGTCAGCCTGGTGCAGGAGGTTAGACTTCTTTGTGAGGTCATTCATGTCTCTGCCACACTGCTAAGTCAAGGCCTACAAGCTATGGCGGCAACCCTGATGAATCACAGGGAGGGCTCCCAGGCCCATAGTACCAGGGCTCCCCAACTCTAGACTGCCTTTTTGCAGAAGAGGACTGTTGTGGTGGCCAGACCACTGGACTGGTAGCATGCAAACAGGGTATGTGTCCATGCTACCCTCTGTGTAGCCACATATCCCACCAGTGACCCAGATATGGGAAACCATCACTGATCTCTCACAATGTACGAGATATGAGCACACAGTACTGAGACCTCTACAATAACACGAGTCAGAACATTGGCAATTAGGAAACGCTGCCTCCAACAATGTTGTGCACCTCCAATATAATCCACCTCCCTCAGCGTGCCTGTCTCTGCATGAGATGATTTTGATATGCTACAATCACCCGTCTCTACAGCTGCTTTGATGACATTTGCTTACTGGTCTCTGAATCATCGAAGCTCCTCCCTTGTAATGTTTATGTCCTTACTATGGATCCACAAACATCACAGGGTGTGCGGTACGGTGACTGTGGAGGCTGATCGATGAGCAGACACACATCTCACCACCATAGCAACAGTACAAATGGACTGTGCCAAACTGCAACTGCTGCCAAGTCCTGAGCAGGCTTCTGGATGATGATCAATTATGTGCACATTGTACAGCACACACTGCTGCAACCTTGTCTGCATTCCTGCCTATGGCTGAGTCTCATGAAACTTTGGTTATGTCAACACATAGATGGTCATCTTGGAAACATCATGACCACTAAGACACGTGGGACAGACACATGGATACATTGCCATACACGTGCTGTAATATGGCAGCTATCTCTCGGCATGAATATCAACAGTTCAGGCAGAATGTACAGTGATGCAAGGTTGATGTTCAGTTTTGTCACCCATCGTTTGATCTGAGGAACTGCATTTGTACAATAACCAACACCATGATATCGACAGGTACTGGTGTGCTTCAGCCACGCAAAGCCCTGCACATGTGCAGCACCTAACTATGTCCATGCATCCCTGATAACATTGTGGTGTGATGTATTGTTATGTGACCACACAACAGATCCCAAAGCATTGTCCCTCACCTCATACAGATCCATGCTGTTGTATCTAATGATGGGTCATTGTACAGTGCCCCAAGCATGTACATCTGACTGCCATGTGTGTGTATCTGTTGACTGTCGATTGCTGGTACTCACTTCCAGTAAATGTATCTTGTTTGTACTATGATGCGGCGGACCCTCTGGCAGAAAGAAAAAAAGTTTTAAATTTAGAAAAAAGCAAGTTTTAGTTGCAATATCCTGAAAGCCCACATAGAGGGAGCAGGAGAGCCAGCTTGGATGCAGAGGAACCACGCCTCTATGGGCAGGACTTAGAATCAGTCAGTCCCGATTTAAGCAGGGACAGAGCAGATCAAAGAGGAGATCAAAGAGCAGGCCGAAGAGCAGGCCAAGGAGAAGGCCAAGAAGCAACTTGGAGAGCAGACCAAGTAGTAGGCCGAGGAGTAGGTCGGAGAGCAGGCCAGAGACAACTCCAAGGAGCAGCACTGCAGAGAGCAGTCAAGGAAGAAGGTGCTCTTCCATCCAGCTGGAGAGAAATCCCTATCCAGGGAGAGCGGCTAAGCCACGATCTGAGAGAAAGATATCCAGCTGAAAAGGATACTCAACAAGAGAAAGGTACTCTTAAAGATTTCTATAAAAGTAACCAGAGAGAAGGGTGGAAAACTCAGAGGCCTGGTGAACAGGGAAAAGCTGAGAGGGCGCGGCCACTAGCTAACTGCCACGGGAGTGGAAGCAAAGGCCGAGGGCATCAGCTGCAGCCCTGCCCCAAAGAAGTTTATCCACACTCTAGAGAAAGAGAGACCCGGGGGGATTACTTGAGCCAGCAAGAATTAGAAAATAATCAGGCTAGGCCTCAAGCCTTTTCTGGAAGAGACTACAGAAAGCTCAAAGGTAAAACAGTTATTGCCTGTGATTGTGTGCCAAAACCCAGCATAGGAGAAAAGCAGAAGAGAGGATTTTATCAGTATAATAATGACACTTTTAAGCAGAAAATAACAGATGATTTCCCCAGGAAGAAAACTGTTAATGCTAAAGGTTGGGACAAGAGAGTTTTTAAAACCATAGCAGATGAACAGCCAGGGTTCTATCCTATAGCCAAGAACCGACGCCCCAAGCTGACAAACAAGCATTGGAACACGGTTTGGCACGCTTTCAAAAAGCCAGAACTCAGCCCCATTGAAGCTTCCGATTCAGAGCTCTCGGACATGGAATGGCTGCCAGTGGAATCTGGGGGTGAGGAGGCAGAAGAACCCATGGGATGCGTTTATTGTACAGTAGGAAAACTATAATCCTGTTTGGAGTTAAAGAATGTATGAAGTGAATACAGGTTACCTTATGTTTTGAGTTACTGTGGAGATTAACAGTTGTTACTTTGATCGTTTTATATATGTTGAACCTGATGTAAGGATTGTTACAGCCCTGTTACTTTCTGAACCGTATATTTTGAACCATATTGCGCAAAGGAGAAATAAAAGCCTTTTTCCTTTTTCCCTACACTTGGCTGTGAAGTCACTTTATTGGGAAGTTGGCAACGAGGTTGGCACGAAGGACCGCTACCTTATGTCCCTCGCAACTGGCCAACCCTGATACCCCAAATCTTATGCGCTCCCCAGCCTCCGGTGGAAACACTACGCCGCCACCAGAGGGGGCTGCGGGGGACATAAGTGGCGTAGTTTTAAGGATTTTTACGGTACCCTCAAGTGTACAGGACTGTATTTATACCAGAACAAAAGAAAGTACCAGCTTTCTCCTTTTTCTGAAAAAAAAAAAAAAAAGAGCTCTCAAAAAAAAATAAAACCCGAACCGTCCTGCAACAAAAACTGGACTGGAAGGAAAACCAGGAGCAGAGCGGATACAAAAAGGCCGGACCGGAGTTGAAAACACGGAGCGGAGTCCTGGAATCCGGACCGGAGCTGAAAAGTGAAAAAAAAAAAATCCTGAAGGTGGGAGATCCTCTGGTGAGTCCAGAAGCGGTGGAGCAACCCTTGGATGACTACATATATTCCCCAAAGCTGACGCAACACTAGAGCAAGGTAAGGTGTATATAAGCCTACCTAGTGTTGGATATCTGGGGAAGTCAAAAAAAAAAAAAAAAAAAAAGGGTGTGAGGAAAAATATTGTGAGGAGCCACACTTGGGTTTGTCTCTGTTTGTTTTCCAACAGGTACGATGGAGCCCAAGGAACTGTGTGCCTGGATCGCACACCAGTTCAGCAAGCAGGCAGAGCTGGCACAACAAAGCCAAGAGCAGGCACTGAAGGCGGTGCAAGCGCAGCAACTGCCAGTCATAGAGACTATGAACACATGGCTTGCGCAGCAGTGGCAGGAACTGGCTCAGAGCAAAGCAGAGAAGACATAACTCGCCGGAATGGTAAACGCTGACCTTGGACACTGGTCTTGTTCAGACTTGATGATTGGTAAACTCAGTCCGAGCGATGACATTGATGACTTTTTGGACACATTTGCTAGAATTGCACATTCAGCTAAATGGCCCGAGGAGCAGTGGGTGATACGCCTAGCGGCATCACTCACGGGTGAAGCGCTGGCGGCCTATAGGTCAATGCCCCCAGAGTTAGCGAATTCATATACCGATGTGGTAACAGCAATCAGGGATCGTGTGGGTCTTACGCCAGTAGCGTATAATAAAATGTTTAGGGCTACCTTTCTTAAAGCAAATGAGACACCTAAGGCACTAGGCCACAGATTACGTAGCCTAGCTTATAAGTGGTTGCAGCCCGAAAGGAAGAGCATAAGTACACTCATGGATGCTATAATTCTGGAGCAGTACATGAATGCCCTACCTAGTAGAGTGCAAAACGTTTTGATGCTCCAGATTTGTTGCAATACCACAGAGGCAATAGCACTCACGGAGAGGTACTTAGAGGCCGAAAAAGTGACCCAGCCTAGGGCAGGCCCACGAATAGCCATGGGGTTGGAGGCCCAAGGAAGGGAGAGTCCCTCACGTCCTCCAGGTGGTAGGTGGCAGAGTAACAAGCCCCTAAACAAAGAGAGTTCAAGAAAATGTTTTGCTTGCGGTAAGAAGGGACATGTACAATATGAATGTCATGTACGTACTGCCTTGGTAGGAGAATCACCAAGACTAATGCATGATGGGTTTGTGATTAATGTGAAAATACAAGGTATAAGTGTACAAGCCTTATTGGATTCTGGAGCCGACCAGACCATGCTTTCTAAGAAATTATGGTCGACGATCCAGGCTCATGGACTCTCGGCTCCAGAATCTCCAGAAGGATATGTGAAAATCAAGTGCGTACATGGAGCAGCCACACGCTACCCTATTTATAAATTGTGGATAAAAGGGATGGGCATTGTAAAAGAAGTGCCAATCACAGTGGTCCCAAAGTTACCGCAGGACTTGGTCCTGGGCCGAGATTGGCCACAATTTAGAAAAACGTTGAAAGAAGGTTTGTTACCTCAAGAAAAACCAGATTCCACTTGCATACACCCTGATCGGTCGGAAGCTCCCATACCCCAGCTGAATGGTATGGAGAGGGATACAAGGGAAACTAAAGCTCTAGTCTCCACAAGGGCCCACTCCCAGGATGGTGAGAAGCCCTCTTGTTCAAAAGAGGCTGCCCTAGAAGATCTCCCTTCGCATGATGAGCTAATAGGGGACCCAGCACGAAAGGGACGAAAACCTAAAGCTGACCGAAGGAGAGAGAGGAAAAGCCGATCCCGGGGGAGAGCAGAGTTGGAGGCAGGAAGGGGTATGCCTTGGGTACCCGCGGAGGTAATCAAAAAATTTCCCTCCTTTAAAATGGAGCAGAGGGCGGACCCTGCGTTGGTCCGGGCAATCGAACAGGCCCAGGAAGACTGTGAGACGTACCCCAGGTTCGTAATGGACGAGGAAATTTTGTACAGAGAAAGCAAAGATATGCGGACTGGACTGGTTTGTAAGCAGTTGGTCGTCCCCAGCAAGTTTAAGCTATCAGTCCTGCGACTAGCCCACGACCATCCCACAGGAGGCCATAAAGGCTCACAGGGCACCCTGGACCAAATTTTAGCAAGATTTTACTGGCCAGGCGTTTTCAGGGAGACCACCCGCTTTTGCGAGTCCTGCGCGTCCTGCCAGAGGGTTACAACGCTCCGACCAGCGGGAGTGCCGCTAGTTATGATGCCTGTAATAGCGGAACCCATTAGAAGACTGGCCATGGACATCGTCGGACCCCTTATCAAGACTCCGCGCGGCTTTCAATATATACTGGTGATCATTGACCAGGCCATGCGATTCCCCTGGGCAGTACCCCTAAGGAATATCTCCGCTAAGGCAATTGCAGCGGAGATGGTCAAATTGTTCTGCGAGGTCAGATTCCCGCAAGAAGTCTTGACAGACAGAGGAAGTAATTTTCTATCAAAATACCTCGCCCAAGTCTGGGAGGCATTCGGGATCCGACATGTAAAGACAGCAGCCTACCATCCCCAATGCAATGGGTTGGTGGAACGTCTAAACCAAAGCCTAAAGCAGATGCTGAGACGGGCCTTGAACGGAGAAATGAAGGAGTGGGACACCATGCTACCCTTCATACTGTATGCCTGCCGGGAAAGAAAGCAAAGTTCATTAGGTACATCACCGTATGAGCTCATGTACGGGCGGACGCCTAGAGGTATACTAGACGTATTGAAAGAACAGTAGATCGAACCAGTGGAGGAGGAAGTAGGTGTACCCCTATTCCTGCGAGACTTGAGAACACGCCTGGAGCGAACTTCCCGGTTAAAGAGAGCCAAAAGAAACAGAAGCACTACTACGACAGACGGATGAAGCCAAGACATTTAAAAGTCGGGGAGAAGGTAGTGGTTCTAGTACCCGGGCCGGCTCCTAAATTTGAGTATCAGTGGAAGGGTCCCCATACCGTCGTCCACCCGGTGGGCACCACTTCCTATGTTGTGCGAAACTCAAAAGGACGGGAACAGGTATACCATGCCAATCTTCTACGACCTTGGCAGGAACGGGACGTGCTGTGGACGCATACCGAGCATGGATATCACCTTAACAGGGTGCCGGTAAACAGCAAGCAAGTCACACATGGTCGCAAGCAGCAGAGAAAAGCTGACTTTAGGTCATGTATTACGTGCTGCGGTGAAGACTTTCCCCCAGCCCGTAATATTTTGAGAAGGGGGATGTGTGATGCGGCGGACCCTCTGGCAGAAAGAAAAAAAGTTTTAAATTTAGAAAAAAGCAAGTTTCAGTTGCAATATCCTGAAAGCCCACATAGAGGGAGCAGGAGAGCCAGCTTGGATGCAGAGGAACCACGCCTCTATGGGCAGGACTTAGAATCAGTCAGTCCCGATTTAAGCAGGGACAGAGCAGATCAAAGAGGAGATCAAAGAGCAGGCCGAAGAGCAGGCCAAGGAGAAGGCCAAGAAGCAACTTGGAGAGCAGACCAAGTAGTAGGCCGAGGAGTAGGTCGGAGAGCAGGCCAGAGACAACTCCAAGGAGCAGCACTGCAGAGAGCAGTCAAGGAAGAAGGTGCTCTTCCATCCAGCTGGAGAGAAAGCCCTATCCAGGGAGAGGGGCTAAGCCACGATCTGAGAGAAAGATATCCAGCTGAAAAGGATACTCAACAAGAGAAAGGTACTCTTAAAGATTTCTATAAAAGTAACCAGAGAGAAGGGTGGAAAACTCAGAGGCCTGGTGAACAGGGAAAAGCTGAACTGGGTGCGGCCACTAGCTAACTGCCACGGGAGCGGAAGCAAAGGCCGAGGGCATCAGCTGCAGCCCTGCCCCAAAGAAGTTTATCCACACTCTAGAGAAAGAGAGACCCGGGGGGATTACTTGAGCCAGCAAGAATTAGAAAATAATCAGGCTAGGCCTCAAGCCTTTTCTGGAAGAGACTACAGAAAGCTCAAAGGTAAAACAGTTATTGCCTGTGATTGTGTGCCAAAACCCAGCATAGGAGAAAAGCAGAAGAGAGGATTTTATCAGTATAATAATGACACTTTTAAGCAGAAAATAACAGATGATTTCCCCAGGAAGAAAACTGTTAATGCTAAAGGTTGGGACAAGAGAGTTTTTAAAACCATAGCAGATGAACAGCCAGGGTTCTATCCTATAGCCAAGAACCGATGCCCCAAGCTGACAAACAAGCATTGGAACACGGTTTGGCACGCTTTCAAAAAGCCAGAACTCAGCCCCATTGAAGCTTCCGATTCAGAGCTCTCGGACATGGAATGGCTGCCAGTGGAATCTGGGGTTGAGGAGGCAGAAGAACCCATGGAATGCGTTTATTGTACAGTAGGAAAACTATAATCTGTTTGGAGTTAAAGAATGTATGAAGTGAATACAGGTTACCTTATGTTTTGAGTTACTGTGGAGATTAACAGTTGTTACTTTGATCGTTTTATATATGTGGAACCTGATGTAAGGATTGTTACAGCCCTGTTACTTTCTGAACCGTATATTTTGAACCATATTGCGCAAAGGAGAAATAAAAGCCTTTTTCCTTTTTCCCTACACTTGGCTGTGAAGTCACTTTATTGGGAAGTTGGCAACGAGGTTGGCACGAAGGACCGCTACCTTATGTCCCTCGCAACTGGCCAACCCTGATACCCCAAATCTTATGTGCTCCCCAGCCTCCGGTGGAAACACTACGCCGCCACCAGAGGGGGCTGCGGGGGACAGTACCTCACTGTGTCATCATTTCTACCAGCACCATAGGTGTCAATTATGGTGGGTATCACCTAGCAGCTTGTGCTGTGTGAGGGTGCCTGCGGAGGTGATGGATCTGGGGGCAGCACACATGTGGTATGTGGCATGCACAGGCCAGGGTGGTGCCCAAGATGTGGATTTCAGGGTGGTAATGCAGGCAGAGTTGGAGTGGGCCAGGCATGGGAGAGCATGGGCATATCGGAACATGACAGAAGCCACACTGGGACTGATGAATGACCATGGGGGCCAGGATCCTGTCTCCTAGAGTGGCCGGGTCAGGGCACAGATACCTGGCTGCATCTGAAAGGGTGACACAAGTAACCCCATCTCCATCCCTGGCCATGCCCTGGCATTCCTGGGCACCATAGATATGGACTCATGGACTCCTACCCAGTGCTGACAGTCCACACCTGTATGACAACCCGCTACAGTGGTCACCCTGTGTACCTATGCACAGATCCAGGCCTAAAGTGTCTGCAGACTAGGCAGATGCCACAGCCATGTGCCCCCACACCTGTGTGCTGACCCACGCTACCTCCCCACCCCCTGTATACAGTGAAGTGGTTGTTGTACTGGGCCATTGAGCACTCTTGTTATGTACATGGCCGATTTGGCCACAAGGCAGTGCAGAGAAATCCCATGTGCATGACTACAAATGCTATGCGGATATGGAGCAGAATAATCCATCCACCCATTGAAGAGACTGCCCATGTACTATATCCCATATCCCATTTACCCATTTCTGGCACAGTCAACGCACAACCCGCATATCTGATTTACGCGGTTTTCATAGATGGCGGCTTAATGTTCACAATATTCCCGTGTTATTTGCTGCCTGGTTAGCAATGCCACCGGTGGCCTTGCTTGGCTGTCATATTTGTTTTTCCTGCAGTTGAATCTTAAGCGGGTTAGTCTTGTAGGTTTGTGTGGGGCGTGGCCTGGCTAGGAAGTCATATCCATGCATTTTGAAAACCGTACACAGGTAGCATCCCATCCCATTAGCTGAAGCCATGGCAAAGCTGATGAAGAGGACATGCAAGGCAAACCTCTCTTCCTCAGAGGCCTCCAAGGACCTGGGCCTTATTATGTGCAACCATGCCACCATCTTTATCTCTGAGAATGCAAGTACCCAGCAGCAGGGTTGGCAGGACATTGATCACACACTGCAGGACCTCCCGTCCTCCAGTTACTGTTGCTGGGGCCTTACCTGTGTCATTCTTGCTCTCCCACAAACCAGCCAGTGGCCAGGCCATCACAGGCAGTTGATGCCCATGTCAGTGAGGCACCCTTTCCTGCGCCTTCAGCAGACATACAACCGGAATGCAACAGTGGCCAGCAGTCCACCGTGGATGACATCACAGCATAGCAGGCATCAGTCGAACCAGATTTGAAGTTCTCAGTCCCTGAGGAGACAGCTGACAGTGGGCCAGATG
The DNA here is from genome assembly GCA_033557465.1 of Ichthyophis bannanicus. Classification (NCBI taxonomy): domain Eukaryota; kingdom Metazoa; phylum Chordata; class Amphibia; order Gymnophiona; family Ichthyophiidae; genus Ichthyophis; species Ichthyophis bannanicus. The sequence goes on from CM066032.1 coordinate 1,474,353,443, forward strand.
ACACTGATCAGGAGCTTCTGTGGGAGAGGGAACAGATCCTAAAGTCCACGGAGGCCATACATGAGGAGCTGCACAGCCTGCACCAGGATCTCCAGGTCACCAAGGAGCTCCTGCAGGAGCAGAACAGCGGGGAGCAACATTACCTGCAGGCACAGTTGTGCCTTATGTATGAAATGGCAGCTTACATGGTTACAATCGCCAGTGCTTGTTGGCAGCTGGTGGAAGCTCAGCAGGGAACAGATGCTGGCCAAGGGACTGATCCAGCTATACCTCCAGGTGGGACCGCATCTGCAGAGACTGGCTACCTTTCTGGGGAGGATGCTGCAAGCACGATATCAGACATAGCTCCTCTGAGATGCAGTGCACATGTTGCTAAGTGGTTAGGGTTGGAGAATCAGCTAGGGGGTGGGGGTGGGGGTGGAAAGTGAGTATCATGGTGATCATCTGCTATGTTTAATAAAGTTCATCCTCTGCACTAGAATGTCTCCCGAATGAGTCCGTTTCTAGTGGTGATAACCAGGGCTATCTGGTATTGGCTACCATTCTGCAGCCTGTCATCATCATCAGCATCTGCAGCATTGGCATCACCTGCAACCAATTCCTCTGGGATGAGGATGCCCCACTGAATGGCTAGGTTGTGTAGGATGCAGCAGGCAGTGAAGATCCGGAATAACTTCTCCAGCCTGTACAGAAGTTCTCCACCACTGCAATCAATGCACCTGAAGCGGTTCTTCAGCACTCCAATGGCCCTCTCCACCACAGCCCTGGTCTTCTGGTATGCCTTATTGTACTGCTGCTCCAGTGGTGTCTGTGGGTGGTACAATGGTGTCAATAGCCAGGTCCATAGTGGGCATCCATGATCACCTGTGGGGCTAGGGGGACAGGCATGCATCAGTCTTGCTATTGTGCATGGTGTTTCAGGGCTGGCAGAGACATTGCTTGTCCCGGGCTCTGGTCAGCACCAGCACCCAGATGCTTTACAAACATCACGCCACCAGCACTGAATTACAGACCATATTTTACAGGCACACATGCATTCACTTATGGGGTGCAGAACACAGGGTGGCATACAGTGCTCACATCCCATCACATCACTTCCCATCCCTGTCTACTCACCAAGCAACTAGGCATCTCCAAGTTTCAGACTGCCCAAGAATATAGGAGGTATGGAAGGTGCCCAGGATTCGGGCACACACATCTGTGATGGCCATAGTTGTATTCACCACCACTTGCATATTCATGGATGTGTAGTTATGGAGGTTCCTGTATGCCCTCTGGTCTATCTGGTTAGTGTTACCCATGTTTGCAGGATTTTTATAGCTACCCGGCTGTATGATGAACTGTATTGCCGGTTATGATGCACATCCATGGGTAAGTCGCCATTTATGGCACATTGGCAACACCTATGGCTTCCAATATTGGGTCCCATCCTCTTAAATATTAAATTTTGATTTGTATGAATGTGTGTGTCCTCTCCCTGCAGGTAAAATAATGTATTATTGGTTTTGAGTTTGTGTGGCTGTCAGGATCTATTGTTTTGCTTTGACTACTGCTGCCTTTGTTGCACCTCAGCAGCTGGTGCCCAGTCTTTTCTAATGATTGAGCCTGCCCTGGTGGTCTTACAAGTGTTAAGTAGTGGTATTTACATATTTAAGCGATGATTTGGCAACTTACATTTGTAGGTGCAAGCAAATACCTCACTGACATGCAGACATGCAGACATGCCAGATTTTCTGAAATTGCACATTGAAGAGGAATTGATTAAGGGGCTGAGCTCTAAACCTCAAAATGTTTATTTATTTATTTTATTTTTATTTAGAAGGATTTAGTATACCGCCTTATCGTTAAATCAAGGCGGTTGGGCACATCAATCAAAATCAATAATAATGTGTGTTCTGTAGCATGCAGTGGGAGAACTGAGAAGAGTGGTGTGTAGAGCAGTGTGTTAGATTTTATCGGTGAACTATTTACATAATGAGCTATATACAATAATGGGGCTGTTTGGTGTGCTCGGATCGAGATCCTGTAATGTCTTGAAGGTAGAAAATAGGAGCCATTTATGTGAGGTCCTTGAAATGTTCTGTAAATAGAGCAGTCTTAAGAAGCTTTCTGAAGTTCTTGAGGTTCTTGGTTGATCTTATGTGTTCTGGGAGGGAGTTCCATATAGCGGGTGCTGCCAGGGAGAGTGCCCTCCTTGATGTGGCCAGCCTTGTTTTAGCAAATTCCTTTGGTGTTCTGATGGTGTCTGAGGTTCCTTTTCTTCTTGGTCTCTTGTTGTCATCGGTTTTTATGAGAGGACATAGGCTGTCTGCTGAGAGGTTGTGTATTATTTTAAATATGTGTAGAAGTACTTTGAATTGGACTCTAGAGCTGATTGGGAGCCAGTGTAGGTGGTACAGTATGGGAGTGATGTGGTCGTGAATCGTGTAATCTGTTGTGAGTCATGCGGCTGTGTTTTGTGCTAGCTGTAGTGGTTTTATTGTCTTTTTTGGTAGCCCTTGGTAGATGTGATTACAATAGTCTAGTGTTGGAGTGATGATGGCTTGATAGACTGTTCGGAAATGTTCCTGGGCGAGGATGGGTTTGAGCCTTCTGACTGTTCTCATTTTGATGTAAGCGCTCTTTGTAGTTTTTGCTATGTGGGACTGGAGGTTGAGGTCCTTGTCGAGCGTTACTCCCAGGTATTTCATTTCTTGTCTTACCGGTATGATGGTGTTGTTTAGGTTGATGGTGGTCGATGGTGAGAATGTCCGGTTTCTTGTGATGAATAGAGCTTCAGTTTTGTTGTAATTTATTGATAGGTTGTTTTCCTGCAGCCAGATTGCCATTTTTTGGAAGCAGTTGGCTATGTTGGAGTAGTCCGGGTTGTCCAGATTGATTGGACAGTTATAAATTGATAAATTGATAAGTTGATAAATTGGAAGACTGGGCATCAAAATGGCAGATGAAATTTAATGTGGACAAGTGCAAGGTTATGCACCTAGGGAAGAACAACCCAAACTACGGTTACACGATGCAAGATTCCACATTAGGAACCATCACCCAGGAAAAAGATTTAGGCGTCATTGTGGATACCATGTTAAAACCCTCGGCCCAGTGTGCAGCGGTGGCCAAGAGAGCAAATAGAATGCTAGGTATGATAAGGAAAGGAATGGAAAATAAAACAAAAGATATTATAATGCCTCTATATCTTTCCATGGTGAGACCGCACCTTGAATATTGTGTGCAATTCTGGTCGCCGTATCTTAAAAAGGATATAGCAATTTTAGAAAAGGTTCAGAGAAGAGCCACCAAAATGGCAAAGGGGATGGAAGGATACTCCTATGAAGAAAGGCTAAAAAGGTTAGGGCTCTTTAACCTGGAAAAGAGACGGCTGAGGGGAGATATGATAGTAGTCTATAAATTAATGAACGGAGTGGAACGGGTAAACGTAGATCGATTGTTTACGTTATCAGAATATAGAAAGACTAGGGGACATGCAATGAAGCTACAGGGTAAACTATTTAAGACTAATAAAAGAAAATTTTTTCACTCAACGTGTAATCAAACTCTGGAATTTGTTACCGGAGGATGTAGTAAAGGCTGTTAGTGTAGCTGGGTTTAAAAAAGGTTTGGACAAGTTCCTGGAGGAAAGGTCCATAAACCATTATTAAGAAGGGACCGAAGATATCAATGCTTGACCCAGTACAAGCATTGTGGAACTTGTGTCTCTTGGGGAAACTGCTAGGTACATATGACCTAGATTGGCCACTGTTGGAAACAGAATACTGGGCTTGATGGACCTTGGTCTGACCCAGTATGGCATATCTTATGTTCTTATGTTCTTATCATTATATCATCTGCGTATATGGTGTATTGAACCTTGTGGTCCTTGATAATGGTGCAGATGGGTTGTACGTAGATGTTAAATAGCAGGGCGGAGAGAGCTGAGCCTTGTGGGACTCCTTGCGTGGCTCTGAACGGTTGAGAGGTCTTTGTTCCACACTTGACTTGTAGTTGTATGTTGGTGAGGTAAGATGTAAACCAGCTCAGGGTGGTGCTGTGTAGGCCTGCCTCCTGTAGTTGTTGGCTTTTTGAGATGTTTTTTAAGGCCAGAGAGATAAGCACAATTGCCCCCACATTTAGTTCTTAAAATCCCAGATCTGAACAAGCAGTTCATACTTATGCATGGCTTAGAGAAAGTATAAAGCAGTAGGAAAATTTTTCTAAATATATGCATATTCTCTTTGATAAATGAGAAGTAATTCCATAATTTAAGAGGGTAATTTCATAAATCAGTTTTGCACATGAAATACTAGTTTTACACATGTAAATGTGCTCTTGTAAAATCTGATCACATCTAAAAATATGCATGAAGCAAGCCGGCACATATTTGTTGGAGTTGGGCCTGAGGTATACAGTAATGTTCATGCATTTCTGAAGGATTTGTGCTAACATTTTATAAAGACACATAGGTGCCAATGGGGGTCATTTTAAAAGTCTTAGGGGTATGTTTACTAAACATTCATAACGTGCGGGGCCGCGCTAGTGTGCGTGTGCCATATAAGGAGTGGGCGTTGCGTCCTGAAAAAGAAAAACACGCGGTTTACATATGCGCCAATGTGCGTCCCGCACATTACCGCCTGGAAAAGCTGCGCGGGAGGTATAAGGTGGCGCGCTGATGTGAAAGCACACGAGCTGAGCCACAGCACGATGGGAACGACGCCTACCAATGGAGCAGGGATCGGGGGTTCAATCCCCCGCAGTGCCCAATGAAGCGGCAGGCTCAGGCACCATTTTAGGAGGCACAGAAATAGTGGGCAGCAGAAGGCGGCGCACTAATCCTTTACGAGGCATAGGAACTTTGTGCGGCATAAGGCGGCGCGCTGATGGGAAAGCACACGAGCTGAGCCACAGCACGATGGGAACGACGCCTACCAATGGAGCAGGGATCGGGGGTTCAATCCCCTGCAGTGCCCAATGAAGCGGCAGGCTCAGGCACCATTTTAGGAGGCACAGAAATAGTGGGCAGCAGAAGGCAGCGCACTAATCCTTTACGAGGCATAGGAACTTTGTGCGGTATAAGGCGGCGCGCTGATGGGAAAGCACACGAGCTGAGCCACAGCACGATGGGAACGACGCCTACCAATGGAGCAGGGATCGGGGGTTCAATCCCCCGCAGTGCCCAATGAAGCGGCAGGCTCAGGCACCATTTTAGGAGGCACAGAAATAGTGGGCAGCAGAAGGCGGCGCACTAATCCTTTACGAGGCATAGGAACTTTGTGCGGCATAAGGCGGCGCGCTGATGGGAAAGCACACGAGCTGAGCCACAGCACGATGGGAACGACGCCTACCAATGGAGCAGGGATCGGGGGTTCAATCCCCCGCAGTGCCCAATGAAGCGGCAGACTCAGGCACCATTTTAGGAGGCACAGAAATAGTGGGCAGCAGAAGGCGGCGCACTAATCCTTTACGAGGCATAGGAACTATGTGCGGCATAAGGCGGCGCGCTGATGGGAAAGCACACGAGCTGAGCCACAGCACGATGGGAACGACGCCTACCAATGGAGCAGGGATCGGGGGCTCAATCCCCCGCAGTGCCCAATGAAGCGGCTGGATGAGCCATCACCTGTCATGAGCAATAGTGATCTAGGAGGCATTTTACATGTTATTGTTATTGTTATTACTCCCCCTTGCAAATGCACTATGAAAGCACTGTAATATCAGGTGATGCATATGGCGCAATATAAGGTACCTCACATGTCAAATCCTAAAGCGCATTGTCCACCAAGGAAATCACAATGTCGTGTGTAGGGTGCTTTACAGTTTGTCGTATGAGGCAGGGCATGGTCCAAGCACAGTCAGTGCTGGCATCACTGTGCAGTCTAACGCAGGGAAATCCCAGGTAGGTGAGCAGACATGCAGGAGGGAACAGCAGTGTAGCACAATGGTTAGGGCATTGCGTGATGGTGCAGGGGTCATGGTGCCAAATGAGCAGTGACCAAGGTTGGCTTAGTGACATCTGTTTTTTCAGAATGCAACTGTACAGTAAGCTGTGCTGCCATCTAAACACAAGCCTAGCCAGAGTATCATTCCGTTAGGCTGCTACACAATGCACATCATAAACAACCACATCATCAAATGCGAGTGCACATGTAACCCAAATACTGCACAGAGCCGAAAGGAAAGGCAATCCAGAAGTATAAGAACCACTGACATCACAGGTGCTGTACCACAAAGATCTCCACAAGGCTATGTGGCAGCAACAGAAATGGATAAAGACACTGGTGCCAGCTGTAGCTATGTACAGAGTGATGGATAATGTACCATGTTATAATGATGGTGTGCAACAGTGGATGGGAAGATGTGTCCAGCAGAGGAGGCTGAAATGGCAGGATCTGTGAAATATCATGATTACAGTGGACTAGCGATGATATGCAGAGCAAACACAGGAGCGACAAACATGGAGAGTTGTGATGCAGGAAGGTGTAGGAGTGCAGGAAGGGTTGCAGCTGCATGCACATCAGGGTAGCATGACACAAGAGTTGGCAGACAGAAGATGGACAGATGCATGGCTCACAACTCAGATGAGTGTATAATGTGTCCACAGCACAAACCTGACAACATATGACAGTCAAACAAATGGAAAACACAACTGCAGGACACGCATACACATCCAAGAGAACAGAGAGGAATCACACATACGAACAACACCAGAAATGTAAATGCAAAAACAGGTAGGAAACAGCACCAATGTGTGTGTTATAGCAAAGGATGCAGTCAGAAATAGTCCAGGCCCTCACGCTACATGCATGCTGGTTGTAAGGACAGGCAAACCCACAAGGGAAACCATGAACAAATGCACCTGCAGAACTCCTGTGTACATTTCAGATCACAGTCTGTATTTGGGACCAGGGATGCATGCACAAACACACAATGATATGTGATGCTGTAGACACAGCATGCAAAATATACAGACCACATCACCCCAATCCTGAAAGAAACACACATACAGGCACCTGAAGCAAGGAGTCAATACAAAGCCCTCCCACTCACCAACAAAGTCATACATGAAGCACGCAACCCCCAAATCAACACCAGACTGTGTCGCCCAGGCCACGGCACAACTACCAGACAAGCCCCCACCAACTCCGGTACTGTAAGCAACAAATGAACCAAATGCCCGCAAGGGACCTGCAATCGAGACCCTGAACTTTCTGCCCCATGTATCATGCACAGCCCCCCAAGATGTCCTGGTAACAACCCAGACCACTAATCCATTATAAAACAGCTGAAAAACATACTGTCCCAGGAACCCCACTAATCCAACCCCTAACCCACCCCATACAAATATGACAATGTGCACAATCTGTCAATGTCCATAGTATGTCCTATGTCCCCATTTGAAACCGTCAATGTAGCCCCCCTGGCAATGGCCGTGGCCAACATGTAAAACTCCCCCCCCCTCGTATGAAACCCCCCTTGACCCTGTGAAAAGTGGGATACCAAAACAAATACATAAATATATACAGACATAACAAGAGCAAAGCAAGTTATCCCCAAGGGCAGTGGAGGATGCGTGGTGAAGCAATGTACTGATCATGGACAGGACAGCAGAGAGCAACACATGAAAAAGGGTGAACACACACCTGCTGAAACCCATCACCACCACACCCCCAGGTGCACAGCAGTGTAAACAACATAATGAGAGAAACCTATGTAACAGATGATATCTGCTGGCTAGGCAGCACACAGTGCACACCCTGCTGCACCCTGATCACAGACAAGGGTGTGTGTAGAGTTGATGAACCTGCTGTGAACTAATGGTCAAGTCATCATAATGTACAAAATAATTAAAAACAAAGGATATCGTGGGCTAAACGGATAACCTTATTTGAAAACACATGCCACCAACCACACCCACAAATAATACACTGAGCCCAAGGAATACATAATATTCCAAAGACAGGGTCTGTATGTGAACCAGTAAGAACCTGTGATGTGCAAAATGACAGACACATGCACAGCTGCCATCGTACACTGTTGTGAGCACAGGTGGACATGGACCTTGCAAGCAACCCAGTAGACACAAGTGTAAATGTGCTCTACGAGAGGAGGAGCAGCCTAGTGTTCACAAAACTGTCATGCACACAAGGCAACCAGGCCTCATTTCACAAAAGCAGATCATGTGGCCCTTGGAAAGTAACTCGAGGAACATTGTCAAGGTAACCACGGAGTCCCAAGGTCACAAGGAGTCATGACATATTCAAAGGTAGACATTGTAGTGCATGTGTGTGAACATGACCAAGCAGCAAAAGGAACTAATGTCTGTAAAATACATATCTTTATTTGGATCACTCCTCCCAGTTACTGTACACAGTGTAATCATAATTTCAAAGTAAGCCCCTCCCTGTTTAAAGATGGGAACACAGTCAGCAAGGTACAAACACACATGCCACATAAAGGTCAATGCCTGCGCACAATTGAGTGGCATGAGATCTCTGGTGGAACAGGTGCATGATATGCACTGGGTTCCAGGGCCACATACCCGAGCATCTGCTGCATGCCCACAATGTGTGAGCTACATATGAGGGCATGTAGACTCTAGGCGTTGTAAGCATAAGACCCCAAACACATCACATGTCCCCCCCCCCAACATAGCCCTCATGCAACACAGGTGGCCCCCAAAAGAGAAAAACATATGCTGGCACAATGTTGACATGTGACAAACACCCTCATTAAGTTATGTCCAACCTCCCACATAATGGCTGATTGGCACATCAGAAAGTATTCAGTGTACATGACAAATATCATCTAGAGCTGAATGATTGTATGCTGACAGGTAGCAGGGACACATGAACACAGAGAAAATACAAAGCACACAACTCCCTGAAAGGTGCAGACATAACACCGTGCAGTATGTCCCCTTGCATTGTTTGTTTGGTGGACAGTGTTTGGCTACCGATAGCATGGTCCATGCAATGCTGAAGTGTAGGAGGACAATGGACACACACACTGACCCACACCAAATATAATGGGCTAATGAGACTGTTGTCAATGCAGGGGGTAAAACAGGACTCTGCAAATGTGCACTGCAACGCGTGGACATACATGCAGAGTGTCACATCTGTACAGTAAACATATACAATAACTAGCATGTCCAGATGCAAGTGATGGTCAGACAGCCTACAGTGAACCACACAGAGCCATAGGTCCACATGCAGTGTCTCACAAACATAGTTATTGAGAAGCACAGGCACCAGCTGCACACAAACATGGTACAGTGATGCCACACATGAATCTAAGCACCCCTGGCCCCTCCACACATCTAACAAGGATGGTGGTGGGCATGAAAGTGTGTATGTGGCAGAACCTGCACCTTGTTTAGGTGTGGGGCAGGTGGACATAGACAATTGGATCCCTCCATGTGTGCCCCCGTGCCACAAACATGGCTGTATGCTGATGTTGAAACCCACAAAGTAACATATCATGTGTGCCATGTCACACACATGGGACACACCTATACACTAACCAACTGTGGAGGGATGTCAGAAATACATAGATTATGTCAGTCCCTGATGCGCACAGTGTCCCAAAAGCAAGGTGTCCTTGACAGCCAAAAGATCATCGCAAAACACACCATGCAAACCTGGCCATGCACAGTAAAGTGCCACCGTCCAATATGACACAGTCCATGAAAGTCCATCTGTGTCCCTGTCAGCAGCATGACACACAGCCACAGCATGGCACACACTGTGTGTTGTACAGGTCTATCATGGGTAAGTCAGCGGTCCAAGAGCAAAAATGTCCATCACAGGTCTGTGTCCCACCAACATAGGTCAAACATCCAATGGCACATCTCCCCAGAAAGACTAAGATGAAGGTCAGTCCCACAACAGACGTTGGATGGTGAGCCAGATGCCGTGGAGGAAATGGTGCTGTTATGTCATCTGCCCTGTGTCACGAGAGGATAAGTATGGTATTGTTAGACACCTTGCCAAAACAGAACAGATTGCCAAGATTCACAATACACAAAATACAGACCAAAGGGATGCAAAGTCACAAATTACAGCAGATGCATATAAAAAAAAGGAGATGAGCGCCAACAGTACATGTAAATGCAGGCATGGCTGTCACATGGATATGGTTATGTACAATCCCAGGTCACACGGGCATCTCACAGCTACACACTATATGCATCTGTTTGTGTCTACAGAGATGCTACATAACATGTCCATGTGAAGATCATAAACCCCAGGACAGGTACAGCCAGATGTAATACCAAATTAGCAAAGTTAAAACAAACCCTATGTGTGCATCATGCACCCGTCATCAATTCCTCCAAGTACTGCATAGCCACATCAGGTCACAGCGAAGGGAGACAATGTCAGCCAGACATGTCGATTTACCATGTACATCAACTGTTGATGCATCTCCACATCATGCCTACATATGAGAGAAATAAATGTTGCTCAACACCTGTCTCTCAAAACACAAGACATATTGCTGCTCACAGCTCACCACACATGTGGACCATGATGACAAGGTAAGCAGCACAACAGTAGAGGTAGTACACCCCACCATGCCCCCCAGGTGCCCACACCCATGAGAGCACGTGATAATGTACCATGCCTGGACAATGCTGGAGGACATATTCAAAACATAAGCGCAAACACACACAGTATGCGTTGGTCAGGGGCACAGCTGAAAAACATGGGCTGTATGTGCACAAGTGCAAACCTGTGCACATCATGGCCAAGTCACATGCACATATACCTTGGTGATGTCTGATCTAACTATGATGGTGTAGACAGAAAATGCAGTATCCGTAAAACACGACAACCAAAAACACATCTAACTCTGCTGTACATCTGACTGAAAAGGTGTCCCTGTGAACATACTGTACACAAACACATGGGGAGATGGGTCACCACCCCAAAATATGGGTAAGGGAGGCTGTCAGGGGAGAGTTGTACAACACCAGCTGCCTCTTATGACACATGACAGGCGACATGTTGTTCCCATGAACCCATGTACGCACAATGTAGCTGTAGATCCACCTACCCTGGACCACAGCATCTTGGACGATGGGCCCTCATGTGCCAATGCTACATTGGAACAGCATCCTCATGAAGCTGGTCCTGTGGAGAGGGAAACAAACCATCACAAAATATATGTCATGTCCCATCTGTGAAACCCACAGTACACAGCAATGTCAACAGCTGGCAGACCCCACAACCTGACCCAACGACTGACTGTTCACCCTCACACTGTACTGATATACCACATGGGAGAGGCAGCATGTAGACGTATGATACCAATGAAATGTCCCCCTATTACTCATTTGCCCCCACCACCCTCGGTTGTTCCTCACACCTGTCTAAGGAGGTGTCTGCAAACACCATGTGTGAAACACATCCCAAGGTCACACTATTAGTCTGTGTTGGCCAGGTTGACAACATTACCCCCTCTCCGTGTCTATGACTCCCCTAATGTTGTTTGTTAGTCCATTGTACATACCTGTGACACCTGGTAATATGCTGTACCACCCCCTGTATCCACTGTGCAAAGGAATATTATGCAGTGTACATCCTGTACATCAATGATTACTTAGATATGTGCGCTGATCATGTGCCTAAATACATGGCAATGTCATCACCATGTGTACCAGACAACACCCCCATGTCTGTCTTTCATCAGACCATGATGGTGTCATGTCAGCCCACTGGGTATCAGGGAGAATGTTAATCCATGGAGAGGCTATATGTGCACCTGCACCACATATCACCCAAATAGGTCTGTGTGTGTATGTCAACATAACATCCCTTGCCAGTGTAGACAAGGCATATGTGGCTGTGTACTGTGCTAACCTGACCGACATACAGCATGTACCAGAGCCATGACGTAGATGTTGAGATAGTATCACCCACATATGCCACTCTTTATTTGCTAAACCGCTAAACTAGCAAACAAATACACACATGCAGCTCTACAGTGGGGTCCTGTAATCCACCCGTTCATGATGTGACCCGCTGCACATCCATATGTGTGTACATTGAAAATACTGCAATGTATGACACCTCACTATATAAGATTAAACCAATGATATGGACCCCGGGCTGCACACTGACTATGTCCACATGCCTCACCCTAGCCATGTATGTGCTACGTTAATCGCCATACCGTATGGTACCGTTTGGTGTGGCAGCAACACCTGTCACATGTAATCTATCCCATCATGGGTATGCAGTCATGCGCATGTGTACTGTGCTATGTTAGACATGTTGCATGACACATTATAAACATACAGACATAGCCAGCCCATAATAGCATAACACACACACAAGCACACCCTGATTGTAGTACATAAACAAGGTGGCCGCATGAGAGCTCTCCACAAATGTTGCCATCTACACCCCATTTAACCCCGGAACATATGCCTGACACCGTGCCACACACACACAATATAATGGAAACAGTGTGTTTGCACAGCAGTTGCTATCACACACAGACACTAACTGGTACTGTGACCCCCAAAAGCTCATAAAGGTGTCGCAACACACAAACCCCAAAAACACCAACAGCCACTGTTGTGCCCTGTCCACATTGTCCATTGCACACCCCTGGCCCTATGTTACTGTTGGATATTCAGCATAAGGACAATGCAGTGATGGATCTGAATGCTATATGTTCAGACACATGACCCGTTATAAACCTCACATGCACACAACAGCACATATATGCGGGAGGATGTGCAATACATACCACTGAATATCTCAGCAATCAACTTCTGCCTGACCGCTGTGCCTGCCTGTGTGTCACCACTGGCATGTACAGGGGGGCACGGTGGATCCTCCGCAAGATCCTCATTAATCTCTGCAGTAATATCATGCCTGAGAGCAATGTTGTGCAGGATGCAACAGGCTACGATTATCTCTGCAACAGTCATTGCCTTATATTGTAAGGCCCCACCTGTCCGATCCAGACACCTGAAGCGACTTTTCAAAACGCCAAAGGTGCGCTCTATGACAGAGCGGCTGGAGGCGTGGGCCTCATTGTACCTCCGCTCTGCACGTGTCCGTGGTTGACGCACAGGGGTTAGCAGCCAGGGGCGACATCCATACCCTGCATCACCTGCAAAAAGAGAATGATGCATGTGAATGCATGAGCGCATGCCACCACAAATTTGCACAGGTATGGACCTGAGAGACAAATGCATTACACATCCTGACAGAATCATATGACAACACAAATATACATTTGACAGAATAAGACCTATGGTGATAGAAATGTCAGAAAGGGCCCCTGTAGTCTGGACAGACATGGCAAATAACAGCAATGTCACATTTTTGCAAACAAAGATCCGCTATGTGTGGCATATGCGTCTTGGTATGCAGTCAATGTCCGCATCTCTGAAACCACCAATGGCAGCCTAAACCACCAGCACACAAAAAACATGTTAAACGTATATGTTAGCAAGCTATACACCACAATAATGTTGTATGAGGCAATGTAAACGCACACCCAGAACATGTCTGACCTGGGGTTTCGACAACATCAACCCAATATCACCTCACAACACTGTGTCCACTAAGGTCAACATACCTACAGACAGCAGTCTGATGCCATATGCTGTGGACTGCTGACCACCAACCATGTCAGTGGACACCCGGTCCACTGTCACCATCATGTTAACATCCCTGTTAAGCTGTGCTCCACAGATCTGCACACTGTAGCCCACATGAGCCCTGAACTATCACAACTACAGAGACTGTCAAGGTTCCTCTGTATGGGGTACCCACACCTCTCTGCCTGCTCACAAGTTGGCCCCTGCCCTTGCTGTCACCTCTCTCAAAGGCAGAGACACATCAGGTTAATGACATACACTGATGCCAAAGTAGTGGCCATCTGCAGTGGCCCAAAGTCATTCACAACACACGTGTGTATGCACACATGTTATGGGCCATGCCTAAACCATTACCCTACCTAGGGAAAGGTGTACCCAACGTTGCCAAGGTTATGAACATCCATCATATGTGTCGAAACCCCAAACAACTACCAACCCATGTCATCCACCAAACAATGTTCAAGAACCCCAGTAATGTGTAGGGGTGTGGCCCTCACACACACACATGATAAGCGATAGGTGTATGGATTGTGACTCACAGAAATGTGACATGACATAACACAGTTACCTCAAAAGCCACTAATGCACAGGTGGGTGAGATGGACAACAATCCCACCCACCCACCTGTGGCCCGGTGAAATACACACACACGTTGAAATGCACACCCATGTACATGCATCTGAACATGTGCATATGTCCCCCTACACCATCAGCATGTCACCCCCAGGTATTGTTTCCAACAAGATGTGACATGGCTCATCATGTCACATGCAACTCAATGTCTACACCCCGCCCATAATGTCTGCTGAACGTGAGCTCAGCTGCCTAACACACAGAGCGTATATAGTGCAATATATAATAGATGTTAAGTGACAAAATGATATATCCTACAGACTACATCATATGTGTGGACATACTCACCCAGCAGGATGCAGTCCCCATACAGTCCCTCCTCAAACTGTCAAAATAGTGCTGAGCGATGCAGGATATAGGAGTCATGGGTGGACCCTGGAAACCGTGGGACCACATTCAGAATATGCAGATCAGCATCACATACAACCTGAACATTCAGGGAATGGTAGTGTTTGCGGTTGCGGAACACCACCTCCCTGTCTCTAGGTGGGACCAGGGCAACATGTGTGCAATCAATAGCTCCCATCACGTGTGGTATCCCAGCTACAGCCTCAAAGGCTTGGTTCAGGGTCCCCCAATGTTGCCTAGTGTGGGGAAGGGCTATGTAATTCCCCACCCGGCTGACCATGGCACGCAGTACCTGGTGGAGACATCGGGAGAAGGAGGGTCGGCTCATGCCACCCACTGCGCCCACTGAGTGTTGGAAACAGCCAGAGGCAAAGAAATGTAAAGCAGCAAGGAGCTTAACTAAACCCGATATGGCATGGGACCGATTAGTCAGGGGCTCGAGGTCAGGTCGTAGATCCTCATAGAGCTCCCTAATAGCCCTTGTGCTCAGCCTGTACAGGGAGATGACCTGGTCCTCACGCATGTCCTGGAGCTGGGCCCTGGGCCTGTAGAGGCGAGGCTGCCGAGCCTGCACCTCGGCACGTCTCCTGCGCTGTGCACGTACATCAGCTGCTTGGCCCTCCTCCACAGCTGCAGGTCTGATTTGCTGCGGGACTACACCCATGCCCTGTGCCTCAGCCCCATGGACACCATCCCCCCTGTCCGGCAACTGCAGCATCTGCTCACCTTCCAGGGCACATGCAGAAACATATATCCCAGCCATCACCTCACCCCGCAGGCCTACACAAACACACTACAACACACACACAAACCTCCCACAACAGTGACCAACTCACAAACACCGACTGACAAACTGAACAAACGGATGCAATACACAACACAATACACACAATACAATACAATACACACAGTACAACCCAATAGACAATGAACTACACAGATAACCTAGCCTGATCAATATGTCACCCTCTCCAAACGTACACCTCTCCTACAATACAACCCTCAATGTGTACTATCTCTGCCTGAGGATATATAGATGTATTTCCGGTGTTGTGATGTGCGCCTGTGACGTTGTGCGTCATTGCGCGCCGTGGGGGAGCGCCGTGCGCATGTGCATCCCATAGAGCAATCCCTGCCGTCCGTGTGTGCCGCACTGGGGCGTGTATGCGTGATGACGGCATGTGCGTCTGAATGCGCCGCACCCAAACGCCCATGCACATCTCTGACGCAGATCCGCGGCGCGCATAGACGAAAGCGCACGCGCACATCTGTGGCGCGGAAAACAAAGCCGAACAGCAACAGCGCATGCGCAAACGAAAAACATTAGAGCGTAAACGTCCATGTTGGCCGCGCTGGGGTGTGTATGCGTGATGACGGCATGTGCGTCTGAATGCGCCGCACCCATACACGCCCATGCACAGCTCTGACACAGATCCGCGGCGCGCACAGACGACAGCGCACGCGCACATCAGCGGCGCACAAAAGAAAACCAAAAACGCATGCGCAACGGCAAAAAGCAATGATAACATGGTATAAAACACACTGTACCACAGGTAAACGACGAGGGTGTTGTTAGATACAGTGAGGGAGTGTGGAGAAACAGAGGCGTGTGTGATACTGAAGAGGTAGAAGGTGTTGTAGGGGGAGAGGAGGCTGTGTGTCTGTAGAGTGCCATATCGTATTTGGTGTATCACTGTTTCCGTGTCTGTTCTATGTGTATTGTTGTGTTCTGTGCAGGGTAGGGTGGATTGGGTGGGGTGGGGTGGTCTGCAGTGTGTAGGGTGGTGTGTGGTGTCCTGTGCTGGGTGGGGAGTGGTGAGGGGAGAGGGTGATGGAGAGAGAGGGGGAGAGGGGGAGAGAGGGGGTGAATGTTGATGAGGCTGGTGGGGATGCAGAACACCAGTGCACTGCAGAGGTGGGTGGGGCGGTGACACCGGTGCCTGAGGCTGTTGCAGGCCCATCGGGGAATACAGGTGTGGAGGTGCAAAGACACACTGGCAAAAGAAAGCGCCCACCTGTGCCAGCTACGCAGCGGAGGAGGGCGCTGAGATTCAGTGACCAGGAGAACCACAGCCTCCTGAGCATGGTCCTGGAGAACTACGATGTCCTCTTCGGCCGCCTCAGTAGCCAAACACCCGTGGGGAACCGCAATGCTGTGTGGGAGGATGTGAGGCTAGCAGTGGCTGGGGCGGGTGGCCCACCAAGAGACACGGACAGTCTGAAAAAAAGATTTTCTGACATAAAAAGAGGTGTACGGCAGGTGATGGTGTCTGAACACCAGCATGCCCTGGGGACAGGTGGTGGGGGCCCCCTCATCTCCCCACTATCGGCCCTCGAGCGTGAGCTTGCAGAAAGACTTGGAGATATCTACACATGTGGCCTGCCTGAGCTCCTGGACACTGCACACCCGCTGGCAGGTACGTCTGACAAATCTTTATGTAACAATGTCCAGGCAACAGCCTATGCGTAGCACCATATGTAACTGCCAATATGAAACAGGTCTATCAGCTAAGCATGTGCATTTCCAAACCCTTTGTACGCTATGGCTACTAGGTAGTCCCCACAGTGTACGCCTGTAATCACAAATATGTGTCAGGGTTGGCCAGGCCATGTAATGGCCAAACCAACATGGCTCACTGTAACAACACCCAGGGGTCACTGAACCTGTGAGGTGACACTAACAGAGCTCACAGCTGCAAACTGGATACCTCTGCTGCACACAGTGTGTGGATAGGCAGACCAGCAAACATTGTCCCCAGGACAACCACACAACATGCACTGTGAGGCACAGCTCACCCCTCCCATCCCCCAAGCCTCACCTCTGCTGTCACATGTATGGAATCCAGTCTGCGGGCCAATACATGACCAAAGCACATACAGGATAGAACCCAGAGAAAATGCCCACAGACCTAACATCTCAACCAACAGCAACCCTATGATGTCACCAGCTCAGTCTGGAACCTATGTATGCAATGACGCAATCACGGCATCACAGAGGTCCATCAGTCACACTCTGTCAGACAGGTTGCATGTCAAGGGGGTCTGTCCCTCCTGCAATAACCATGACAGGGCACTGCTGATAGCTCTGCACAGGCACCCTCCCCGGCCCCACGGGCCATGACATCCCCCCCCAAGAGTCCACAGCACACTCATAACTGAGTGTGTAGGTCCACACAATGCATCCAGAGCTTGCACTCCTTCCATCATATCGCCATGAAATCCCTGTGAGCCAGTACCTGGTGTGATAACTGCTGTGACAGTCCCCTCTGACATGACAGTCCCATCTGTGCTGCTGTACCCTCTGTCATGGCTGCTGAAAGCCCAGCTGCGATGTCAGCGCCTGTTCTGTTGAGCATGTCTGTATGGACACTGTACATACCTTCCCGTCCTGCAGTCCAATCTGCCACTGTGCACCCTGTCCCTCCTGTGATGGCCCCCCTCCCACTCATTGTGTGTCACCACAAACTACCGTACAACAAGATGGCTGACACCCATGTTTGTGATGGATGTTGCCCAATATCCTGGCTCCACGTGTGTCCCCTATGCAATGTGTCTCAGCACCCAGCCTGGGTGAGGTCTGAGCACAGGCCGCACATGCATGTAGCACACATCTCCCTGATGTGACCGGTATGAATGTTATTTGCCACGATTAGTGGGGTCCAATCACAGGGAGATATCAAATAGATATACAGAGAATACCCTCCAGAAATACATGGCGGACTCACTGGATGAAGGTCTAGACCACCTCTACCTCTGATCAATACAGACCGGGTGCGGAAGATATGCTGGTCTCACACGCACACATGCAAAGCTAGGGACGATGCAAAGACAGGATGCCCTAACGCATCACTGACCTGTAGCATGTACCTCTCCATTGACAGGGTAAGATATGTTCTCTCTGTCCAATGTCCCTGTCATCCCAGTCTGTCCACGTAACATCACGCTAATCATTAACAAACGTCGTATAACATGTGCCTGATCAGCACAGACAATGCTCACCTGAATGCTGCTACTGTGGAGTTCCATGGTAGCAGCAGGCAGATGATCAGTGTCCAACATAACAAAGGAGATGTTATACAAAGGTGGTCAATGATAACAGACCTGTGCAGGTGCAGCAGGAAAAGTAGCGGGCCAAGGCCGGAAAAAACATATCCTAACCTGTGAAATGAGCAGCAAATGATACAGGTCGTTGATGCGAGAAGGTAATCTGCCTATGCTGCTGCAGAAGCGTTGCATGTGTGAGTCAGAGATCAGCGGTTCTGCCACACCACATGTGTGTTGATAAGAGGTGTAAGTAGTCTACACCATCCTCAGGTGACCATCCCAATGTCCCCCGGAGTGTACACCTTGTATATCTATGTAGTTAGTTTCATATCTATATCCCCTCATACACCGCACTATTCAGCATCAGCGTGTCTAACAGGCAAACCTAATCCCAGTACACTCAACATGCATGAGATCACAGATGACAAGGGACGGAACGTGGATACCAAGGCAAACAATGTACAGAAATCCCACAGATGTACCATAAATGATTAGGGACATGTTACCACTATAAGGTGACAGGTATATATTCCAACGTCATATATACTCATCACAGGCAGGTTACTGAGATATCATGCAATCAGGTACGTGGGTGGGCTCGCTGAGGTCAACAGGTGTTGATGACTCTATAGGGAAGAGTTTGGAGGGATAGAAAGTGACGGCCTACCTGAATTGTGATAAGCTGCTGATAGGCCAGATGCCAGGGGGTGCTGCATTCCAGCACCTAGGGGCACAAAGGTGAAAGGTCCTGTGGGCTGCAGAGGAGACAGAGCTTGTGATGGCCGTCTGTAGCTCTAGGGAGGTGATGTTCGTGGATGCTCTCGCTCTGTCTGGTGTAGTGCAGTGAGTAGGGGAGGAAAAGAATGCAGTGTAGAGCCTATTAGGTTTGTTCAACGTGTGAGGTAGGGTAATAAAGATAATGCTGGTCTGAATGGCTAGCCAATGTAAGTGAATCAGCTCAGGGGAACATGGTTATCCAAGGCATCTCCCTGAGGTAACCTTGCTGTAGCAGTCATTGGCAACTGTAACGGGTATAAGGTGGATTAGTGAGGAAGCTGACAAATGATGGTCCCGTAATTGACGTGTGTGATCATCAGTGCATGGTATATTGTCATCAAATTGTCTGGTTCCAACATGCAGCGTAGGTGTCTCAAAAAGTGGATTATGTAGTATGCAGGTTTGCCTGTGTTTCCCAGGTGGGATATCATATGGACGCGTAGCTACAGAATGAAATACTGGTAAAGTGAGGACGGGTCGGATTGCAGTTCATATACCCTAGTCCTGAGATGATGTGGTGGGATGATGTTGGGATTGCGCGTGATCAAGAGGACCTCCGTTGTTGTAAGTCACATATGGAGGTTTCAAGAGGACGGACACCCTAACAATGCATTGGGGCAGGGTATGAGAGGGGGGAGAGACATATGTGCATTGGAGATGGGTGTGTAAAGAACAACGTCATCGCCATAAGGCATGTAGACAACACTACAAGGATGTATGATCCCACAGATAGTTTGCAGGTAGATGTTCAATAGGGGGATAGAATGTGATGAACATTGGTTAGCACCCTGATGTAGGTGGAAGGGTTCAGATGTACTGTCCACTGAGCCGACATGCTGCCATCTTCGCTATAGATTGGACCTGCACCATTTAAGCACTGTTCCAGTGATGCCCTTCACAATTATTCCCGCCACAAGGAGGTTGTGTGTCACTGAATCACACGCTGCAGGGACGTCCAGAGTTGGGAGGTGGCAACCCAGTTGGATATTATCTATGCCATACATCATCTAACTGAAGAGTATGGTGAGGAGGGTGTCAACTCCATGGAGTTCCCTGAGGCCATGTTGGCAGGGGTCCAGTGGTGCAGCACAGTCAATATGTCCCTGTAGCTGTCGTACGTCCACGTCTCCTATCATCTCAGCAAGTATAGGTATGCCAGAGATGGGTCTGTAGGAACCCAACTTTAGAGGGTACAGATTGCAGTCTGTCAACAGGGGTATAGCTGAGGTATGCCAAAGGCCTGCAGGTAATGATCCAGTTGTAAAGGAAAGGGACATGATGTTGTCGATCACTGGGCCGACGTGCCTGTGAAGCCCCTTGACCCAGGAGGCATGGCATGGATCGGACTGGGATGTGGAGATGAATAGGGCTGCAATGGTGCCCTCATGTCCTTTGTCGGAAGGGAAACAGAATGGTGAGATGGTGCCAGGGACATCCTGCACAGGTGTAGTGATTGTCACAGAGGGACTGTTGATAAGGCACAACCGAGATTGTAGGTGAGTTGCAAAGTCCTGAGGGTGTATCTCCGCTTGGGGCCCTGAGGATGGCCCCCTAGACAGGGTCCAAACTAGGTACAAATGTTCACGTGGACCATTGTGAGATCTCCACATGGTATCATAGAGTTACCATGTCATTGACACTGAGATTGCCGTGCGGCTAGCAGATGGGTGGCTATTGACTGTTCTCAGGGCAACATTTGCATGTTAGCGACGCCAGTGTTTCCCATGGTTCCGTAATGGGATGAGGGTATCTCCACGGACTGCTGTGTACCAGGGAGCATCCGCTCCATCCCGTGACTGCGTAACTGTTGAAGGTCGCACAGCGATAGGACTAGGACTGATGTGCCAATCTAGCAGACTGATGTCCAGGCAAGGTAATGTTGTGACGCATAGGATGACAAGTTCAGCACACATCCATGTATACTGCTGTCATTGCCCTACCAACACACACCGCTACCAAGTAGCTCACAGGACATACCTGTGATCAGCATTGCAGACCACGCAGCCTCGTGCAACCCCACACCCCGTATGTGTCTCACACGCCACACCCTGTAGCTATCCCCTATAGGGCATGTGTGTATGCTGTCCTAACACAAACCCTGATGTGGGGCCAGGTCGCAGGACACAGTTAGCACATGTTCCTCATCCCATCCGTACCCCCACCTGTCCCATATCTGGTAACGCCAATCAGACACACCCCCACCCCCACAACAGTCTATGACGTACCCTGTATTAATGTGTGGACATGCAGCAAGGCATGTATAGGTAACATATGAGCTGCCAGGCACTGCATGTGTGTGGCCAAACGCATGACGGTGCTATAAGGGTCTACTGCACAGCATCCCAGCCCACAGCCCTGAATGTCACGCACCCCGCCAAACACTATCCGTCATGGTCGCATGCCCAATATAATGGCCCTGTACACTCTGAAAGGGGGTGGCAGAGGCGGGTGCGACCACAGGGTAACCAAGGGCAAACGGTGACATGAGAGGCGCATAGGGAGGGAGACATGGGACGGGGGCAGGAAGGGGTCTGCGTCCATGAGCACCTTACTGCCAATCAGAACACACGGACAGGGATACTGCACCCACATGTACCCCAGGTGAGGGGACATGGCACTACCGTATGGGTTGTTGAAGGAAGCAGGTGAGTGTGTAAGCAGTATGCATGCCAACATCACCGCATGTATGTGTTAACCACAGCACAAGCGGATATACAGTTGTTGCGTAGATACATATCAGAGCCCTCCTCTATTGCTCACATCACAGGTGACTACAGCAGCATGGGTGCGCATGAGGCTGAGCAGGGGGAGGATGTAGATGAGCCAGACGAGGATGTGGCTGAGACCCGGGAGGACAGAGAGGCCCAGCAATCAGGCGCAAGCACAGATGCAACTGGCCCACAGCCCTCGCCCCCCAGGACCAGCGGATCATCACCTGGGATGCCCGGAAACATGCAGCAGCCTGTTGACAGCCAGGCTATGGGTCCCCCACCACAACAGCTGCAGGCCCCTTCCAGCCACATGATGGACGTTCCGATGTCTGAGTTGCGCAGCCATGGCGCAGGTGGAGCACACAATGCTGAAGGTGGGTGGCATGAGGTGGTCACATACACAAGGTTTATGTAACTGTTCCCTGTGTGATGTGATTGTGTTGTTTGTCTCATTGTACACCATCAGCTGCTACTGGTGAGGGTTATGTACGTGGCATATTGGCGGAATAGACACAGGGGTATGGCTTTGGGTGGCGGGTGGTCAGGTAACAAACAGCACACCATTTGAGGGCCAATGAACACAGTCATATGCCGACATAACTGCAGTGTTGTGTGAACCTGGTGAGGAGCAAGCATGTCCTAGGTCAGGAGCGAGCCCCTGACAGGGTGAGTGACCCTGGACAAGCAAACTGTCAGTCCTGTATGGCATGTGACAGCAGGTACCTGCGATGACACACCACCACTCCCAGAATGCACCAGGGTCCCCAGAGACAGAAAAGGAGCTGGTGTGTGGTACCGTGTGTCCATGCAAGAGGGCTATGAGGTGTTCCCCAACTACACACCACAAAGGTCAGGGCCTGAGTCAGCACAGCTGTGCAGTGCTAGGGTGGAGCACACAACAAGGCATAGGCCACATGGAGTGCCATCTACAGTGGACTATCATGTCAGGGAGCATGATCATGATCCCCAGCTACATCATCGGATGCAAAGGACACAGTGCACAGACAGAGATGGCATGTGACCCTTCGAGGGATGAAGCGCCGATGCGCTGTGAGGTGGCGCCGACGCAGGAGAGGTACGTGTACTGGGACACAATCAGAAGGCAGTCCCACATCAGTGGAGTGGTGAGGGTCAGGGAAATGGTGCTGTAGAGCTAGGAGTCTCCAGACGGTACCTCTGCCAGCGGAGTCTGCACGTCATAGGGACCCAGGGACACGTGCCAGATGGTATGTGAAGAGAGTCCCAGTGTCCCTGGAACTGTGTTGGGCGGCTGGACATGGTAACTGGTGAACATAATGGCCAGAATATCTGGCGAGGAACCCTCACAGCGATGGGAGCACAGGTGGAAACACTGACCTATGCCCTGGCTACACCCCTGGAGGACAGCTGGGAAATACGTATGCAGCATGATCGTCTACATTGGGGAATCCCTCTGTGTCAGGCCCTCATGTGGAAACATAACTGTTGACGGGGGGGAGGAGCCCCAAGGTACAAGCTGGGGATACATGGATTACCGCATGTCCACACCCGTTATGTCATAATATGTTGGAACGTACACCTACCATCGCACAGACATACAAACCTGTTATCAAATCCACCCATTGAGGCCCCTGGGTATGACTGATAGCCACGCAGTGGGAAGCAAGCCAGGTGGATGATCAGCTGGGTAACTGCTATCAATTGAGCCGTACCTACATGAATGTGTGCCCTGATGCAATGACCCTGGAGTCCATGTGTGGGAGATGGGAGGTTAACCTGCAGAGAACAGGTGATCCATACGGCATTGGATATGGGTATGGTTATGTTCTGGGTCACGGATATGGTTATGGTTATGGTTATGGTTTGTAAAAAGGGATCGAGGGGTTATCCGGGAACACACAGACCGTTGAGCCTGATGTCAGTACCGTGACAAATGGTAGATACCATCATAATGAATATATGTACTCAGCAGGTAGATAGTCACAACCTGATGGGGGACAGCCAACATGGCTTTAGACCAGGAAGATCCTGTCTCACTAATCTGTTATGTTATATTGAGGGAGTGAATAGGCAGGTGGACAAAGGTGAGTCGGTTGATGCTGTGTATCTGGACTGGCAGGGAACCTCTGACATGGTCCCGCATGAGAGACCGTTTGCAAAGCTAGAGATTCCTGGGATGGGAGGCAGTGTACTATTGTATATCATGAACTGGTTGGAAGATATGAAGCAGAGAGTAGTGCTAAATGGCCAAGTTCCCCAATGGGGAAAGGTGAATAGTGGTGTACCACAGGGATCTGTGCTGGGTCTGCTGCTTCTTGAGATATTCCTAAATGACCTGGAAGGTGGTGTGACAGGTGAGGTTTTATTTATTGATTTATTTATTTAGTATACATTTGTATACCGCTACTTCCAGCGATCAGCAGCGGTTTTGATTACAGATTGGAAATTGTCAAATCATGACAGGAAATTTTTGAGGTATAAACACATTGATTAGACAGGAAAGCACAGCACACAGAGAACTATTTTACAGGGAACATGGGCTATGGAGGGTTAAGTGGCTTGCCCAAGACCACAAGGAGCACCTGTGGGACTAGAAACCCCAGTCCTTCCGGCCCAAGGTTGCTGTCCTCTAGTGGGATTTGAACCCCCGACCTTCCGGCCCGAAGTACCTTGCCCCAACCACTAGGCTACTCCTCCACTCAGGTTATCAGATTTGCACATGACACACAACAATGTCAGGTTGTAAAAACCCACAGGGATTGCGGATACATGCAAGAGGACCCTGATAAACTGGAGGACTGTGCATCAGAATGGCAGATGAGGGTTAATGTGGTGAGGTGCAGGGTTATGCACCTAGGAAGGCCCAACCCAAACTATGGTGTCATGATGCTGGGTTCAACATTAGGCACCACCAC
Organism: Ichthyophis bannanicus; assembly: GCA_033557465.1. Lineage (NCBI taxonomy): Eukaryota > Metazoa > Chordata > Amphibia > Gymnophiona > Ichthyophiidae > Ichthyophis > Ichthyophis bannanicus. The sequence goes on from CM066032.1 coordinate 1,474,378,456, forward strand.
CCAGGGAGATGTTGTAGGCGTCATTGCAGATACCATGTTCATACCCTTGGCCCATAGTGCAGCGGCGGCCAAATTATCAAATAGGGTGATAGGTATGATCTGGACAGAAATGTCAGTTATAAAAACATATGTTATCATGCCTCTATAGCGTTCCATGGTGATGACACACCCTGTATATTGTGTGCAATACTGGTTACCGTAAATTGAAATGGGATCTAGCAAATACAGAGGTGGGTCAGATAAGGGCCACCAAAATGGCAAAGGGGATGGGAGTCCACTCCTATGAGGTGAGGCTAAAAAGGTTGGTGCTCTTTAACCTGGGAGAGAGACCGCTGAGGGGAGATATGATAGAGGTCTATATATCCATGGACGGTGTGGAATGGGTAGACATAGATGACTTGATTACCTTATTAGAATATATAGAGACTGGGGGACATGCACTGGAGCGACAGGGTAAACTATTTACAACTGATAACAGGATGTCATCTTACACAAAACGTGTACTCAAACTCTGGGATATTTTGACTGAGGATGTAGTAAAGGATGTTAGTGTAGCTGTGTTTAGAACATGTTTGGACAGGTACCTGTGGTAAGGTCCATAAACCATCATTAGGAAGGTACCCTGGATATCACTGCTTGATCAAAGACAAGCATTGTGGGACCTCTGTCTCTTGGGGAAACTGCTAGGTACGTATGACCTAGATTGGCCACTTTTGAAAACAGCATACTGTGCTTGATGGACCCTGGTGTGACCCAGTATGGCATATCTCATGTTCCTATGTTTGTTTTTCGAAGATTGGTATGGATAACCTTGCCACAGCCTGCACATAAGAAACCATGCTGTGTACAGACAGGTCTGCACACATCTCTGGGGATTCCATGACATGTCCAACTGTTGACACCCCTGCCCCGTGTCACCACACATCTAACACTGACAGCAGGTATCCTGTTGTGTGTGCTACCAAGGATATCTGTGTTGGTGGAAGTCACCCCACATAGCAATATCCTGTTGCCGTCACACCTGAGGAGGCATAACTGATCAGTGTGAGCAGCCGTGTCTGTCATAGATGGGCTACATCCCCCACATTCCCCTGCACAACATATTAGTATATACCCCTGACAGGCCTGGGATGAATCCACGCAGGCATCTGTCTGACAGCGGCCACATGTTAACAGACAGGGGATGCATACATGCATTGACCTAGCAATAGTCTTCCGCATCGCACACATGCAGCTGACACACACGCATCTGAATGGCATTTGCCACATTGTCCAGGGGGAACTGGGACAGACCCACCATGCCCTATGAAGCCCTGGACCTGTTGGGGCACACGGCCCCTTGTCACACCATGCTAGAGATGTAGTTGCCCGCCAGAATGTGATAGCCCTACAGCAGACAAGGCCTGTCCAGACACCCAGATACCTGGCACCCACCAGATGTCCAGGTCAGGGACCATGTAGAGTTGGCCCGGGTGAGGGACATGTCCCACCGGGCCTCCTGAATGTGCACATATACGATGTCGTGCATGACATATCAATGTGTGCAATAACATGTCCCCCTCATGGGGACATGACAGTATGCCCCCAAATTGCACAGCTGGGTCGGTCACCTATATGGACACACTGGTCATGTGATGTCCCCTGTTGTGTATAGCGTTGGACCATACCCCGCATGTGCACACCCATCTGCAGGCCACGGCCCTCCCCCCCCCATGCAGTGTTGTGACGCACCACACCCCATGGGGCAGCACCTGCTATGTGCATAACCAGCATTACATTGCCTGTATGTGTGTGGGGCAGACAGCCCCTGCGGATCCATCTCTTGTCCAATCCTATCGGACCATGGCCACCGCTTGTATTGCCCAGGTAGTACGCACTGGTACCATGTCCCTCCCCACAAACAACATGTCCCTGCCATCACACAACATGGCCCGTACCCTCTCCTAACATCATTGCCAGATGGATAATGCAGCTGTGCACATACGCCAGTGAGGGTCTGTTGTACCAATGCACACATCGCCCCCCTGTGACCAGAGCCCCCTCCAACATGGACCTGTCAAAGGTCTGTGTTCCTGCTGCACTGTGGCCCCACCCTGTCCCCCTGACCCCCACCCTTTCAGGGGCACCTGTGATGGTGTGCATCTGTTGTCCCTGTCCCTGTATCAGCCATCAGCTCCCATGTCCTAGAAACATGTGTTCAGTCCCCTGGATGCACAACCGTAGCAGACCATGCAGTACATGTGTGATTCAGCACAGCCACATGGGTCACGTTCATCAGAACATCTCTGAATGTGGACCGTGTGCTGTGTGTGGGGTCTCCCCACACTAGTGGGGCACACGCTGCCACATCGCCACACACCTTTGTCTACAGGAGTAAGCCACACCACAGTAGTAGCCCTGGTGATGATGTGCAACCTGTCACTGTGTTGATGTAGTTCCCAGACCAAGGACTATCTCTCATACAATGCTCTGTCTCACACATAGGCCTGCGTGAGGCGTTGATGGACATCAGAGCATCCATTGATGTCGTATGCAACAAGCTGGACCAGTCGACGGCACAGATACAGGGCCTCACAGAGGTGGTGAGGGCTATACCTTTCGAATGCATTGTGTAGCCCTGGAGGGGATGCTGGCGGCAAGACAGCAGGGGGTACATGCACCGGCACCAGCAGCAGCACCGGCACCAGCACCAGCACCGGCACCGGCACCGGCTCCTCAGCCACAAGCGCCTCCATCTTCACAGGGGGAGGGTGTTGCACCGCAGAGGGTGGGGGGGATGGGTCAGGCCAGGCGTGGTCGGCCGCGCCGTCGACAGTAACCTTAGCCAAATAAAACTGTAGCAAACAGTGTGTGCCAGGTCTGTAGCATATTTGTGCACCTGTGGTCCCGTATGTATTGTGCACATGCATGGTTGGTCCATGACCATTTACCCTTTACCCTTAGCACATTGCCAATGTGTGGCTTGGCTTGCCAGTTACACCTGCAGCACTGGCACAACAAGATGGCTGTGACCCTCACAGGGTGTGTCAGCTGCCCAGGGCCAGGAGCTGAGTGCTGCTCACACACACCCATGGTCAGGGAGGGTGCATATTCCCAGACCTCACGCGTACTGATGTGTTCCATAGTAATGTTGTCCCCTACCTACACTCACCACTGTGTGCAGATGCCTGACAATCGCCGCTGCTTGCAAAGCACATTGCACGCCATGGCACACCCCTCGGGCATGTGGGTGGTATAGGCAGACAGGGGTGTCATGTGTCAGGTGGTCCAGGCAGTCAGGAACACATGGGGCTACATAGCACACATCCATGTGTCAGTGTAATTCGGGTGGACCCCCACCAGGCGGCATCCCATGGCCCCACCCAGTACCCACAGCCCCCCACATATATGGCCCCTCTGACTGCATGTGCGCGCACGACACGTATGACACCCATGTCTGCCCCTCCTGGCCCTGCAGGTCGCAATACATATCCCGTGCTTGCATACATGTTGAATGTAGGAATGACACGTGACCATTGGGTTAAGAAAGTGTGAAAACATTTATTTCTTTCAATATTAACAATGGGCAACATGCCCAACCACACATCACATAATCAGGGGGGTGAACACAGCCCAGCACAGGGCACATGGGGGCATCACAGGTGCCATCGCTGGTACCTGTGATGCTCTTCGGCAGGTGGTAACCGGGATGCCAAATCCACCACATCAGTTGCCACCTGCCGAACAGCCACAGTCAGAGACTGCAGAGCATGTAACATGACATGGGTGTCACGTCGTGCATCAGCCAGGGCCACTAACACCTCGTCCATGCACCTGCCAGCACACAGACACACAGTGGCTGCAGTCTGTGTGCTGGCATGTGCATGTGGTGTGACAGTGGCCCTGGGTGGTGCACGCTCATGCTGCCACCCATGCCGTGTAGATGCCTGCAGTGTCTGCCTGCTGCCCCCTCGGCCCTGTGCTGGGATGTGTTCGCCACCACCCCCCTCCCGCCCCTCCCCCTCCCTGTGCACCCTCCCCCCACCCTCCCTGGCCTGTCCGTGCCCCTCCCTCCCCCCTCCCTGCCTCTACCCAGACCCCCTGTTCCCCCCTCCCCTGCACCCACTATTATCACATCATCGTCCTCCTCCTCCTCATCCCCCTGGTCATGGGTGGGTGGGGTGACTTCCTCCTCCTCCCCCCCTCCTCCTCCCCCACATCTGTCACAGGCGTTGGCTCGGCCTCCATGGCCAACTCCTCCTCTTCCTCCGTCGGCCCCTCCTGTCCTTCCACGTCTGTCTCCTCCGGCCTCGCGCGCCGGCTGGTGGGTCTGCGAAGGCAATAGGTGGAGGTGTGTGGTGCCCCATCGCTGGTATCACTGTCTGTGAAGGATGACAGACATCAGGGCACATCCATGTGTGTCACATACAACATTTACAGATACAGGTGAGACACAGGCTGGTGGTCCCATGGCCGACCTGAACCTGCAACCTAGCCCTGGCAATACTGACCATCATGGTGCTCTTGTTGCTCCCTCCTGCACCTCTCCAGGAACTCGGGGTGGTAGTGTCGCAGCTCCCGTGCTTTTTTCCTCAGGTCCTCCACCTGTGGATATGTAAACGTTGTCTGTGGTCAGCACCTAACACCTGTCACTGGTGCAGACAACCAGATTACATTGCCCTGTGTGTGACGCATGTACCTGCAGCCCCACCCCTGCTGTTTGTGGCATATACAGCTGCGTGACACAACCCCGGAAGGCCTTGCCTTGGAGATGTGGGGGTAGGTTTGCACAGCTGTGTCACAGCAGTATCAGACGAGCCTAGCTGGCACAAACATGCAGTGTCACATAGGGCAGCTCTCAGCAGCATCACATGTTGACTGCATGCTGACCCACCCATATCACCACAGCCACACATGACATTGGTGGAATGGTGTTTGGCACAATGATGGACAGAGGGAGAGGAGCGACGGGGGCAACCGGTGGGGCGTGACAGACACACAGTGGATGAGGGGGGGAAATATCACCTAGGGGAGATGATCTACCTTGCCAGACACATCCCAGCTGTGCATTGACAGCAGCTGTCCATGGTGGGTGTGTCTGTGGTCCCATGCTTAACGTGGGACATAGTCACCATTGGTGGCGCCCCCTAGGCACCATTGGCAGGGTATGCACCCCATAATGTGTGTGCCCTGTGTGGCAGCTCACCCACACATTAGGGATCTGTGACATCCCCTATGGGGGTTGCCTCAGGGATGTGTATGTTTGTGATTGGTGTTTCACAGCATCCCTATCACACAGAGCATCCCTATGTGGGCCCTCAGCTGAGCAGTACTGGCCCTTGTTGGTCATCTGCAGTCTCCATGTCGCTGCTCGTGTGTTGACATGCACACAGACAGACTAGGATGGGGCCCATGATGCGTCCATGTGACCCACCTGTTGGTGCATTTCAGGGTCTAGGTGGTGATTTACTTGCAGGTCCCATGTTCCCATGTGCACAATGCAGGGATGTCACAGCTGCAGCTGGTGTGTTGGTGTCCGTCTGCGAACCTGTCATGCTCGTGTGACCACAAAGAGATGTGCGAGGGGCTGTGCCAGCTCCCAGGGTATCTCTGCAACCACATACATCGTGGCATGGACCTGGTGTATGGGAGGGGAAGCAGGCCTACCCCCTGCAGTGGCTTTTTCCAGATGTCCATCACGTCCAGGTGTGGTTATACACATGTGCCCTGCCAAACAGCTCGGCAGCTTTCACAGCCATGCACCATGTGCATACTGTGTGTGCTGTGTCTGGACCCAGGGTGTGAGCTGTGTGTTGAGCTGCCCCACCCCTACCAATATAGCGGATACTCTGTGGACTGACGGACTGAGGGGTGGCTGTGCACATGGCTGCCGTCATCCATGTGCTCGGGTGGGGGGGTTAGTGTGGCCTGTGGGGGAATGGTAATACATGTTTAAGGTCGTGACATATGTCCACCTATCGCAGGGATAGACCTGGCCAGTCCTGTGGGGTCCCAGATGTGTCTGTTCCCTCCGGTTGACTCAGTTGTGCACAGATAGGGGCTGTGGAACACACCATCCATTTCTTGGGGTGCTACCACGTGTACCCCTCCTGACCTCTCTCACACATATCCCCTGGGGTCTGATGGGGTCTGCTTCTGGGAAATGTTCCGATGTTATGTTGTGGGTGGAGGGGGTGTTCGGGGGTGTCTCCTGGGCTGCCTCATGTGATGGGCATGTTCCAGGCTTCCTATGGTCTGTCCCACAACACATGCATGGGTGGACATGGGCCTCATGGGATAGTCGACAGATGTTTCCGTGGATGGCCAAGGGGGGGGGGGGAGAACTCACCAGGTACCCTGGGGTCCTGTGGGTGTTGTCGCTGGTGGACCATATATGGCTGGGTGTCTCCCACATGTGGTGTTTTGTGTGTCGCTGCCAGTTATATCATCTTAAGCTGGGGGTGTGCCATGTTGGGCATATGACTGCTAGCATCCATTCGTGCTGCACAGAGGGGGTTTGTGGGTGGTCCTTCAGTTGCGCACTCATCGTTTCTGGGACCACCTGGCCAGGACTGGCCTGTCAGCATCCACGCTCGGGATGTTTGCATGGGGATTGTGCTTGACAGTTGGAGACACATACAGGGGGTGGATCACACCTTATCCTATGACAGGTGGTCCATTGCTGCTGCAGCAATGCAGCCACAGGTCCGTGCCACAATGGCAATGGCAGGGACCCTAACTATGCCCCGTCACCATTCCAATGCGACACTGTAAGCATGATTTTCATTTGCCCCAGGCATGCCTGACATGGGCTACCTGGACCTCACACTTGTCATGTGTGAGGTACGCATCTAGGTGTCAGCGATGTTGGCAGACCCACATCCATGCCATCCACAGGGAACAGGGTTCTGGACAGTATCCTGGGTGACAGCAGGGATGCATGGCACAAACTGCGAGCTAGGCATCATTGTTCATGGGCACCTACCAAGCTGTTTCACGGCATGTCCTCTGTGTCATGATGTCCTCAGCATACCTGAGTACCCCACACTGGAACGAATAGGGTGACTTTTCTCTAGGGACGCAGGTGACGTCAACGCAGCATAGCTGTTATATAGCTGTACGGCATGTGGGGGGTTGTTGGGGGGTGTATCCCATCCTGTTCATGGGGATACCCTGCACGTTTGGGTTTCCTGTAGGTGTGGCATCCTCCCATGAGGTCTGTGTATGGTGGGGTTGTCTGCCTCATGTGTCCGGTGTTCTATGTCAGTTGTGACTGCACTTGATTGGACCCTGCCCACAGGACATGGCAGCCCCTGGTGGGACATGTCATCGCCCAACAACAGTTTTGTGTTGGGACATGCAGGCACCCCCTTGCAATTGACAGTACTATCCTCTGAGTGGTCACATTCACTGGTCAACACAGCGGGTTTGACGTGTATTGTCCCTGGGGGATGGGGCAGACTGCAGTACTAGGACAGAGGCGCATACTACCAGGTGTGACCCTGCACCAATGGGTACCACATGCCAAACACATGCACTGATGGTCCATATGCCCATGCTGTGGCCATCATCTTTGTGGCCTGTAGTCACACAATGTGTGTGGTATGGGGTGGTTACAGATACCCTGGTGGGGCAGGGCTAGCTGCACTAGCATGTTTTGTGGCCAGCACCCTGTGCGCTGGTGACACTTGCTCTGCCTGTGTCTATTTAACGGTCACAGCCCATACCACTCAGCACGGCACATGGGGTTTAGACACATCTGCTGACCCCATACCTTGCTGTGGGCACAGAGTCGCTTTTCATGGCCAGTGATACCACCAGGGATGTTTGTGCAGTGTGCGCTCCTCAGTCCCACCACCAGGGAAACCCCATGTGCCAGGGTTCGGAACCCCTTTAGAACCAGCACACTGTATGTTGTGTCAGATGTGATACACAGGGAACATGGGGCTGCACAGGGGACATTGCTCCACACACAGCCATGTTTGTGTGGTGGTGGCCACTGTGCCTGGCTGCCTGCTTCAGCCTACCACCCCTGTGTGCCAACCCACTGTCCAATCATCGTGACATCGCACGTGAGGGCCCTCGGCAGTCAGCACACTGGCCATGGCTGACAGTGACTGGGGAGGGATCAGCACCCCCCACTTTAGTCCCCTGACACAGGGCGTGGCTTCCATGCTGGTGTTGTGGCTTTGGACTGGGCACAGATATTGTGAGGACATGGGTGTGTCATTGCCAAGGACCCCCTTGTCTTGTGCTTGGGTGAGGTCCACACAACCACTGGTGAGGGTGGTTAACATACACCAGTGTCAACGGTTCTGGCGGCATCAGCAGGCACAGACACAGGGATGGCTATAACGTCGGGTGTAGTGCACATACAGGGACACAGAGATGGGGAGTTGGCCTAACCTAATGATCTGGGGTGCAGCATTTTGGGCTACCATCAGGGAGGGTGACAGGCGCTGTGTGATCCCCCCTGTGCTTACCAGATGTCTGGTGGGGAGCTGTGGCATGCTGGCCTCAACAGGCCATCAGGTACCATCATGTGTCCACTCATTCCTGCTTGTTTCAGATGTTTAGCTGTGCCCAGTAAAACCTACATGCCTAGCTGTGTGTGTGGCCATGTGTGCAGTCACACCTATGTGCATTGTGCAGGTCTCCCAGAGCGCACATATCTGTTTCCCTTTGGCACCCTTGAGAGACATGGCATTGCCATGTCCATTTGTTCTGGCCACTGATGGTGTCCATGCTCAGCCCTGTCACCCTGTGGGTGTTATGTCAAACACATTTGGGGTCACACTATGTACACATGCCATGCACTCCACAACCAATGGCAACAGAGTGTACCAGCACACATGGGTGTTTAAAGACACATGAGACATTGGGTGGGTTCCCTATGCACCTTGGCAGGGGACACGTCCATGACACATGCCTTTGTACATAGCCAGAGATGTCACTTGCCAGACCACTACAGGATCAGTGTATCCTGTATGTCATAGGGATACTGATAGCTACGTCAGTCCAACCTTGGCAAATGTTGGACACAGCATACTGGTCATGGTGGACAGGCATTTGTCTCAAACAGGCGTATCGGGTGTTGTTATGTTCCTCTGACCTGTGTCGTGTATGTTTCTGGGAGGTGTCACTGCACACACTATGGCCTATTCCCACCTCTGGTCATGTGTGCTTGTTAGGCTATCTGGGCCAACCTGACTGTGTGCTTGCAACCTTTCAAGGGCATCTGTGAGATACCTATGCACACAGGGGCGTTATGCCTGTGGGCTGTGGGAAGGAGCGACCTGAATCAACATACATAGCTGTGGACAGGTTGCCATTGCAGAGGTTATGACCTGGTTCTTGGAGATACTGTGTGTGGGTATTTGCTCACGCGCATCCAGATCTGCATCCTACATATCATCTCCATACATCTACAGTGTTTCTCCTGGGCTAGGTGGCCCCTAGACTGCGGATGCCGTTCAGCCACACCACTATACCTTATTGCACACATTTGCCTGACATACCCTCCGTCACAATCAGCTCCCCCGCCACCAGGGTCTTGTGTGTGCCAGGGCACATCATCATCAGGATACAGCATTGCACCATATTGACACCCTGCCCACACAATGCATGTATCATGTGTGCCTGAGATGCGGGTGATTGGCTCATCAGCTGTGTCACACTGCACCATATCACCTGGGTGACAGGGGCACACCCAGATGTGCTCGACGGACACATGCAGATTAGGGGATGTGATAGGCAATAGTAGCACCTACAAACATAACCCCAGGGGTTCTGAGGCCACACATTGATGGTCTCCCTGCACCCCACGCGTTTGGGTGGATGTGTAGCAAACTCACTGGTGCAACCACACATATCTCCAGGGTGAGAGTGAGCCCACTTTGGATGGCCTCTCTGGCCCCCTGGAGGTAGGGGAATGCTTAGAGCTACATTAGTACACACAGCCATATCTCCAGGGTGACACAGAGCCCATTTTGGATGGCCTCTCTGGCCCCCTGGAGGTAGGGGGATGCTTCCAACTACATTAGTACACACAGCCATATCACCAGGGTGACACAGAGCCCACTTTGGATGGCCTCTATGCACTCCTGGAGGTAGGGGAATGCTTAGAGCTACATTAGTACACACAGCCATATCTCCAGGGTGAGAGTGAGCCCACTTTGGATGGCCTCTCTGGCCCCCTGGAGGTAGGGGAATGCTTAGAGCTACATTAGTACACACAGCCATATCTCCAAGGTGACACAGAGCCCACTTTGGATGGCCTCTCTGGCCCCCTGGAGGTAGGGGGATGCTTCCAACTACATTAGTACACACAGCCATATCTCCTGGGTGACACAGAGCCCACTTTGGATGGCCTCTCTGCACTCCTGGAGGTAGGGGGATGCTTACAGCTACATTAGTACACACAGCCATATCTCCAGGGTGACACAGAGCCCACTTTGGATGGCCTCTCTGCACTCCTGGAGGTAGGGGTATGCTTACAGCTACATTAGTACACACAGCCATATCTCCAGGGTGACACAGAGCCCACTTTGGATGGCCTCTCTGCACTCCTGGAGGTAGGGGGATGCTTACAGCTACATTAGTATACACAGCCATATCTCCAGGGTGACACAGAGCCCACTTTGGATGGCCTCTCTGCACTCCTGGAGGTAGGGGAATGCTTAGAGCTACATTAGTACACACAGCCATATCTCCAGGGTGACACAGAGCCCACTTTGGATGGCCTCTCTGGCCCCCTGGAGGTAGGGGCATGCTTAGAGCTACATTAGTACACACAGCCATATCTCCAGGGTGTGAGTGAGGCCACTTTGAATGTTCTCACTGGCCCCCTGGAGGTAGGGGGATGCCTCCAACTACATTAGTACACACAGCCATATCTCCTGGGTGACACAGAGCCCACTTTGGATGGCCTCTCTGGCCCCCTGGAGGTAGGGGAATGCTTCCAACTACATTAGTACACACAGCCATATCTCCAGGGTGACACAGAGCCCACTTTGAATGGCCTCTCTGGCCCCCTGGAGGTAGGGGGATGCTTACAACTACATTAGTACACACAGCCATATCTCCTGGGTGACACAGAGCCCACTTTGGATGGCCTCTCTGCACTCCTGGAGGTAGGGGGATGCTTACAGCTACATTAGTACACACAGCCATATCTCCAGGGTGACACAGAGCCCACTTTGGATGGCCTCTCTGCACTCCTGGAGGTAGGGGGATGCTTACAGCTACATTAGTACACACAGCCATATCTCCAGGGTGACACAGAGCCCACTTTGGATGGCCTCTCTGCACTCCTGGAGGTAGGGGAATGCTTAGAGCTACATTAGTACACACAGCCATATCTCCAGGGTGAGAGTGAGCCCACTTTGGATGGCCTCTCTGCACTCCTGGAGGTAGGGGAATGCTTAGAGCTACATTAGTACACACAGCCATATCTCCAGGGTGAGAGTGAGCCCACTTTGGATGGCTCTCTGGCCCCCTGGAGGTAGGGGATGCTTAGATCTACATTAGTACACACAGCCATATCTCCAGGGTGACACAGAGCCCACTTTGGATGGCCTCTCTGGCCCCCTGGAGGTAGGGGGATGCTTCCAACTACATTAGTACACACAGCCATATCTCCAGGGTGAGAGTGAGCACACTTTGGATGGCCTCTCTGCACTCCTGGAGGTAGGGGGATGCTTACAGCTACATTAGTACACACAGCCATATCTCCAGGGTGACACAGAGCCCACTTTGGTTGGCCTCTCTGCACTCCTGGAGGTAGGGGGATGCTTACAACTACCATTGTACACACAGCCCTATCTCCAGGGTGACACAGAGCCCACTTTGGATGGCCTCTCTGGCCCCCTGGAGGTAGGGGTATGCTTAGAGCTACATTAGTACACACAGCCATATCTCCAGGGTGGCAGAGAGGCCACTTTGAATGTTCTCACTGGCCCCTGGAGGTAGGGGGATGCTTCCAACTACATTAGTACACACAGCCATATCTCCTGGGTGACACAGAGCCCACTTTGGATGGCCTCTCTGGCCCCCTGGAGGTAGGGGGATGCTTCCAACTACAATAGAACACACAGCCATAACTCCAGGGTGACACAGAGCCCACTTTGGATGGCCCTCTTTCCCCCTGGAGGTAGGGGGATGCTTCCAACTACATTAGTACACACAGCAATATCTCCTGGGTGACACAGAGACCACTTTGGCTGGCCTCTCTTCCCCCCTGGAGGTAGGGGGTTGCTTACAGCTACATTAGTACACACAGCCATATCTCCAGGGTGACACAGAGCCCACTTTGGATGGCCTCTCTGCACTCCTGGAGGTAGGGGAATGCTTAGAGCTACATTAGTACACACAGCCATATCTCCAGGGTGACACAGAGCCCACTTTGGATGGCCTCTCTGCACTCCTGGAGGTAGGGGGATGCTTAGAGCTACATTAGTACACACAGCCATATCTCCAGGGTGACACAGAGCCCACTTTGGATGGCCTCTCTGGCCCCCTGGAGGTAGGGGAATGCTTAGAGCTACATTAGTACACACAGCCATATCTCCAGGGTGACACAGAGCCCACTTTGGATGGCCTCTCTGCACTCCTGGAGGTAGGGGGATGCTTCCAACTACATTAGTACACACAGCCATATCTCCAGGGTGAGAGTGAGCCCACTTTGGATGGCCTCTCTGGACCCCTGGAGGTAGGGGAATGCTTAGAGCTACATTAGTACACACAGCCATATCTCCAGGGTGAGAGTGAGCCCACTTTGGATGGCCTCTCTGGCCCCCTGGAGTGAGGGGAAGGGGAAGAGAAACATAACGACACACAGCCATGTCTCCAGGGTGACACAGAGCCCACGTTGGATGGCCTCTCTGGCCCCTGGAGGTAGGGGGATGCTTCAACTACATTAGTACACACAGCCATATCTCCAGGGTGAGACAGTGAGCCACTTTGAATGGCCTCTCTGGCCTCCTGGAGGTTGGGGGATGCTTCCAACTACATTAGTACACAGCCATATCTCCAGGGTGACACAGAGCCCACTTTGGATGGCCTCTCTGCCCCACTGGAGGTAGGGGGATGCTTCCAACTACATTAGTACACACAGCCATATCTCCAGGGTGACACAGAGCCCACTTTGGATGGCCTCTCTGGCCCCTGGAGGTAGGGGGATGCTTCCAACTACATTAGTACACACAAGCCATATCTCCTGGGTGACACAGAGCCCACTTTGGATGGCCTCTCTGCACTCCTGGAGGTAGGTAGGGGGATGCTTACAACTACATTAGTACACACAGCCATATCTCCAGGGTGACACAGAGCCCACTTTGGATGGCCTCTCTGCACGCCTGGAGGTAGGGGGATGCTTACAGCTACATTAGTACACACAGCCATATCTCCAGGGTGACACAGAGCCCACTTTGGATGGCCTCTCTGGCCCCCTGGAGGTAGGGGGATGCTTAGAGCTACATTAGTACACACAGCCATATCTCCAGGGTGACACAGAGCCCACTTTGGATGGCCTCTCTGCTCTCCTGGAGGGAGGGGAATGCTTAGAAACACATTAGTACACACAGCCATATCTCCAGGGTGACACAGAGCCCACTTTGGATGGCCTCTCTGGCCCCCTGGAGGTAGGGGCATGCTTAGAGCTACATTAGTACACACAGCCATATCTCCAGGGTGAGAGTGAGCCCACTTTGGATGGCCTCTCTGCACTCCTGGAGGTAGGGGGATGCTTACAGCTACATTAGTACACACAGCCATATCTCCAGGGTGACACAGAGGCCACTTTGAATGGCCTCTCTGGCCCCCTGGAGGTAGGGGAATGCTTCCAACTACATTAGTACACACAGCCATATCTCCAGGGTGACACAGAGCCCACTTTGGATGGTCTCTCTGCCCCCTGGAGGTAGGGGGATGCTTACAGCTACATTAGTACACACAGCTGGAGGTAGGGGGATGCTTCCAAACACATTAGTACACACAGCCATATCTCCAGGGTGACACAGAGCCCACTTTGGATGGCCTCTCTTGGCCTCCTGGAGGTTAGCCATATCTCCAGGGTGACACAGAGCCCACTTTGGATGGCCTCTCTGGCCCCCTGGAGGTAGGGGATGCTTCCAAATACAATCAGGAACCCACCACGCCATATCCCCTGGGGTATGAGGGACCGCTTTGAGGGGGCCCTGTAGACTCCTGGAGATGGTGATGTGAATCCCCAGAACGTTCTGACCACACACACACTATATCCACAGAGTGACTGAGTGCACACTTTTGAGGGGCTCTCTGGACCCTGAGGATAGGGTGGATGTATTCACACATTGGCAGACAACCCCAGATCACCTGTATGTCTGAGGCCCCATGTGCTTAACATTGCACCACCCCTGATGGTTAACCCTATGGGCTGTTACCCTGCTGATGCCGATTTACCGCCATCAACAACACCAGGATGTTTGCATACGCTCCTTATGCAGATGCATGGCCTAGTTTTTTTTGTTACAGTGTGCTTTTACTGTAATCAACACCAGCCAGCTGTCATGGACGCCAGGGGGCCATCATGCCCCATCTGTGGCACAAAACCGTCAAACACCTGGCTACATGGCCACACAATCAGATGTGATACCACATGTTATATGGCATGTGGTTTCACCTGCTACACTAAAACTTATACAGACTACTTACAAACACACAACAGAATGCGACCAGCTGACATCAACCCTGTATGTTGTATATGTTTATTTTTGACCTAGGGTCCATTCACTTACCTCCCTTGGCATGGTCTGCCTGCCTGTTAAAAACGCCTGGTCACCCTCTCCCAGGCCCTCAGGACCTCCCCATGTTCTTTCTCCTGGAGGGCCCTGGGAACCAGCCTTGTGCTGCTTTTGGCTATCAGGGAGCCAGGTGGCACAGACTCTCTGTGGGCTAAAAGCAGGGATTCTAGTTCGGGACGCCATGGTTGTTTCTGGGAGTGGGGACCGCGATTGGTGACCCGCGCGGACGCTCACGGCGCACCAAACTTTCCGGAATTGCGCGTGACGTATCGCGCAACGTGCGGTTTCGCATGGCGCGCGCGTCAGATTCGCTGCCTCGCCCGTTGCGCTCCGCATGGCTGTGCGTCTGCAAATTGCAAATTAATGATACCCTACACGCACCATTCATATTGATGGTTGTAATGGTTGTGCTCAAAATGATAGTTTAACTGTTACTGAGCCTAATTACATAGTTACTGGGGGTGTCTCTAATGTCACTTTAACAAACAATTATTATTAATGGTTGACCCTTGTTCACACAGTGTGTGGTTTTGAACCTCTGGACACATAGCAACTGCATTGCTGAGCATTGTCAAGATGAGGTGTGCTATGTGTGTCAACCATAGGAAGGTAGTGCTCAGACACTATCTAGTTATGGTTGCAGACAGACCATCAGCATCAGGTGGTCACTCAACCTGGGGATAGGGGGTTGTGTGTGCCAGTGGAATTTAATATGTGTGGGTACAGTGATCTCCATGTCTGAGACAGACATTTGTGGGTGGTTGCCATCGGGGTTGGGGGGGAGATCATATATGAGCATTGCACACGCAAAAGTAGGTGGCGGTGTTGGACATTACAGGACTATGTGGGTCCGTCAGCATGTCAACCACACTGCAAATTTATCACTTTGGTATGTGTGACGCCATACAGTTCCTGGTTTTTGAAAAAATAGCCTCCCAATGGTTGATACATGGACTGCCCTTAACCAGCCGTCATGGGTTACATCTTCACGCAGGTTGAGGTCAGGAGGTGCCTGGTCTCAGGCATCACACAATTCTCATTACTTGAAGTGCACACAGGTAGCCATGATTGTTTTCACTGTACATCTGTGCTGCACCAGACATAGATCTTCTACATTTGCAACATTGTTACATGCCCCAGAACGGTTTCCAACATTACAGGAGTTGCTGCTTTGGCAAGACCCTCACACTGCTACATACATCATGTGCAGTACACCATTCTTCACCAATGGAACAGCGCACCCTGGTGACCAGTGCAACACTGTCTGAAGGCCTGCCTCTTTCCACCAGAACAGGCATCTGTTCTTAGCAATCGGAGCGGTGGCCCCAAACCTAACCTTGATACCTGTGGAGCCAGAGGTTGCCCCAATTGTTTCCATCCACACAGTGTGTTGTGGTTATGGTGAGTGCAGCCAGTGACAGGTCCCTGACTGTGAAAAGAGTGCCTGGAATCTCTGTGATCCTCACTGTGCTGTCTGCATCATTGCTCCTTACACAACCCGTATAGGGTTGTGCACCTTGGGGTAATGCACTGTGATGCTTTCAGAATTTTGCCAGGTACTACAGGACATTACACAAATTCCAGGCTTGACCAGTCCACCATGAACCTTCAAAATGTTTGCTATATGTTTACCAATGTCATCTTCAATGTTAATGTTATTTTATGCAAGTAGGCGCTGTTCCATGTAACAAACCATGGTCAGTAGTCTGTTAAGTGTAAAAGCCTTTGATCTTTGGGAAAAAGCGGTATTATAGAGGACATGCATAATTATATAGATTCTAGACCTGCAACTGCATGCGAATGGCGGCGCGCGCCGTATAGGGGCCTAAGGACAATATATAAATCACTTTGCTTATACCCACACCAACTTTGGATTTGAAAACCAACACCCTTTCACCTTCAGAGGGCATTGCAGTCACCAGGGTGACTACATATCTGTGGCTGTGATGGAGAGGTCTGGTATGGGCTAGAATATAACCTCTGAAGACTTTGTGCTGCAGGTACCAGGGGTGTAGTCGATCGCAGTCGCACCCATGATGCACGGCACATGCAAGGCAGCAGTCTAGTGATTGGTCCAGGGATAGGGTGTGCAACACCACAGGCAGCCACCTCGGCCTCGTGTTGGACATTGACCTTCTGTGTTTATTGTGAAGAGTGGGTACTGACCATCCCAGTGTGTGGTGTGTCTGTTCGGCTCACCCTGAGGGTGAGGTGTGGGACACACAGCACCTATCCTGGCTTGAGGAATGGCATATACATCATATCAATTGTTTTGCCAATGTATGATAGTTTGGCACATCTGACCCAATTTCTGTCTCCCAAGACCCATCTGGGGCCTTGTGAGCTTACGATGTTCCACCGAAGGGGGCATATCCTGTGTGGGTTGCCCTTGCCCTTCATGATATATTTGCAGGGGGGGTGGGGGAGAGGAGGTTACCAGGGACCTATAGGACGGGTAGGGTTGAACACCAAACCATCTTCCCTCGGCAACACAGTTTCCCCAAACAAAACATATCCCACATTCTAACATCCCCAGATAATGGTGCGTGTAGCTGCCACCATCGCAGCAGACTGGGTCCAGCGTGGATACCAAAAACCTACAGGTCCACTCACTGCTATTATGAACGCATCCATATTTCAGGGTGCCGGCAAGACAGACCGACAGGTATGGCTGAAGAGGGGCCTAAGCTCACCAACACCATCTGACATTTTCCCGCAGCAGGGACATTGTGTGCACAGCTACTGACCCTGCCACACGGTGTTCCCAGCCAGACCACATGCAAACTGCAGACAGGCCACTGGGTGTAGTACATGGTGCATGCTACAAGGGAGACTGTGGTGCACCCATTAACTGGGATGTCAGCAAAACCACCGCCCACGTTACCTCAGTGAGTGGGACTCACATATACACGATAACCATATATATCACATGAAGAGGAACTATTATATGGCAATATGTCGGGACCTAGGCCATGCCATGGTCCACTGATCGTTCAGGGTGAGAGTGACATCCACACAGGCATGCTATGGACACACCTATGGTCTGTGGGAGGTTGATTGGCCAAGGCACGAGCATGGCTCTAGGCATGCAAATTTGCCCTGGTTAGCGCATCCTGCTCCAGCCACCTCTGTTTGTTGTGTACCCACAGTACTTTGCTCCTCATTAGGCACATTTGGCAGGCAAAATAATGGCAACGGTGCTATTAGTGTGGTCTGTGGGAGGTGTTAACAGCCACCACAACACGACTGGATAGACAGACACACACTCCCAACACCTAGGACAACATGGAACAGATGTGGTGTTATTTGGGAGCCATGGCCCAAACAGAAACAGTGATGGGCACAGTGTGGGCATGGCAAACGTGGCGGGAATGTACTTTTGGAGTAATTTTCCAGGGAGTGCATACTCTCTGGAGGAGATCTGACCTGAACACACATTGGCACATACATACGAGACGTTGTTGTTGTGACAGCTCCGCTGTGTTTGCTTGTGCTGGCGCATGAGCATTTTTATAGGTCAGTTGCCATAATATCTGCTTTGGATATATGTGTGACATCTCCAAATGTGTAGTGGTGGGATTGGTGATGGATGCACATGCATAGTTTTCTGAAAGCCACACAAGGCCCTACATCCTGACACTTTCATCGGTATTCCCAAATAACTGGTGCCTGCAGGTGCAAACTGTTTTCGCCCCTGTTGCCCATGCGGCTCTAGGGGAGGTTTACACAACTACAGTCAATGTGGAATCAAACACTTGTGGGGCCACCTTTCATGCTATCTGTGATAATTATGCCTGTGGATACAGCTGCATACAATGGTGGTGTTTAACTAACCGCATCACACCCAGACAATCTTTCGTGCCAGACATCAGACAACATGATTGATGTGTGAGCCTCCACTGGCTGCATATGGGGGACTCTCGCTTTGGCGTGAGGCATATGTTTATGTGGTGTGTGGTATTTATAGAAAAATATGTGTATCGTGACCAACACTTATGGTCTCAGCACGGGAGGAGTTCATTTCTTTACTTTAAGGTTTTCGCGAATGGGTAAGAAGGTAAAACGTGGGACTGGGAGGGCAGGTGCCCCAGCCGGGAATTGAACCGGGGCCCTTCTGTGCTTGGAGGCACTTGGTACTTGTACTGCAACCACCGTCTTAGCACAGCAAACAGTACATTACCAGGGGAGTCCATGGATGTTTGTCACACAGGGCCTGTCTGTTGGGGGATTGTACTGCCGCCACATGAGGGTGGGCTAGGCCAGCATCTGCTGTGGGGCAGCAGCCTCTGCCCCCTCTGACCGCAGTTTGGCAACTGCCACCATGCTGACATGGGGGGGGGGGGGGGGGCCTATATTGGGTACAGCATCACAGCCCTGACTGACATGGTGGCAATCCAGTGATGCATTGTGTGGGACTCTGCTGTTAGGTGTTGTACATTAATTTGAGGGGTTAAGTGAGCTTTATGGTAAAATAGAGGTCCTCTGAACATGCTGTTGTTATCTGCAAGACATGTTTTGATTTAATCTCACGTTTTACTGGTGGGTAAAAATATGTGCACAGTGTTGATGCTGGACACCAGCTGGGAAGATGAACTGGTAATCTTTGGCTCCCCAGCACCACTGGCTGTGTTCCTGCACCACACGTGCAGGCACAGAGTGAAGGTGGGAACTGGAGATGGCATGTATGCTTTTCATAGCGGGCACGTTCTGTTGGGTTACGGTGCACCCACATGGCATTGGCTCAGCCTCCCATCTTCTCGGGCCACCTGCCACTGGCCCCCTCAGATAACAGTCAAAGTGATGCCAACATGCTACAGGCCCTTCTGCTACTGGTGCTGGGGGAGCCACAGTTTTAAACCATACAGTGTGCATGTAGGCAACTACCTCTAATGCACATTCCCACCAACTCACACATGAGTTGTGCTGCAAAATGTGCATGCCATAGGGACCTGTACATTGATGTGGGGAACACTGCTCTATCCTACATCAATGTGTGATCATTCAACATTTATGAGCAGGTGATGGTGAACCTTACCACATTCATATATTATGGCCCTGCCTTTCTTGGGAGTGTCTGATGATGTTTCACATTGCTGTGACAATTAACCAGGTTGGTCCTCTTTTTGGCTACAATCGAGAGGTTTGACAGCTCTGGCCAACAAACCAGTCCTGGTGACACTACAGGCATGGATATGTTAGGCATAGGATGTTGGGGGTCACTCCCCCCAGGGCGGTACGCACTATCAGACACAAGACGTGCTGCACACACACACACCACATCTGAATGATTGTCATAGGTGCGTGCTCAATGGGACACATGTACTGAGCCTTGAATGCCATTATGAACATATTTTCACATGGGACCGTGGATAGCTGTGTACCATGTACGTAGGTGTGGAAGGTTGGCATTGCTAAGGTACAAATCTGATACTGTGGGGATTAGAGGCAGGGCCCACTGTCCTGGCTCTCCGGGCTGCAGTGTCCAAGGGGGCCTGTGGTTGTGGGCTCTGTTATGGCCTGTTGGTTGATTGATTCATATGGGTTACACAAATCAGGTCATGGTGTGAAGACACTGTTCTGGTTTTAGGATGTCCCTCATGGATACTGACATGTGCTACATCTGCATAAGCCTGGGGGTGGTGCATAGATATTCAGCACAATCATTATTATTAGCCACAGCATGGATGCTGAATTTTGTGTGGTCCTCCAGGTCTGCATTTCGTATACTATGATATGAGTGATGCCACGGTTAATGGCTGTATGTGCTTTGGCATGGGAAATGATAGAAAGTATAGACAATGACTATCTCCTCTGCATTACAGGTTTGTGCTTACCAGCACAGTTTAGGTGTTGGACACAAATGTGGGTGGAATTGGCAATAGCCAAAGCTGAGCTTTGAACCTGTGACCTTATGGTCTTGAAGACACTATCTGTTGTGCACTGCACAACAATGTAGCCACAGATTGGCTGGGTTCCCTGGGAGGGCCATGTCTGTACATCCAGCACGGCCTGTCTGTAGCAGTGGACGGTGGCCAGACTTGCACATGGCTAGGCCACTGTCTTCTGTGGCTCACAGCCCCTGCACCTCAACCCTCTGTAACTGTTCCACCACACATGCTGGCAGGTCATCATCGTAGCAACAGCATATGGCCTGATGAGTTTGAGCAACTCCAGGACTGCATTTGGTGAACTCAGCTGTGGGTTTTGCCCATTGTTCAGGTGCATGTGCTCTGGTTGGTTATTTATGGGTGTTTGCAAAATGTTTATGCTCTCTGCAATAATGGGGTGTCTTTACTATCTCTGTTTGGTGATGTGGTTAAAATATGGGGACGGGCTGGCATGAGCCCCAGCTGGGATTTGAACCTGTTGACCCTCCTGTTTTGGAGGTGCTGGCTTCGTCTGCGACACCACACTCTGGCCGCAGCGGCAGTGCAGTACCTGGTGCTTAGGACACCTGTCAGGATGGGGACGCACAGCTTGCATCTGCAGTCTGTTACTGTGGACTCATTCACCTTGTCTGGTGACAAAACCATTGCAGCTAAACCCCAGAAAATAGACACATACACCGGGGCTTTACTTTTAAATAAGCTGGGCAACAGTTGATATTGGTGGGCAACCATTGGAAGACACCCAGGAAAGCCACAAGGATGGGAAATTAGATTTTTGGGGGAGTTATCAGATCCATGGGCCCTTTCCAAAATTCATATCTTTTTTTCTGGGACTGTCCGGGTGTTGGTTTGATTTGTATATTTGCCCATTACTGTAACTGTGCACAAGCTGCATTACTATTTTTATTATTGATTTCTGGTCATTGTCTATTTTTACTTTCACCTTTCTGCTGTGCACATGTAATAACAATGCTTACGTTTTGCAGGTTTCCCCGGTATTGATGTACATTGCTAACGGACAATGGTTTCTCTTGCCTTTATATGACCTCTAGCGCGACTGTTTCCACTCGCGCTATTTTGTCATTGGAAATTCGGCCCCGGTCATGTGCGGGGAGCCTTCCCTCCCCTCCACTTACCCGCCCATTGACCCCGTCTCTCCGCCCCTCGGGGGCCTTCCTCCGCCCTCCGTTAGCCATTACACGCCTCTTTCGGACATGTGGCGGGCCCGTATTTGTGCGGGCCCGTTAGTGTGTCGCGCAACATTCAAGGGGGTTCCTCGCACCTGGGCGGGGCGTTATCAGGAGCGTTTGTCACCGATTTAAGTGGCGCGTTGCCGTGCGCTAATTTGACGGGACGCGCAAATTTCCGGACTTTAGTAAACATACCCCAAAGTTCCTAGATGAAATAAATGACTGCTTCTTGGAGCAGCTGGTTTCATGAATTCAACCAGAGGGGAAGCCATATTATAACTAGTCCTTAGTGGAACACCAGATCTAGTGCAAGAGATAAGGGTGTTGGGGCCCACTTGGCAATAGTGATCATACGCATGATAGCCTTTGATTTAATTCGTGGAGGAGTGCTAGGAAGCATCCCACAGGTACTACCTTTTAACTTGTCGCCAAAGGGAGACTATGATAAAATGAGTAAACCAGTTAAGAAAAAACTAAAAGGCGCAGTTGCAAAGGTTAAAGATAGAACGTCAAGCGTTGGGTGTTGTTGAAAACTATTAGTTGGAAGCCCAGACACAGCTGTAGTCCACGTCCCCCTTCCCCAATTTAAAAACAGTGGTAAGGACGTAACCAAACAAAACTGCCCAGCATGGGTTTAAAGGTGACGGTCAGAGAGGCGGGTGTTGCCATAATTAAAAAGCCATCTTGCAGGAAATGGAAAAAAGAGCCAAACGACGAAACCTGGAAACAGCACAAGCACTGGCAAGTCCAAATGAAAGGCATTGATAAGGCAGGCAAAGAGAGAAATTGAGAAAAAGCTTGCGGCAGAAGCAAAAACGCGAAATAAAGACATTTTCAAGTACATTCGTAGCAAAAAACCTGTGAGAGAGTCAGTTGGTCCATTAGATGATAAAGGGGTTAAAGGAGCACTAAGAGGCGACAAGGCGATAGCGGAGAGACTGAATGAATTCTTTGCTTCGGTCTTTACTGAGGAAGATGTAGGGATGTTACCCATGACTGAAGTGGTATTTAAAGGTGCGGAAGAATTGAAGGAAATATCGATACATCGGGAAGATGTCTTACAACTATTAGATAAACTGAAGAGTAGCAAATCACCTGGGCCGGATGGTATACATCCAAGGGTGTTGAAAGAACTGAAATATGAGATTGCAGACCTGCTATCAGTAATCTGTGAACTATCATTAAAATCATCTCTAATACCTGAAGATTGGAGGATCGCCAATGTAACACCAATTTTTAAAAAGGGTTCCAGGGGTGATCCGGGAAACTACAGACCGGTGAGCCTGACGTCAGTACCGGGAAAAATGGTAGAAACCATCATAAAGAATAAAATTACTCAGCATGTAGATAGTCACACCTAATGGGAGACAGCCAACATGGCTTTAGACAAGGAAGATCTTGTCTTACTAATCTGTTATGTTTTTTTGAAGGAGTGAATAAACAGGTGGACAAAGGTGAGTCGGTTGATATTGTGTATCTGGACTTTCAGAAAGCCTTTGACAAGGTCCCTCATCAGAGACTTTTGGCAAAACTAAAGAGTCATGGGATAGGAGGCAGTGTACTATTGTGGATCAGGAACTGGTTACAAGATAGAAAGCAGAGGGTAGGCTAAATGGCC